>CM065712.1:12048592-12108068 GCA_017654935.2 Phymorhynchus buccinoides | reverse complement strand
CAGTGCATTTGAAAGAGATTCGCTATTATTAGGATTAGTTTACGATTTTATTATTTTACCCCCCTCCATGCAGACTCTTACAAACATTGCAAGAGACAAATAAGTACTAGGTGTCCCATATCTCACTATCTCAGCTGGACACCCACATCATAAGTGTAAACAGGCCATAAGGACCTTAGTCTTGCCTTCAAAGACATTAAAAGTGGTTCCATCGTCGTGATGAAACAGCATACAAGCCTTGGTACGACCCACTCTTTTGAGTATGCGCACCCGTCTGGACCCACACACTGCCAAGAATATCGGCAAGTTTAGAGGAAAGTGCAACGTCGTTGCGCTCGATGGGACAAGTGAAACGCCATCGCCTAATCGAGCGTGGACAACATGTCTGAGCTGCACTGGCACCCACTGAAAGACAAGACACGATCGGCAAGGCTGGCCACCTTCGTCGAAGTACCATCATGGGGAGGTGGCCATCAACACCAGCACATCCCCCATCCCCCATCACGCCAGACAAGACTGTCCACACAGCAGCACATCTTCTTCCGGAACGAGACAAATTACAGGAAGTTTTCTTTCTTCCCCAGGGCTGTGTTGTGAGTGAACAACCTTCCCCTGGGCAATAACATCTGCCTCGTGGAGTCTTGAAAGCCCAGATTTAAACTCCCCCTCCCCCTCTCCGTGGACACACCCGCTCCCCCCCCCTCAATTCCCTTCCCCTGGAGCTGATCATCTGGGCAACATTTTACTCCCTACAGATACAGGTTGATTTTCTTATATCGGAAACCCTTGTATGTAATTTAATGCATCATAATACGTTAATAGAATGAACATTTGGGAGGATGTTCCATTGTCAGAGAAAGAACATAATAATAATTAATATGCAAAAAACAAAATTTTTACCTCAAAAATGGTGAAATGACCCCCAAATTTTTTTTAGGCAAGGCAGTGGCTTATTTGACCGATGTGGATAATAGAAACCAGGCTATTTGACCTCCTTTATGCGTTTCAACGTCATCACAAAATTGTTGTCCCTCCCATCTGTCAAACTTTCCTGTCTGTTGACTGTCCGTCTGTCTGTCTCTCTCTAGCTCTCCCTGTGTGTCCTGTCTGTTTTGTGTGTGTGTGTGTGCGTGTGTGTGCGTGTGCGGTGGCGTGTAAGCGTGCGTGCGGGGCGTTTGTGTGGGTTTGTGGGTAAGTTGCGAGTGTGTGCGCGTGCGCTGTGGGTGTTGGCGTGTGGTACATGTGATATGTTTATTGCATATTGTTTCTGTACAATTATATTTTTGTTCCTCTTGCGTCGTTCAATAGCTCCATCTGTGTGTGTGTGTGTGTGTGTGTGTGTGTGTGCGTGTTGCGTGTTTGCGTGCCGTGCGTGCAAACATGCGTTGTGTGCATGCGTGGCAACTAGTGGATTGGGATGTGGGTTTGAGTAGGTGGGTGCGGGTGTACGTGCGAGTGCATGCATGTGTGCAAAACTGCATGCGCGTTGTGTGTGTGCGTTGTGTGTGTGTGTGTGTGTATGTACAAGTGTGTGTGTGTGTGTGTGTGCATGTGGTGTGTGTGTGCATGCGTTTTGTGTGTGTGTGTGGGTTTGGTGGTGCGAGTGCCACGTGCGTTGTGCGTTATGTGTGTGTGCATGTCGAGTGTATGCGCGTTGCGCTTGAAGCGCATAACGTCTAAGTCAACCACCTTTAATGGTGACAGGCATCCAGTGATTCCTCCAATCACGTCTTAAGTTCCAATTTCAACTTCCACTTAAGGAAAAACGAACCTAAACCCTCTAAATTCAGCGTCGCCATTCAGTGTTGCCGTACAGCATGGGGAATTCCCGTAAAAATGGCGACCGTTAAATGCCAAGCTCGCATACTTTACGGTAACGCTTCGCTGCAGCTGTTTATTTTCTTAAATTATAAATCTTTGATTCCAATGAAAATTTCGCTCAGCTGATTCTAACCCTATCCCTTCCCAGTTGAAGTTCAAAAGTCTGGGCGAAAAGCGCTCAGAATAATATTCGATAACTGTCGTGGATTTAACCCAGAGTGAGTTTGTGTTACAGATTACAATGTACAACACACATCACGACCCAGATGCACGCTTCACGGGACGACTCTAATCCTTGAATGAAAATATCCCTACACTGATTCTAACCATATCCCTTACCCGATGAAGTACAAAAGTTGGGTGAAAAAAAGGCTCAGAATAATTTCGGATACGCTCATGGGATTTAACCCATGTGTTACACTAACAGTATATATATGTACAACACACATCAAGAACAGATGCACGATGCACGGCTCACGGGACAACTCTAATCCTGACTTTAGTTGAAGGGGTACAGAAAAGGTTCACAAAGAAAATTCAGAGCACAAACAATATGAGTTATCACAATGTCAGGAAAGACTGACTTACTTAAAACTACCAAGCCTAGAAATAGAATACAGAAGATTTAGACTAGAGGGGATCTTATTGAAGTATACAACATTCTCCATGGGCTTTATGACTATGCTACTGTACCACAAAACAATTACTAACTCTGTGTGAGTATGAAAGAACCCGCGGTCATACTTTTTAAAAGTTATTAAAAAACAAGCGCGGATTCGCAATCATTTGTGGCAATCGTTTGCGACAATTGAAAACGAAACATAATTTTAAAGATCATCATCATTTTTAAGAGTCAGCCTCAATTTGAAGTGCGACATTTTTGGGCCTACCGACAAAGTGAGTTATAGGAAAGATATTTTCATTGACATTTTTCATTGGATTTTCTCCCCTTGGGCCGATTCTGGAGGTACTGCAACACCAGGCCAACCCTTGGCGAAGGTGGAGCAAGCCCCTGACACTTCGCCGAGGTTAAAAAATCAGTTTAATATTGAAGCCCCGGATAGGGAGTGTATAAGATATTAAGCTGATAAGAACAGATACTTTTTTTTCCATTTTTATAAAGGATCTTTATTCAATAATTACATGTACACAGCATACATTTTGTCAATCACAATCACATATTTCAACCATGTCATTCATAACTAATAATCAGTTTCAAACTTCAATCAATAAACTACTATTAACATTTTCAAAATAATCAATCAGTCTCATTCATCACTTTTCATCATTCATTCTCATTCATTACCACTATTGTTCCAAGCCAGACATTCATATTCATTCTCATTCACTCATTACCAATCATTATCTTCAATCCTTTCAGTTCATACACTCCCGACCAGACATCACGCCCAAACAATACTTCACCACGATAACTTTGCACTCACACAACCACACCACCAACACGCTCGATCACTTGTGTGCAAAAAGAAATTGGACAAGGGAGACAAACCCAGGAATCTGACTTTTTAAAAAAGGCCAGGCCGGGTTGCCTCCCTTTGTCTATAATGCTATCTGTATTTTCAGGAGATTAACATCTCATTCATTCCACTATAATTATTTTCTTTTTCCTGTGTCAATATAATAATAATTATTTGAACAACACCCCCCCTACCAAAAAAAAAAAAAAAAAAAAAAAAAAAATTAGTCGTCTAGACTGAAATTAAAAATCAACCCATCATCAGTAATTTCGCAAATCTCATCGTATCCCCACATTGCCTGGAAATGATATATAGAAAATCTATGAAAGTCTGCCCACAACCTACACTTTGATCTTAGTCAAAAGGCCGAGAAGCGATAAAAGTCAATGGTTTCATGAACCTCAGCCAATCCACGACTTGACGTCGTATTTCTAGGCTGTTTTAATTTGCATTTTGACTGTATAAGAATGATTATACTTGTATCTCTGTTGCATTTTACCTTACTTTATATACATTCATTTGTATGTACAAATTAAACCTTTAGCGTTGTTGTTATTTGAAAATGTAGCATTTTAATCTTTTTAGGAATAGAAAGACTCTTTGAAACGGTTAATACTTAAAGTTGTACTATGGCAAATTCCAGTGATACTATTAACAGCTTTTTTCGGATCCCACAACGAGGCTAAGTTGAAAATGAAACCTCCATTTAAAGTGCGGCCTCAATTTGAAGTGTAGCGTCGATTTGAAGTGCGACAATTTTGTTGCCTTGATTTGAAGTGCGACAATTTTTGACCGACCCGACCGACAAAGTGAGTTATGGTTTGGTCGGCTTGAGCCACAAACAAAAATACTAACACTAAACTTGCACAAACCTTTTTCACTAACCGTATTACTAACGCATGGAATAACCTTCCAAACGAAACAGTAAATGCATCGTCATTAAATGCATTCAAGAACTCATTAGATCGATATTTTCAAAATATTGTGTATTCAGTAAATTTAAACAAATTAGACAAATAAAGCACGACTGCCTAAGTAGTCGATTGGATATGCTGATACAACATAAAACATAAATCAAAAACAACAAAAAGAACCAATCTAGAGGGCAAAAGGCTGAAAAGCCTATTTCTACGCGCCATATGATATGATATGATATGGATGACATCACCGTCAGTACTGCTGGAGTGTAAAAACTTCTGGCCAACCTAAACCCCACCAAAGCAGCTGGACCATTACCCCCTGCGTGCTGAAAGAACTGTCCAAGGAAGTTGCCCCCATCTTAACTGCCATCTTTCAGTCTTCACTGAACACTGGTGATCGAGGTACCTGTGGACTGGAGAGAGGCGCTGGTTACCCCTGTCTTAAAGAAGGGAGAGCACTACAAGACTTCAAACTACAGGCCCATCTCCCTCACCAGCGTCCCCGTCAAAGTCTTGAAACACATCCTCACAAGCAGTATCATGCAGCACCTCGAGTCAAATTCCATATTGTCCACAAGTATCGCTCCTGCGAGACCCAGCTCCTCGAATCAATCGAAGAGGTCTCTGCAGCTATGAAGAGCGGTACTGCAAGTGCAACTGATGTAATCATCATGGACTTCGAGAAGGCATTTGACAGGGTGAACCACAGCCTGCTGCTTCACAAGTTAGACCACTAAGGGATCCGAGGAACCATCAATAGCTGGATTGCAAACTTCCTCAGCGACCAAAAGCAAGCCGTGGTGGTCGACGGTGCTCAGTCTGGCTACGTGGAAGTGAAGTCTGGAGTGCCCCAGGGAACAGTCTTAGGACCTTGCCTTTTTCTGACTTACATTAATGATCTCCCCTCCAGAACTCTCCCTCCCGCCTGTTTGCTGACGACACTGCTCTCTATCGCTTCATTGCCTGCAATGATGACCCGGCCAAGCTCCAAGGGGACATCAGGAAGCTGGAAGACTGGGAAAACGAATGGGACATGGCATTCCACACCGCCAAATGCAGTCAGCTGCCTTTGACATGCAGTAAGAAGCCATCGAACGCAATCACCAACTAAAATCTGCACGGCCACACCCTCGAAAGAGAGTCCTCTGTGTCATTCTGCAAATCGACCTCTCCTGGGGAGCCCACATCGCAGCTACGTGTGCCAAAGCCAAACAGAGCTCTCTGCTTCCTAAGGAGGAAACCTGAGGTGTGTGCTCCACTGCCACCAAAGAAGCCATGGTTAGGACCTATCACAGAATATGCAAGCTACGTCTGGGAGCCCACACACTGACAGGCTGACCTCGGACCTTGAGAATTGCTCTCTCGGTTGCAGTGCAGAGCAGCCAGAGCAAAGCCACATCCAATGTTAGTAGCATGCTCCAACAGCTACAATGGTCCTCACTGGCCTGAGCCCGCAGAGCATTACCAGGCTCACCATGTTTCTATAAAATTGTGGGTTTGGTTTTAATAAAGGTCAAGATGTGCCACCCCCCCTACCTATCTCGGGATTTTTCCGTTATTGCCTTTTCTTACCATACATAAAGCTGGATTTTACTTTTTTTTTAGGAACATATTTTAGCTAATAGACGCTTTTTGGAATAAACACTAACCCTATCCTAACCCTAGCCCTAAACCTAACCCCTACCCCCCCCACCTATAAGACGGAGAAAAAAAGAAAACAACGAAGCACAACTGTGACAAATCGCGGTGTACTGCAGTACATAGTGGGGGGTAGGGTGGGTAGGGGTTTAGGTTTAGGGCTAGGGTTAGGGGATAGGGTTAGTATCTCCAAAAAGGTTATTAGCTAAAAAATGTTCCTAAAAACAGCTTTATGTATGGTAAGAAAGGCAAAAACGGAAAAAAATACAATTAACCGAGAAATGCAGGGGGGGTGGCACATCTTTACCTTTACCAAATTGTGAATGGACTGGCCTGCATAAGGTGCAATGCCCTCAAACCTCTACCTCCCATCAGTAGAAGACAGAACCACAACATGCAATTTCAACGTATATAGATCTGCAAGAACCCACTACCGCAACAACACTTTCTTCCCCAAAACCATCCGCGACTGGAACTCCTTGCCACCAGAAACTGTCCAGTCCCCCACGCTCAGCTCCTTCACCTCGAAGGTGCTGAAGCTCCCCGCATAAAGACCACATGCTGGGTTTTTTCGTGTGGGGTTGGGTGTTCTCGGACTAACCAGGGGTGCCCAGCCCCGCATGCCCTCTTATCTATCTAGCTTTTGTCTTTGAAAATCTGTGTAACGTCCTCCGGTCTGAAACAGACACATATGGGACATTAGTAGATATACAGATGGTGGGAACGATCCTGGAGGCAATGCCCGGAGGCAGTGCAACTCCAGGAAAGTCCTGATTTTTTAATAAATTTTAGATGTGTCTTTTGTTTTTCCCGCGCAGCATATATTCTTTGAACCCCAGTACATGTCAATAACTGCCGGTTACGGCAGGTCCTCACTGCCGGTTATGGTAGGTGGACATTACCGGAAAAAGAAGATGATCACACTCACACTACAGATTGCATTATACTGTTAGTCTTACACTGTAGAAATATATGTCTTCTCTTCTTCTCTTCAGGGCCCACGGTCAATATGTTGACCATTCTGGCTCCTTTGGGGGGAAAAAAGACTGAAAAATGGGGGGCCAGGTCTGTCTCTGTCTATGTCAAATGAGCCTCTGTCTGTTTGACTCTCTGAGAGGAGAGAGAGAGAGATAGAGAGGAGGGAGAGAGAGAGAGAGAGAGAGAGAGAGAGAGAGAGAGAGAGAGAGAGAGAGAGAGAGAGAGAGAGAGAGAGAGTTTTTAGAGGAGACTGAAGAGAGAGAGAGAGAGAGAGAAGGAAGGACTGGACGAGCTGCCCCAGGAAGCTGTGCAGGCCAAGACCATCAAAGGTGTTGGCTATGGTCTCCAAATAGTTATCCAGCAACACTCCCCCCTCCCCAATTCCCTCCACCTCTACCCCTCCCCCTGTATTAAGGCACTCTTCCGCAGATCCCCAATTTCTACAGTGACAGAATAGTCAAGTTTGACTGTGGTCACTTACAGGAAGGAAGGAAGAGAAGAGAGAGAGAGAGAGAGAGAGAGAGAGAGAGAGAGAGAGAGAGAGAGAGAGAGAGAGAGAGAGAGAGAGAGAGAGACCTAACCAGAAGTGAGGTTAAATAGCCTGGGTTCTATTTAGCCAATGCAGGTCATGGTGACCCTAAAAAAATTGGGTGTATGACTATGAGGAACACTGAAATTTGGCCATGCATCAGTGCATGGATGTAGGGGCAGAGAGCTTATATATCTCTGGTAGGGGTATAAAGGTTTTATTGACCCAGCCACCTTGCGCCCGTTTAGAGAGTGTTTGCGCGTGATGCCTGTTGACAATGCCGCATCCGGGAATCAGGATGTGGTGGGATGCTAGAGGGAAGCAGGGGAAGGAGGGGGGGGATTGACCTGCACCGCAGACTGAGACAGTTCTTCTTCTCTTGAGGGCCCATGATTGTATTTGAACGTAAAGCACAAATAATCAATAGTTCATTCATTCATTTTGTAAACGAATTACAGAACATAATTATGATTGATACCTCTTTAGAAGAGTCCGGCTTCTTTCTTTCTGACACGTCACAGTTAGTTGTCCATCACATTGTCTGAGAGAAAAAAAGTTTGCATTCCAAGAGTAGGGGGAAAATGAACAAAGGACGAAAAAGGTGGATAAGGGTTCAGACCTTGTGTAGATCATGCACTCCTCTCTGGTTCTGACAATTATTCTGACATACACGAAAATATTCTTTTTGCCAAGAAAGTTTAATTTCGTGTTTATGGATGCATCTAGAGTAGAAAACAAAACATATATTAAAAAAAAAAAAATTCCGGAAAAAAGTCCTTGGTTTTAAATGTTTAAATGGTTAGTTGGTCAGAAAGATTTGACCCACATTCATTTTCACTGTGAGATGGAATTTGAAACCAGCAGGAACACAAAATAGAGTTTGCCTTGTTTTAGAAAAGCAATTCGTGTTTGGCTATGTCCTGGTTTTTGTTTGTTGTTGTTTGTTTTTGTTATTTTTGAGCATGGCAAAGGCTCTGCGTGATTCTACAGCTGTTGACTGGGACCATTCAGAAGGGGCAAATAACTCTGTTGGCTCAGACTGCGAGGTTGCACCTTATTTTTACGAGCTACCTATTTTCAGTGTCACTTGTCGAAGGGTCGCGCGCGCGCTTTATTGTGCTTTACATGAGGAAGCTTTCGTCACTAGGGATTTGCAGAGCACATTTCCACACGGAAATAAGGTAAATAAAAATACTGAATTAGAGGTAGAGATGTGCCCCCCTGCATTTCTCGGTTAATTGTATTTTCCCGTTTTTGCCTTTCTTACCATACATAAAACTTTATGTTACTTTATGATAAAGCTGTATTTTACTTTTTTAGGAACATTTTCAGCTAATAACCTTTTTGGAATACTAACCCTATCCCTAAACCTAGCCTAAACCTAACCCTACCCCCCACTATGTACTGCAGTACACCGCGATTTGTCACAGTTGTGGTTCGTTGCGTTTTTCTGTCTTATAGGGTGGGGGGTTAGGGTTAGGTTTAGGGCTAGGGTTAGTATTCCAAAAAGGTTATTAGCTAAAAATGTTCCTAAAATACAGCTTTATGTATGGTAAGAAAGGCAACAACGGAAAAATACAATTACCCGAGAAAAGGAGGGGGGTGGGGGATGGCACATCTTGACCTTTACCTTTCATTTGTGTCCAAAAATGGTCGACTTTCACTTTCATTATTTTGGGTTTCACGTTTTCAGCCTGAGAAACTGCAAAAAACTTCGGCTATATTCACATTTATGCCCGTCAACCCAGTCAAGAACGATAATCTGTTGACTGAAAAAACAATCGCTATGTTCTTTTCTGTTACAAATTATCGTTCTTGACGCCAGCAGACGGGCATGTGAATAGGGATACAGACGTTTCGTACCCTGGACGTTTCGTCTTAGACGTTTCGTCTGGTCGTTTCGTACCTCATGACCGTTTCGTCTTAGTCACTTCGTACACACTTGGACACTTTGTACACAAGCAAAAAATCGCTAAAACTTGGGCTACTTTCTCCTGGAGAGCATGTCACCGCAGGCACAGTGCTCATCTACACTTTCTTTTTTTAGGGTGAGAGGGGTATGAAAAATTTAGCTCTCATTTTGGCCACACCGGTGTGAAGAGAATTACCTACCTCAACAAATAAGTAGGCCTAGGTTAGGGATAGGGTTTAGGGTTAGTTGGTTATAGTTCTCATGCCGAGGTAGATATTTCAGGATCAGAAACGTGGTTAGGGTTAGTTTGGTTATAGTTCTCATGCCGAGGTAGATATTTCATGGCAGGTACTTATTTATCGTGACACCGGCAGCAGCTAAGCAGCTAGTACACCAAAATATACGAAACGCCTGTGTACGAAATGTCTTGTGTACGAAACACAAGAGCCTAACCGCAGTCTGGACGATATTAATAGTTTCAGAAGAGCCAAAATACGCCAATGATTTTTTTTTTCAAGTTTTGAACTCACTGCTACTCCTATCCCTTTCTGCAGGTCGGGATAGGGTTAGACAGGGATAGGGTTAGGATATAACGCCCGGGAAAGGGATAGGGTTAGGATTAGGGTTGGGGTTAGGGTTAGAAATGAAAACAAAAAGTCAAGACAAAATGGCCGCTTGACGTTGCCGTTATCCAATGAAATTGCTTAAAGTAGCTGGAGTCCAGACTGCAGATAGCGTGCTGTGTACGAAACGCCTGTGTACGAAATGTCTTGTGTACGAAACGCTAAGTTCATGTACGAAATGTCTTGAAAATAATGTACGAAACGACCAAACCAGGGTACGAAACGTCTTTGTATGAAACGTCCAGGGTACGAAACGTCTGTAATCCATGTGAATATAGTCTTATAAGATCTTGAACGGCATTGTCAAAATCGACAACACCAGACTGAAGTGACAAGTCAGCTTCAACTCGCCAAAGAAGAGGACGCAGCCGGCAGCTATTCACCATCCAGTGCCGGACTGAATACAGAAGTTCTTTCTTCCCGCGCACCATCAAAGACTGGAACTCATTACCTGAGGAGGCTGTGTCTGCCTCTTCAGCCGGCTCGTTCTAGTCCTCCATCAAGATGCAACCCCCCCCCCCCCGCCCTTCTGCTGCACTTTAGGGGGTAGCACGAAAATACAGAAAATAAGTTCAGCAAAGATACTGTAGAAAGTGAACTGATGAGATATTATGGGAAGAAGATAGATGCCCCAACAGTGAGGGATAATTTAAGTATTTTTAGATACACCGTTTTGCTGTGCAGATGAATGTTTATGAGATTTAAAAGGGGGGGGGGGGGGCAGGGTAGGGGGGGGGGGGGGAGAAGTACAGACGGTGTGGTCGAGGGAAAGATGAGTTAAAAGTCATACGCGACCATTTAATGCCCCGGTCTAGCCGGAGACACTCAGGGCCCTGCATGATGCATGCAGAGTGTGTCACTGTCATGCATGACTGTTACTCGGGCCCCACATGATGCATGCAAAGGAGTAGGGGACATGCGTGACAGTAAGGCCACACATGTTGCGTGCAGAGGGGGACCACAGACCTTTCGCGGTATCTAGGCAAGTACCAATCCGGCTACTGTAGCGGCCCCCGTGGTCGAACCCCAACCGGCACAGCTCCTGCCTTTCATTTACCACTACTTTGATCTATTGGCCCTTAATTCCCTACTTTAATGTGTTGGTTGGGACAAAGGGTGAGGGGGGGGGGGGGGGGGCTGCAAAATGTCGCCTTGAGTGAGAGATAAGGGAGAGAGTTAAAATCAGTTTGTTTGTTTTTGTTTAGCCTTTTCACTGCCAGCCATTTTTCAGCACAAAAAATACCAATTAAACTTACCTGGGTAGAGAAAAAAAAAATATGTATGCAATATTGGGAATTCCTCTGTGACATGTATAACAATTAGGGCCTATCCTTACCTCCCAAAATCAAGAAAATAGGGGTCTTTGGATAACAGGCCCTGATTTGTTGCCTTTTAATAACATTGGTGTTAAATCATTGTGATGCATAAATGTGGGCATTGGCGGCGAAAGGGTTACTTTCCCTTTGGGCATGATAATTGATATATGTATATATATATTAAAGACACTGGACACTGGACACTGGAAAACTTATTTGACAAGGATAAAGATTTTAGGCAATGCCTATTCTTACAATCTGTCCTTGGATAAAAGAAAAACAAATTTATGAAACAAAAAACATTTGTATACTCTCTCTCTCTCTCTCTCTCTCTCTCTCGGACTCGATCTCGGAGTGTCTCTCTCTAACTCTCTCCTCTCCTCTCTCTCTCTCTCTCTCTCTCTCGACTCTCTGACTCTCACTAATACACATATACATTGTTTATACATACATAAAAAAAAACCTACAAAAAAACACACATAGTGAAACAAATAATTGATGACAAGTAGGAGGTGAAAGCAACATCAATCCAAACACATTTAACAAGCAGTTTAAAGGCAAACAAATAAACAAAGCATAAAACTGAGATGTAAACAATCAATTGACATATACCATGCATATCACATGTAGGTGTACACAAGGCAATACAGTTATACAGTGTGCGTTCAAAATGACACAGGATTTAAGCAGGGCTGTAAATTATGTTTGCCAGCACCATCTTTTTGTATCGTGAGATGGAAGGGCATAACTGAATGGCAGAGGGAAGGGAATTCCAAATTGAGGAACCTGAGAAGGCAAAACTTGATTTGTATTTGTCAATTCTAGTGTTTGGCAAAATGTAGTTGCTGGAACCATAACGATGTGATGCCGGCGTAACTAATGATTTTAGGTATTGTGGGACCAAGTCATTATGCACTTTGTACATGAGGATTGCTTTGTTGTACTTTAATTGTGAATCTAACGGAAGGATGTTTAATTTTGCTTGTTTTTCTGATGTGGTGAGGTTTGCGTCAGGAAGAATAATTTTAGCTGCTCTTTTGTAGATATAATTGAGTTTTAATAGGTGACATTTGGCGGTAGAATCCCAAACTACAGATGCATAGTTGACGTGAGAGAGACAGTGGGCATGAAAGAATAATTTGCGTTCCTCTGTATCTAAGAAAGGTTTAAGTTTTTTTTTTAGTAGGAATAGGCTACGTGCAAGCTTGTGTGCTACCTTCTCAATATGGGTCTGCCACTTCAGTTCTTCATCTATGATCACACCCAGGACGCGGTGCTCTTTTACTTGGTTAATGATGTTATCCTTTAAATAAACTTTGAGATTTAGAGGTTCGTTCTGATGTTTTTGTCTTGAAGTAATTACCATGCTTTTGGTTTTTGTAGGGTGGATGACCATCAGGTTTTGGTCACACCAGGCAGAAACATCAGTTAAAGCTGTTTGTAATGAGGTTTGAATGGAGGATAAACAAGCTGCACTAGAGTGGAGGGAGGAGTCGTCAGCAAACAGCTCGCAATGAGACACTTTCATCTGATATTGAAAGGGGTAGGTCATTAATAAATAAACAGAACAGGAGGGGTCCTAAAACAGATCCTTGCGGCACACCAGTCTTAATTATCTTATTATATGAAACTGCACCATTACTTAGGACAAACTGTGTTCTGTTAGTAAGATAGGATGTAAAAAAAAAGAAACTGTATTTTCGTCCTGCAGGTATAGTGCTAGCTTTTTGTAATAATATTTTATGATTCACAAGATCAAATGCCTTCTTAAATAATTGTCAAGAAATACAGCACCTGTCATTTTGTTTCGGTTAATTGCTGAAAGCCATGTATCACAGAGACGAACTAGAAGAGCAGAGAGAGAGAGAGAGAGAGTAACTCAGTAAGAGAGAAGAGAGAGAGAGGAGGGAGATGAGAGAGAGAGAGAGAGTGAGTGTTTTGATGCATTTTATTCAACTGATTGTATTATCATATGTATTGTGTTCTTGGGTGGGGTGAGTGGTGGTGATGGTAATGGTGTGTGTGTGTGTGCTATGCGTGTGTGTGCGCGCGGCATACGTGCGTGTGTGTGTGTATGTGTGCGTACTTGCATGCCTGCGTGTATGTGGGGGTGGGGGCTGGTGTGTGTATGTGTGTGCCTGGGTTGGCCATTTGCATGTGTGTGAGCGATTATTTGTTTTGTTGTTGAATTTCTTGATTTTAATTTTGTTGTTAAGCACATTTTGTGGAGGAGTGCGCTATATAAATGATTCACTATTATTATTATTATTATTATTATTATTATTATTATTATTACTAGCAAAAAACGCCTAGTACTGGCAATGCACCGTACTGGTAACGCCACGTACTGGTAACGCCACGTACTGGTAACGCTGAGTACTGGTTTCGCCGGGTTCGCAAAATATAGAGTGCGCGTTTCTGAACCGATTCACTTCTGGTTTGGCACACCGATAGTCACCGTCCCCGGTCATCTACCTGCCAAATTTGAAGGCAATCGGTCCAGAAATGCCGGAGATACGGGTGCCGAGAGTCCGGCGGATACGCGTTTCGCGCATTTGCCAAACCGCACAAATGACACGGCCGCCTCGGTTGCCGTTGCCATCGTCCCATTAGTGCTCACAGCAAATTTGAAGCGATTCGGTCCAAAAACGTTATAAGGCCCGTTTTGTCTTTCAGACAGACAGACAGACAGACACACACACACGGACACTTGGCTTTTTACTATATGATGATGATTATTATTATTATATACAGGTTTTTGAAAATAGTGACGCAACCCCTAATGTACATTTTGATTTGCTAACCTGGGCCTGTATCCACATTCAGATAGTATGAGACTTATCATCGTGATATCTTAGAAGTCCTTCTAAAGTAATATGAATTAACCCCTTGCTGCCAGAGAAAATTAAAGAAAAAAATCATTGGTATTTGTACAAATCATGCCATGAAAAAGACAACTGACATGGGTGCATACACAATACACAAAACCAAAACACACATGCATGCATCAGGGCTCCCAATCGTCCCGCAAAACAAGGGGTCCCAGTGACTCCTTCACTTACAGTATAGAGGGTCCTAGAGGCGGGATAGAGGGTCCCAGTGCCATTGTGAATGCTAAAAATAATTTTTTTCTAGTGCATCCCTGGGACCCCTGCACATTCTTTTAGAGGGTCCTCTAGAATTATAGTACTTCATAGACCCCCAAATGGGGGTCCCTGGGAGCCCTGCCCCTACTGAGCCATTGGCACTACCCCTCTTCTTGACTAAGTGATCCGCCCATGTGTGTGTGTGTGTGTGTGTGTGTGTTGTGTGTGTGTGTGTGTGTGTGTGTGTGTGTGTGTGTGTGTGTGTGTGTGTGTGTGTGTGTGTAAATGCACATATGATTAATAGCAGCAGAAATAACAGTATACTGTATACAGTTCACAAAATATTGAAAAGGGGTTTTATGTCCAAGGTGCTTTATTTTACCACTATAAACAATGTAAAGGCCCATGCATAAAAAAGTACACACTAGAAGCTGACATTTTATTCATTATCTTGCCATGTTCCATATTGCTAAACCTTATAGGTTCTTTGCTGAGTTGTATATTTTTTTTCCAATTATTCGTGTATACTTTAACTAAGTACTTTGTAAGAGTTAAGTCATATATACTATGATGAATCCATGGCAGGACCACTTTTTCTGAGACTGCTATGCCCCTGCTAAAGTACAACTTTGTCCCCCCCAAAGAAATGCGCTAAAGATCTTTGTTTCTTCTCACTCTAGCTTAGGTCAAGAAGGGCCTGACTCCCTGAGAACAAAATGCAGCTTCCTGCAGATCACTCTGTCGACAACATGGCGCATTTCATCGGAAACACCAACGAAACCTACGAAAGATTTGTGTTCAACACGCGCAATCAAAAAGCCGACGAGACTGTGGAAGACTATGTTGCCGCTCTGCGCACTCTCTGTTCGACCTGTAATTTCTGCGACTGCTTGAAGGACAGTCTGTTGAGAGACAGGATCGTCTTGGGCATCAAGGACGGCTCTACCAGAAAGCGACTGTTGCAAGAAGCTGATCTGAATCTGGAGACCTGCATCACTATGTGTCATGCTGCTGAAGCTACTTCTCCATCTCATCCAGTGAAAACTGAGACATGGACTGAGGACACTGCTAGTTGTGTTCTTCAAGCTGGTTCTGTGTCATCTGGGGATCAGAGGCCAGGCGAGAAGAACGGTTTCTCTGTGAGTCTGAGGTGAGACACAGTGTGAAAGTATAAAAAGTGTTTTTTTGGTCTTTGGTGTTAAAAGACAGTCTTTGGCAGTACTTATGGGATGATGTACAGTAAAGTGTGTGTGTGTGTGTACAGTGTGTGTGTCACTGTGTGTGTGTGTGTGTGTGTGTGTGTGTGTGTGTGGTGTGTGTGTGTGTGTGTGTGTGTACAGTGTGTGTGTGTCACTGTGTGTGTGTACAGTGTGTGTATGTGTGAATCAGCCTGTGTGTGTTTGCCTGTATGTCTGTAAGTGTAATGAATCTGTGTGCTCTGTGGTGTGTTTGTATGTATGTCACTATGTGTGTGTGTGTGTGTGTGTGTGTGTGTGTGTGTGTACAGTGTGCGTGTGTGGGTACAGTGTGTGTGTGATTTGCCTGTGTGTGTTTACCTGTACTGTAATATCTGTGCGCTCTGTGGTGTGTTTGTATGTATGTCACCCTCTGTGTGTGTGTGTGTGTCACTGTGTGTATGTGTGTGTGTGTGGTGTGTGTGTGTGTGTGTGTGTGTGTGTGTTACTGTGTGTGTGTGTACAGTGTGTGTGTGTGTACAGTGTGTGTGTGTGTGTGATTTGCCAGTGTATAGGTCTGTAGTGTAGCTATGTGATGTGTTTGTATGCATGTATGTCACCCTCTGTGTGTGTGTGCGTGTGTGCCCCCCCCATAGTTGCCATACTCAGTTTGCTACTAGTGAGTAAGAAAGAGGGGGGAGAACCCCCAAACCAAACCAACCTAAAGCCTGTCAGAAAAAAAGAGAGCACTTTTTAAATAATCACAGGCGACAGCACTGATTGATTTTTTGTTTGAGGGCAGGGAGGATGAAAGTCAGGACAACAGTGTGAATTCTTATGACAGATGTGCGTTCATGACGCTTAAATATCCCATCTCTGACCTGACGCATTGGACTTCAGACCAGTGGGTCACAAAATATAGCAAATTTTCAAAGTTGTTATTTTTAAATGTTAAACATGCCTGGTACAATGCAGTGGTTACCATCCCACTGTGACATTGCTGGCAATGAGCAGGCAGACAGACTGTCAAAGCAAGGCAGCCATCTGGAACAGCCAGACCATCCTTTGTCACACAAGGAGGCAAAAACAATCCTGCACAACAGGTTCCATAAATTGTGGAGGAATTGACTAGGCATCAAAAATGACAAGGATGATCTCCAAGGTCTCAGTCATCAACAACAGGTGTTACTGTTCAGATTGAGAATGGGACTCTGCTGACTCTTGTCAAACCTTCACAGGGTCAACCTGACACACACCAGTGAGTGCCCCTGTGGCACTGGAATCCAATCCCCAGAGCACATCCTCCAAGAATGCCCCACTTGCCATGACATTGGATGTCAAACCTGTCCGGAAGGGATGGGGCTTCAACAGAAGCTGTGGGGGACCCACAGAGGTGCTGAAAAAGATGACAGACTTCGCCCTCAAGACCGGATTGGAGATTTAACTTTAAGCATGACCTGGGATCGCAGAAGAAGAAGAAGAGAAGAAATGTTAAACATTTTTAAAAAAGGAAACCCCCAAAATGACCCAGGTAACCTTCTCAAAGTCTTGAGGAATATTTGATCTACCGATTTTTACCCCCTGCTTTTGAAGATAGAATTTTATTGTTATTTTTTTGCATTCCCAGGCCATATGGCCATAATGGGTAAGGTACGTATGTGTCCGGTTTTCAGTTTTCACTGGTCTCCCCGCTGTGTACAGCTGACACATTCCGATTTCAGTGGAGCTCAAAGGAGAAAAATTATTTAGAAGATTTTTTATTTTTTAAAAGGCAAGGGAATGTGGGCCAAGAAGACAGAATCAGCGCTGGATGAAAGCGAAACTCTGACCGTGGCAGAAACTAGGGAAAAGGGAGGTAAACAGTAAAGATTGAATCGTTAGGTCCACGAAGAATGTTGGGCATGCCAGAAATAACGAATGCTTGATTTGAAAGGAAAACTAAAAAAGCCAGAGGGAATGCTTTCTTTGTACAATGCTGTTGACAATTAAAAACATATTTGTTTTAACCCTTTCGCCTCCAAAGTCGCATTTTAGTACCACAGTGATTGAACACTAAAAAAGGCATCAAATTGGGGTCTATTATCCAAAGACCCTATTGTCTTAGTTTTGGGAAGTAAGGATAGACCTTATGTCACAGAAGAATCCCCAATACTGCAGATGGATTTTGTTCTCTACACAGGTAAATTTAATGGACAATTTTGGCTGAAATATGGATGGAAGGATGGAAGTTCAGTTTAACGTCGCGTATCGGCTTTCGCCATGTACGACGGGCTGAACAAACCAACCAGGGTATAAACAAAAATTTATGTTCCTGAATCACTGTCCCAGCCAAAAGGCCGAGAAGTGATCAGAATCTGAAATATGGCTGGAGGTGAAAGGATTATACCCGCCATTTCTGCTGTGTGTTTTCAGACACCGCGACCAAACGGCGCCCCCTGATGATGATGATGATGATGAAGCAGGGATGTCAGAGGTCAACTTCAGCGCAGAGGACTTGGACGATTCTGAAGACTCGGCGCTTCCATGGACTTCTGGTACCACCACCACTCCTACTACAGAGCTCCAGGGTTCAGGTCAGTGGCACTTGTTTCAGCAGTTTTAGCACTGTCATCAACAGACAGCATGGTGACGTGGGGTTGGAGTTCTGGTCTGCAGAGTGGTGTGAGGTGGAACTCTCTCTCTCTCTCTCTCTCTCTCTCTCTCTCTCGCTCTCTCTCTCTCTCTCTCTCTCTCTCTCTCTCTCTCTCTCTCTCGCTCTCTCTCTCTCTCCTCTCCCCCCACCCTCTGTATCGTCGTCTCAAACAACAAAGTATGGCATTCCTCAGGGGTCTATCCTAGGACCAATACTTTTTTCTATTTATATTAATGACTTGCCTCTAGTTATAAGTTCCCTATGTAAACTTTTTGCCGATGATACAACACTACACACAAGTCATTCCAATTATGCAACAGTATTTCAAACGTTACAAAACAGCATCGATGAACTTTTAAATTGGGCAGAGTTGAATCATATGAGCTTGCACCCATTAAAAACCAAACTTATGATAATTACAACAAGACAAAAACGCCAGAACCTTCCTAACAACTTTTTGACTCTCTTTATTAATGGCAATGCAGTTGAGGAAGTTGGTAGTCACAAAGTTCTTGGCGTTGTCGTTGACAATAATCTTTCTTGGTCCGAACATGTCACTAAAACCTGCAAATCCGTGTCTTCAAAGATTTATCAGTTGTCTAAAATAAAGCATTTCCTAGACCTCCATTCACGTAAGATATTTTTCCACTCATTTATTGAATCGCATATCAACTACGCGTCAACTCTGTGGGATGGCGCTAGTGAAAATATTTTTAAACCTCTTTCAAGTCTTCATAGACGAGCATTAAAACTAGTTCTGCTTAAGTCCTCAAAACTAACCACTTATGACCACAAAGCTTTAGACATTCTACCCTTCCATTTAAAGCTAAATTATAACAAGGCTATTTTTATGTTTAAGATTTTATCAGGCAATGCCCCACAATCTCTTACCAGTAGGTTTGTTGTCAATGACCGGCGCCACGAACATAAAATCATGCTCCCTCTTCCAAGAATTGACCTCTTCAAGACAAGCTTGGCTTATTCTGGTGGGGCCCTGTGGAATGCCATGCTGGCTAATACCCAAATTGGAAACACTTTCAAGTCATTCAAAAAAAGATATAAAGATTTTCTGATGACAACTCTTTAATACGTTACCTGATAACCCATTCACCACTTGTTTCCTTCCTAATATGAGTGTCACCACTGTTAACCATGCATGTTTAGTGTTCATAATATGTTATAGTGGTGATTGTGTGTATGCATGTGTGAGTTTGAATGTGAGTGTGTGTATGTGCGCGTTCATACATGTGAATGTGTATGTGTCTGCCTGCGAATTTTGTGGGTATGTGTGTGTGTATTGTGTATGCTTGTGTGTGGGATGTGCGTGTGTGCGTACTTGTGTATGTGTGTGTGTTGGTGAGTTTATGCGTATGCACGTAATTATTTGCTTACTTTGTTTTGCGTATGTTGTAATGTGTATAACGCAATTGGTATGTATGTTTAATGTGTATGATTTAATGCTAGTGTGCGGGATGACCATGGTGAATGTTGTGGTGAATGTGTTTTTGTTTGCATTTATCCTTACAATTTGATTTATCTTTTTATGATGGTAGTGTATCTTATGTGCATGATGATTATTAGTTGTTTATGACATTTTCTTCCTCTTTTTTTTCTTTTTTTTTTCTTCTCATTTAATGAGGGCTAGATGTAAACAAGCCTATATTGTGCTTATCTTTTCCCTCAATAAAAAAGGTTCGTTCGTTCGTTCTCTCTCTCTCTCTCTCTCTCTCTCTCTCTCTCTCTCTCTCTCTCTCTCTCTCTCTCATCTTTTTGTCGATTCTACTTGTTTTGTCTATTGCTATGTCCATTGTTCGTTTGGTTTGTTGTGACTTTCTTTTCAAAAAATGTATTGCTTGTATTTCCTGGTAAAATTCCGCCAATGTTTATACTGTGTCATTCGTTTTTGAACTGAGCACGCCATAAGCTCTGCTTGTTGTTGCTTCAGTTATGTCATAGTTGTTGTGCATGTTGATTTGGAAAATAAAACATTTAAACCAGAGAGCATGGCTTAATAGCACAGGTGCTACTCTTCCATTTTTACACTGATTTCAGCATTTTTAATCCCCACGGGGGGTCTTTTGTATAAATAGTTCCCCACCTTCTGGAAGTTCTGTGCTTGTAACTTCCTCTAATCTGTCGCTCTCTTTGACTCTGCCTTTTCCCTTTGTTTACTGTCATCTACTAGTTGTAGTTATCCTTCTGCCTTACCGGTCCATTCTCCTGCCTTTTATTCCAAAAAAAAACACTTTCAAAAACATTCCTTCCAGCTGGGCCTAACTATTTCTTAGTTAGGCGCATTACGGCAGCATGACGCATCTGAGCTCATAATTGACAGGAAACTGTCTGAGTGATCGAAGAAGAAGAAGTATTTTTAATTTACCAGAAACTGAAGGTTGTTTTTTTTTGTTTTTTTTTAATTCATAAAAAAAAAAAAAAATTGACCACAAGCGATTTGGGGCGTTTTGAACTTGGTTGTTCTATCTTGGAAGTTTACAAAGGCAATGTAATAATTTTACAAGGCTTATCAGACTCAAACTGTCTCTGTTTATCATTTTAACTGTATCTGGTTATCTCTCTCTCTTAACTTGCCCCCCTGAATCGCCCGACGGGGCTCTGCCCCTGTACCCTGCCAGGGCCATGGGTCCCTGGACCCCTGCCTTTCAGGTTTTTTTCATTTTGGGGAGTTGCACCCATGTAAAATAATGGGGAAGATTGGGCAGATCTGTACTTTAGACACCCCCCCCACCCCCCCACTCAGTCTCAAGTCTGCTTGTTTCATAGTTTGTAGCAGGGCTCCCAATGGTCCCGCAAAAACAAGGGGTCCCAGGGACTCCTCTTACAGTATAGAAGTTCCCGGGATAGAGGGTCCCAGTGGCATTGCGAATGCTAAAACATAATTTTTCTAGTGCATCCCTGGGACCCCCTGCACATTCTTTTAGAGGGTCCTTTAGAATTTTAGTACTTCATAGACCAACTCTGGGAGCCCTGAGTTTCAGTTTAATGAAAATAATCCAAGGCTGATCCTAACCCCATGGATGCAACCTTGCCTCTGATACCAGGCGGCGCCTGTTTTTCAAAAATTTTGACCACCCAAAAAAATTTGATTCAAAGTTCAAGGGGAAAACAAGTGTTGAAACTTGAATTCTCTCTTTACAAGACTGGAATGAGATTCAAATCGAGTATGATTTTGGTTTTTTCTTCAGCTTTGGTGGGGGGGGGGGGGCAGTGCGTTGCCCCCCTAACCCTCCAGGGGTCCTGCCAGGGAACTAAGCAGTGATTTTTTTTCCGTTAAAGTAACGCATGCATGCACATTCAAAAAAAAATAGTCCCCCCCCTCAAGCCCCTCCCCTTGTGTTGGTTGAGATGCAACGGACTTGTACCAAGAACGTCAAAACATACATGGCGCTAGAACAGTTAATGTCCATTGTACAGCTTCTTCTTCTTGTTCCCAGGCCATATGGCCATAATGGGTAAGGTACATATGTGTCCGGTTTTCAGTTTTCACTGGTCTCCCCGCTGCGTACAGCCAGCGCATTCCGATTTCGGAGGTGCTCAAAGGAGAGCAATTATTTGGAAGATTTTTTTTTTGAAAAAGGAAGGAGAATGGGCCAATAAGTCAGAAAGATAGCAGATGACAGAAAGCAAAGGGAAAAGGCAGAGTCAAAGGAAAGTTACAAGCACAGAACTTCCAAAAGGTGGGGGGGGGACTATTTTTTATGAAAGACCCCCCGGTATCCCCACGGATACATTGTACAGCTGATTATTAATGATGTATAAACTGTTGCAGGTATTGCAGGGAACAGGTCTGAGCACGATGTGAGTACAACCCTCATCTTTGCTTTAGTGTGGATTCTCTTTGTCTCTGTCTGTCTGTCTTTTAAAATTTTTTTTTACGGTGGACAGTGACATCACTTAAGTAAAAATGATGACAAATAAACTTACGACGATTAATATGAAATAAAGATCTACCAGATTGGATTGTCCAAAACAGAACAGTATTGTAGAAAAGTTCACTCACTCTCTCTCTCTCTCTCTCTCTCTCTCTCTCTCTCTCTCTCTCTCTCTCTCTCTCTCTCTCTCTCTCTCTCTCTCTCTCTCTCTCTCTCTCTCTCTCTCTCTCTCTCCCTCCCTCCCTCCCTCCCTCCCTCCCCCTCTCTCTCTCTCTCTCTCTCTCTCTCTCTCTCTCTCTCTCTCTCTCTCTCTCTCTCTCTCTCTCTCTTAGCTCATAATATCCAAGAATGTCTACTTTGTATCCTTTTCCAAATCTCTCATTTGTTATAATACATGCTTATGTGTTAAGTCTTCTTATATGTACATTGTATTTACTATGCATTATTTTTCCTGCATGTATTACTTCATTTCTTCCATCTTTTATTTTATTTTTTGACCTCCCTCTCTCTGTCGGTCTCTGTCTGTCAGTCTGTCTGTCAATCCTTGTCTCAGTCTCTCTCTTTAATTGATGTAATTTATCTTATTTATATGCCTTATTTATATGTCCATTTACAGCCTTGATTTAAAGTTGTTTTTTTCTTGTATTTTGCGATGTCTTTTTTTGGTATTTGTATGAAAAAAAAGCCGGTTATTGTGCTTATTCCACTTTCCCTCAATAAAAAAAAAACATTTGTTCGTTCGTTCACTCTCCCCTCTCTCCCCCCCTCTCTCTATATATATATATATATATCTCTCTCTCTCTCTCTCCTATATAGATATATATATATCTCTCTCTCCCTCTCTCGCTCTCTCTCTCTCTCTCACTCACTCTGCAGCTTTTTCCTCTTCTTCTTCTTTGATCAGTCAGTTTCCAGTCATATGAGCGCAGATGCATCATGCTGCCGTTATGCGCCTAACTAAGAAATAGGACCAGCATGTCCGTCTTTGGCTGGAGAACATCTGTGTAAAATGTTAATTGAAAAAAAGGCAGGACAATGGACCAATATGGTAGAAAAGATAGCAGATGACAGTAAGCAAAGGGAATAGGCAGAGTCGAAGAGAGTGACAGATTAGAGGAAGCTGCAAGCACAGAACTTCCAGAAGGTGGGGGAACTATTTGTAAGACAGACACACACACACCCCTTTGATATATCCAGGGGGGGAGGGGGGGGCTTTTTGTGGCTAAGAAAGTTAAAAGCGCTTGGTATAGTGTTTTTAAAATTTCCCAATAACAGGGAACAGTAATAACTTTGAGTGCATGTGATCAAGAGCGGTTTATTTGCTTGAGGTTCTTTTTTCCTTGTGAGTGTATGTGTATGGAGGCAGAGCTGATTCTAGGGCGCGGGATTGGTACAATCCCCCCCCCCCCTCCCCAAAATCTGTTCCTTCCCGCAATAATCGTGTCTAAGCGCGGACCGACGCCTGCATATTTGCAGAACTGCCCGCACTTTTTACCGATCGCTGCGGGAATTCCTTCGTCGTCTGCTAAGTCCGTCGTCTGCACAAACCGAAAGCATCGAGCAGGATTGAATGATTTCTCAACATTTCATTGGTTCCTTTACAATGTTAGTGTAAATCAACCAATCGCGTTCATCTCTTTTTACCGACAAGAAGTTGCGAGAGTCCTACCCGCCATGTTGAATTTTTTTCAAAATGAAGCGGACAACGACGCTCTTCGACTTAGATTTTTGTGGCGACAAAGTAAATAAAAAAAGAAATCCTCTGCCAATCAAGTGTGCAGAAGATGTTGCAGAAACAGCTGCATCAACAGTCTCGGAGAAGCAGCCCGAAGATAACGGCACTAGTGCGAGGGAACACCGGTTCTAAGACGAGTGGCTGAAGAAGTGGCCATGGCTAGCTAAGATTGAATCGGCTGCCTCCCCCCCCCCTTCCCCTCGTATCCATTGGACCTGCCCCCCTTTTTCATTCTTAGTGGGGGGGGGGGGGGGGGGGGGGGGGGGATAGAATCAGCTCTGGGAGGGGTGGGGGTGAAGAAGGTTGTTTTGTTTTGTTTTTTGTTGTGTTTTGTCACCTTTTATTTTATTCACCTTTTCGTTAGTGTGTCATAGATGACCATCGTAACTGACCAAACACTGACACATTAGCCTCACCCTTATTATTTCACTGTCATAATGTTAGCCATGGGTGCAAGGGAATCTACTATTGCTGATTTGTGCCATACCTTGTCCAGACCCGTTTTCCCTACAGATTTGTCCGTAATTGTTACGTTTTGAGACCTCCGATTACGCTATTACGGTCAGCAACAAAAAAATCTGCATTTCCGCTGAATGAGTGTGGAAAAAAGAAGAAGAAATCGAAAGAAGGCATGGCGTTTGAGCCGTACTCACTACTGTGTCGTCTGCTATCAAAGGTATCACTTCGAGTGATGTCCCTTGAATGAATATTTCCAGTTTATTTCTCCATGCCGCCATTTTTCTAGGTACGAAGTGCAATCTGAAGGCATGTCGAAAAAACAACACTCGCAAGCGGATGATTCTGACTCGGATCCTTATCAGACACTGAAAAGCAAGGTCCCCCCCCCTCAACTCAACCAAAATTTCGGCAGTTGTCGAAGTTGGGTTTGGATGGGAAGTTGCAACGTGTGTGTACGTTTTTGTCCTCCCCCCCCCCCCCCACCCCCCCCCCGCTCAACAAAAGGTTTGACGGCAGCAGCAAATTTTGGTGGAAGGATTTCTCGGCCAGCAAAATTACGGACAGATGCCTGAAATTACTGATTTCAGAGCTTGGGATTACTGACAGTGAAGATTTTGGGTAAACAGGTCTGCTTGTCTCTTGCACATAGAAGTTTGCGAACAGTTTTCTCTCCTAAAACGTAAAATTTGTTTATGTACAGGCATGTTACTTGTCAGTGAAATTCTCTGAATCAAGAGAAAAGTGCATGTAGAAAAACAAATGTCAGAGGGTGTATCAAGCTTGAGGAGACGCCCTTTTCCCCAAAGTTTCACAGTTTCATATGTTTATCATCAAGAGGGAATTGTTCCGTGATCACCATAAAGGGCTCTTTGCCCCTTGACCACATCGAGAAACAACATCTCAACCCCCAACATATTTTCAGAGAAAACTGCTTTTCCTCCAATACCATGCCTGATGCATGAGATGTGAATATTCCAAATGCTACTTTGTCGGGGGGTTTTATTAGTAAAAATGTAGCAGACCTGCCTTCCCATACGATTTTTCCCGTATTTTGTACACGATTTTGAGCCCCAGTACTGCAGTATGGTAAATGGAAAATTAATACGTCCAAAATTGAACTTAAGGTCTTCTAAGATTGGTCAAAATTGAGTGTTTTTTTGTCATTTCGCATGGCGGTTTAATGTTCTGTAATGTTCCGTTTTTGGGTCTCCTTGCAAAATACGGAATTTTGAGAAAAAAGTACAGAATTTTATTTCGTGGAGTACCTAAAAAAGAAATTGGGGGTAGGCAAGTCTGATGTAGGAATGTGATTAAATTTACCGTAATTTTCGGACTATAAGGCGATATTTTTTTTCTCCAATTTCGACCTATGCTCCTAATAAACGAGGGCGCCCTATAAGTGAACAAAATCGTTTGAAGAGAGGCAACGATTGCCGTACTCAGTACAGTCTACTGTGAGTCACAACATCGAAAGTGGTCACGAGTCGCCGATACGACGAATACTCACGTTAAAATGCTTCAAAATCCCTATTATCGTCTGAGATACCGTCCAACAGATGCCACAACCCTTCATTGGATGTAAAAAGCATCGTTGTAGAGCTTAAAATGCCATAATTCTACCAGTTTTTGCAAAGAATTGGCCAAACACAACAACCGGAAGTCGCAAAAACGGAAGTTTCGATTATTTGAGAAGGGAGCCAACTCTCGTTTACGACAACAATAATGGCGGTCGGTAATCGTTTACAGGATGTGTACGGGCTTCAAACTTCGACTTTCTGTTGCGAGGTGTGTATCGCCTTATA
The DNA here is from genome assembly GCA_017654935.2 of Phymorhynchus buccinoides. Taxonomy (NCBI): domain Eukaryota; kingdom Metazoa; phylum Mollusca; class Gastropoda; order Neogastropoda; family Raphitomidae; genus Phymorhynchus; species Phymorhynchus buccinoides. Next base: position 12,082,074 of record CM065712.1, on the reverse strand, counting down.
AACGAGGGCGCCTTTTACTTGGATTTTGTCAGATTTTTCTTGAAAATTGCCCTATTCGCCTTATACACAGCAGCGCCTAATGAGCCGAAACATACCGTACAGTGCTCAATTTTAATGCTTACATTGTTTCCTGTTGATGTTCGACTTTACGTGTTGTTTATATTGGTACCGGTGACAGCATCCAAATTTCCTTTTATGTTTTTAAAAAGGACAATAAATGTGATTGATTGAATCGAGGGAGGGGGGGGGGGGGGGGGGGGGGGGCATGCATGCTTTGTAAATGTATTTTTAGAAACTCTTGGAATATTTGTTATCACAGAAGCTGGAACCAGCATGGTCCATGGAGGAAGACTCGCCAGATCAGCCCTCAGCTGTCTACAGCACAGCGCAGCCCATGTCTGACAACGCTTCTGGGTCGCTGCTGTCTCTGAACACGAGTTCCATGTGTGTCAGTTTTGTTCTGCTGCCTTTGTGCTGGTCAGCAGTTTGGAACTCCACCTGGCGTCAGTTCATGGAGAGAAATTGTGCATGGTGTTACCTGGGTCCTCCACTAGCGACGCATACGATGCTGGTAGCTGCAGCAACGCAGACGGAAATAGCCGTGGCAACAGAAAAATTGCAAAAAAGAAAGCTGCTAATGAAGGTCGAAAGAGCAAGAATGGAGAGCATGTGTGTGATGTCTGCAGTAAATCTTTCCACAACCTTGGCCAGCTGAAGACCCACAGATTAATTCACAGCAGTGAGAAGCCGTTCGAGTGCGATATCTGCAAAATACGATTTAACATGGCTTTCAGTTTGAAGATGCACAAGCAGATTCATAGCCTCAAATCTTTTGTGTGTGATGTGTGCGGTATGAGTTTCCCACTGGCTAGAGGCCTGGAAGAACACCGCAAGACCCACACTGAGCAGAAGCGTTACAAGTGTCCACGGTGCAACAGCGAATTTAGACAGTCGAAATCTTTACAAACTCATATAATGTCATTTCACGATGAACTCAGGTCCTATGTGTGTGAAGTTTGCAGTGCGGGTTTCATTTCCCGCGCTGACTTAAAAATACACCGGAGAATTCACACGGGCGAAAGACCCTTCGTGTGCTCCGACTGCGGCAAAGCTTTCTACTCTTCCGACAAACTTCGAAAACATCAACGCACCCACACTGGGCATAAACCTCATGTGTGTTCAGACTGCGGGAAAGGTTTTGTCACGGGTAGTAATCTCAGAATACATCGCCGAGTTCACACTGGAGAGAAGCCCTTTGTGTGTTCAGTCTGCGGGAAGGGTTTCAGCCAGTCTGGATCTCTGGAGAAACATTTAGCGACCCACACAGGAATGAAGTCGTACGTATGTCCCGACTGCGGGAGTGCTCACACCAGGCCCGACCATCTGAAGCGACACCGCAAGACTTGCCTCAAGAAGAAAGAGAGCTCGGAGCTGTTGGAAAAGTAAGTACCGTAAATGTCAGGTTATAAGTTGTTTTTTTCTCCAATTTCGACCTATGCGCCTAATAAACGAGGGCGCCCTATTAGTGAAAAAAATCGTGAGAAGAGAGGCAACAATTTCAGTGTTCGGTACAATCTTCTGTGAGTCAGACATCGAAAGTGGTCATGAGTCGCCGATACGACGAATACTCACGTTAAAATGCTTCATAATCCCTGTTATCGTCCGAGATACCGTCCAAACAGATGCCATAACCCTTCATTGGATGTAAAAAGCATCGTTGTAGAGCTTAAAATGCCATAATTCTATCGGTTTTCATGAAGAATTGTCCAAACACAATAACAGAAGCAGCTGAAACGGAAGTGTGATTGTTTGAGAGAGGAGCCAATTCTCGTTTATGACAGCAGTAATGGCGGTCGGTAAGCGTTTACAGGACGCGTACGGGCTTCAAAGTTAGACTTTTTTTTGTGAGGTGCGTATCGCCTTATAAACGAGGGCGCCGTTTGTTTTATTTTTTTCAGATTTTTCTTGACAATGGCCCTAAGGGGTTGCTTTGAAAGTGTTAATAAAAGAAAGAAAGACCAGCTTTGTTCTCCTTCTCCTTCGCTTTAACAGCTTGTTGATGACTAGAATGTATACAAACAGGGGTTTCCGGTGTCATCTCAAAAAACACAAGTACTGTGGGAAAGGAATAATGTCACAGCTGTTCCACCCCATACAAAATCAAGCTATTTAGTTAAAAGACTGAATCTATAAATCTTAGATAAAAACTGCACCAAGCTTTTGCTTGTACAAATATTTGGGCTGTATGTTCTTCATTGTATTTTTAATATATTTCTTCCATCAGATTTATGGTAAAAACTTATTTTGTTGAGCAATATCATGCAACATATTTAGTAGAAAATGTTCTTGAATAATACACAAACATAAATAAAATTGCCCATGAGTGAACATCTAGCAATATCCACTGAATATAAGTAATTTAGTCACATACTACAACATGTTCGTGATTGTAATTTATGAAAAGCAACATATGGCAAACTAAAGTTGGCTTGAAACAACTTCTGAAAATATAGATAAACTAAATGTTCCTCCCGAAACAGCTGTGATGTGTGTGCTGTGGGATTTGAATTTCAGACATCGTGATCTGACGGCATTCCCTGGTGTCGAAGTTGAAATGTCAGCCTCGGAGCTCGACTGCAACAAAGAGTTGGATGAGTTTCATGAGTCGGTGGTCAACTTGAACTCGCAGCTAGAAGATTCTGAAGACTCGGCACTTGAGTGGGCTCCAGAGTTCCAGAGTTCAGGTCAGTGGCTCGGTGACTGTCTTCAACAGACATTATGGCCTTCCATATTTAGCTGGAATGTAGCTGGAATTCCATGCTATGCGCTACTTTTTGCTGGCTTTAAATTGCCCCTGACTTTCGACCACGATGAAAAAAAGTTCCTTGCAATTCCATCAACCCTAATATCGCCGTTGATTTTCAAAGGCGCTATTCAAACATCGCGCTAAAAATCCTACGGAATTGCAACGTTTTTCACCAGTACCACAAGCTTCTCCACGCTTTTGGAAGCCATGCTGAACATGATGTTTTAGCTCCGCCCACTTTCATACTATTTTTGACGGCGATAAAAATATTGTTTCGCTTCACCAGGCGATAAAATGAAATTGTGAGCGATTTTAGACTGACTGCTCACGATTATCGCGTACAGAATTACTTTATTGTTGGTGGCGATAAAAATGTTTTATCATCGTTGATTTTTGCCTTTAAAATCGTGTACATATAAAAGATTCCGACTTTAGGCGCACCCCCCAGAGTGGCACAGCGGTAGCGCATTCGCCTCATGTCAAGTAAACCTGAGTTAGAACCTGGGTACAAGGGATTTTTCCTCTCATTTTGCACTAGGCCTTGTGGTCTGAACGTGGAGTCTTTTCGGATGAAACGATAAACTGAGGTCCCATGTGCCCATGCACTTAGCATACGTTAAACCCAGTGGCAACGAAAAAAGTTGTCATTTGGTCAAAATTTACCCATCCCCCTTTCCTTCCTCATCAGTCACACAAAAAAATCGCATGCAAAAAAAAAAAAAAAAAAGGGTGGTGCGCCTCTGGCTGCGACGCGCTCTCCAGGTGGGAGCAACCCGAATTTCACAGAGACACCTCTGTGACTATAAAGTACTTAATACCTAATACCAATAAAAAAATAATAATACCTAATATCGATACTGGGCAGTGGTCCTCCCTAGCCATGGATCGCAGCGCCTGGCATTGCAAAATCAACAGAGACGTTTTCTCCTTTAAAAATGCCCGCAGAGCTGCCCTGGAATACAAAAGGCACAGGATGAAGAACCATGCTCCCTCTGGGGGATACGGGGGGTCTTTCGTAAAAATAGTTCCCCCACCTTCTGGAAGTTCTGTGCTTGTAACTTCCTCTAATCTGCCACTCTCTTTGACTCTGCCTTGTCCCTTTGCTTTCTGTCATCTACTATCTTTCTGCGGACTTATTGGGCCCATTCTCCTGCCTTTTTTCAAAAAAAACATCTTCCAAATAATTTTTCTCCTTTGAGCTTCTCCGAAATCGGAGTGTGTCGGCTGTATGCAGCAGGGAGACCAGTAAAAACTGAAAAACGGACACATATGTACCTAACCCATTATGGCCATATGGTCTGGGAACGCAGAAGAAGAAGAAGAAGAAGAACCTTGCAGCTGCTGCCGCAGCAAACCCCAACCAGATATTAATTCATTCAAGTCGTTCCATCCATATATGGCTGGAATTAATAGATAGCTATCAATTTGATGCATTTGCTTCAAAGGAAGTAAATCTATGTGCACACCATACCTTGGTCACTTCTAAACTCGCTTCACTCCCTTAGAACACAATTTTGCCTCTGACTTTGGTCTCTTTTGTAGTTCGTTTTTTTTGGGGAGCCAATCGGTGTAGAGTTTTTCTATATAAAGTCTGATGCATTCACTCCCTTAGACCACAATTTTGCCTCTGACTTTGGTCTCTTTTGAAGTCTGTATATAAAAAAAAGTCTGATCTACCACTTCCCTATATCTAAACCTGAAGTAAAAAAAACTGTAATCTTCTTTCATTTCTCCTTTTGTTTATGCATGTTTTGTTTGTGTGTATGGCTGGAGTGATTTGTGAGTTTTTTTAATTATTCAAAATTGTTGCGATGCGAATTAGTTAATTGTCAGTCACTGTGGCCGTCCCTGCCTATCCAGCATTGGGCTGGTCAGCCACGCCCGTGGCTGCAGTCGACGTGGACAAATCTACCTTCCATAATCTTCATCCGCGAACAGACCTGCCTACTGCTACAATTTGGCCATAGCAGCTACGAAAAATAAAGCTTCACTACGGAGCTACGGCAACCTTAAGGTTGCTACGGGAAAAAAAGAATTGCCGACGCATTTTATTTTTGCTTATGCCGTTCCCGGTTTTGTCTGTTTCTAAGAACAGATGCTGTGTCACGCGCGATAACCTAGTCACTTCCGTTTTTATCAAAGTGACTGCGCATGCGTTCTTATTACTTCCTCTGAAAAAATGGCGGACTCCAGCAGCAGTTGCGATTCGGGAGATGTTTCAAACGAAAAAAAAAATGAACCGAAACCAGAAAACGAAAATCATCTTGTTCTAAGACCATCTTGTTCTAAGAAAAAACACCCGCCTGCTGCACAAGTTTTCAAAATAGCTTGCACGGAGGAGTGGCCTTGCGTCGTCAGAAGTCGACTCGGTGCGAAGCATGTTCACTGCTGTGCAACATCTGCCATGCGGACTTCTCTGTGAATCATGGTGGTAGAGACGATTGCCGTCGAGGAGAAGAACAAACCGATTGCCGTCATTTGTGGATGCTACTGAAACATTTGCCATGCTACTGAAAATTGATGGCTGGGCTACTGATTGGAAAACTTCCAAGTAGGCAGGTCTGCACGAAGCAAAGCCATAATATTAGTAATCTTGTTCTGCGAACGTTCGGGAACGTTCAGGAAGAAAAAAAACGGATAGGAAAGTCCTAGAACGTTTGTGAATGTACGAATTCCACTTGACCACTTTATTTAACTCTTCCTTTTTTGTTTGCTTACTTTCATCTATTCTCTTTCTGCCTTACTGGTCCATTCTCCAGCTGCCTTTGTTCTAGAAATTCTTACAAAGATTTTCTCCAGCTGAAGACAGACATGCTGGGCCTAACTATTTCTCAGGCGCATAACGGCATCTGTGGTCATATGACGGGGGACTGTCTGAGCGATGGAAGAAGAAGAATAAGATGATTAAAGACAGAGATAATTTGATGATTATCTGTTGCAGGTATTTCCGGGAACATGGCGGCTGAACGTGATGTGAGTACAGTACAATAATCAATTATTTTGTGTGGTGTTTTGTTGTTGTTGGTACTCCCAGTTCTTACAGAACGGGAGTACGTTGGGATGAGAACAACAGGTGCAGACCTGTTTTCTCTACTCTTCTCGAGTAGTATTCTACTCAATTTGTATGTCTACTACTCCCTTATAAGACCTTCAAAAATCATCCAAAATGTGGTCTTTTAAGGGAGGTACTTTTAATGCTTACAAATAAGGGCAATGTCTCAGAGAAGTAGGTCTTATGTGGGAGGGAGTCTTATAATGGGAGGTCTTATAAGGGCAGGTTCATCTAGTACTCTTCAAAACAGAAAATAATGCTCTTTAATTCTTGATTACTACTCATTTTCAGTGAACATTGTTTGATGGTTTAATGAATAAAACTACACATTTTGCACCAAAACTACTCATTTCAGCTATCCAGACTACTCAAGACTTGTGTAGGGGGTAAACAGGTCTGCTGAGGTGTGTTGTCCAGTCTGTGTGTGTGTGTCCGTGTGTAACCAAAAAGTGTTCCATGGCTTTTCATTTCTAGTAAATAAACATTTTGTTTTGTCTGGAACACAAAGACATTATGTGCCAAGTACCCTGCCATGTGTTTGTATATTTTCAGAGCTTATGTGACTGTTTTTTTCCCATTAAAACAACGCATGCGCACTCAAAAAAATAGTTACTCCCCTCTTTTTAGTTGAGACGCAACAGACAACCCAAGAACATTAAAAAAAACCCACATACATGGCGCTAGAACTAGAAGAATTCAGTGCAAGCTTTGTAAAATGATTCCAGACAATCTTGAAATCTTTCTTTTATCAGAAGCTGGAGCCAGCAAGGTCCGTGGAGGAAGACTCACCGGATCAGCCCTCAGCTGTCTACAGCACAGATCAGCAGCCCTCAGCTGTCTACAGCACAGATCAGCCCTCAGCTGTCTACAGCACAGATCAGCCCTCAGCTGTCTACAGCACAGATCAGCAGCCCTCAGCTGTCTACAGCGCAGATCAGCAGCCCTCAGCTGTCTACAGCACAGATCAGCAGCCCTCAGCTGTCTACAGCGCAGATCAGCAGCCCTCAGCTGTCTACAGCGCAGATCAGCAGTCCTCAGCTGTCTACAGCTCAGATCAGCCCTCAGCTGTCTACAGCTCAGATCAGCCCTCAGCTGTCTACAGCGCAGATCAGCCCTCAGCTGTCTACTGCGCTGTGTCTAGCTGCACCTCTGGGTCCGGTCTGCCCCTGAAGTTGAGTTATGTGTGTCAGTGTTGTTCCGCCGCCTTTGTGCTGGTCAGCAGTCTGGAGCTCCACCTGGCTTCGGTTCATGGAGAGAAACTGCACGTGGCGTTGCGTGGGTCCTCCACATCTGAGAGACGTGGTGCTGATAAAAGTAACGATGCAGGCAGAGATAAGGAGGCAGGAAGCCATGGGAATGGGAAAGCGATTGCAGAAAACAAAGTTGATGACAGTGATACTGGGGATGGAATGAACAGGAGGAGAATAAGGCATGTGTGCGATGCTTGTGGAAAGGCTTTCCTGTCCCTGAACACACTGAAGGGACATACGTTGAGCTGTGAGAGTTTTGCTTGGGCGTCTCATTTGAAGAAACACAAGGTGACGCAACATAGGAAATCTTTTGAATGTGATGTGTGCTGTGAGAGTTTTGCTAGGGCTTCTCATTTGAAGAAGCACAAAGCGACGCAACATCGCAAGTCTTTTGTGTGTTATGTGTGTAGTATGAGCTTTACACAGGCTGTAAGCTTGCAAGAGCACAGGAAAGTCCACTTTGAGGATGGGAGTGAGGGTAGGCGTTACACGTGCCCACACTGTGGCATCAGATATAAAAGTTTGCAGGGTTTAAAAATTCATGTAACGTCAATCCACAATGGAATTAAACCCCATCTCTGTGATGTCTGTGGGGCAACTTTTGCCTGTCGTCGTTACTTAAAAGTGCACCGGAGAAGTCACACGGGCGAAAGACCCTTCGTGTGCTCCGACTGCGGCAAAGCTTTCTACTCGTCCGGGAAACTTAAAAAACATCAACGCATCCACACTGGGCAGAAACCTCATCTGTGTTCAGACTGCGGGAAAGGTTTTCTTACGGGCAGTGGTTTCAGAATACATCGCCGAATTCACACTGGGGAGAAGCCCTTTGTGTGTTCATTCTGCGGGAAGGGTTTCAGCCAGTCGGGATCTCTGGAGAAACATAGTTTGATCCACAGTGGAAAGACGGATTACGCATGTCCGGACTGCGGAAAATGTTTCAGCCGGCGTGACCATCTGAAACGACACAGCGAGGTTTGCCCTAATAAGAAGGAGGAGAGCTCAACGTTAATGTTCAAAAAGCATCCGTGCCTAACTTGCGGGAAAGGTTTCCGCACGACCAACACTCTGAAAAACCATCTTCGGACTCACACTGGAGAGAGACCGTTTGTGTGTTCTGTTTGTGGCAAAAGCTTTAAACAGTCTGAATGTCTGATAAAACACTCTCTGACCCATACGGCAAAGAAATCGCTACAATGTCCGGACTGCGGGAAGTGTATTACAAGGCCAGACCATTTGAAACGACATCGTCTGACTACCTGCCTTAAAAAAACAGAGCCTCCCCGTGGGACTACAGGAAGTGTATCACGAGGCCAGACCATTTGAAACGACATCGTCTGACTACCTGCCTTAAAAGACAGAGCCTCCCCGTGGGACTGCAGGAAGTGTATCACGAGGCCAGACCATTTGAAACGTCATCGTCTGACTACCTGCCTTAAAAGACAGAGCCTCCCCGTGGGACTGCAGGAAGTGCATCACGAGGCCAGACCATTTGAAACGACATCATCTGAGCCTCCTCGTGGGACTGCGGGAAGTGTATCACGAGGCCAGACCATTTGAAACGACATTGTCTAACTACCTGCCTTAAAAGACAGAGCCTCCCCATGGGGATGCCGGGGGGGGTCTTTCATAAAAATAGTTCCCCCACCTTCTGGAAGTTCTGTGCTTGTAACTTCCTCTAAACTGCCACTCTCTTTGACTCTGCCTTTCATTTTGCTTTCTGTCATCTACTATCTTTCTGACTTATTGGCCCCATTCTCCTGCCTTTAAAAAAAAAATCTTCCAAATAATTTTGTTCTCCTTTGAGCTCCTCCGAAATCCGAATGTGTCGGCTGTATGCAGCGTGGAAGACCAGTGAAAACTGAAAACCGGACACATACGTACCTTAACCATTATGACCATATGGCCTGGGAACGCAGAAGAAGAAACGCAGTGAGTAACTAACAGGGTCAGGGTTGTGGTAAACGCAGTTTTTTTCTCTCATTTTTTTCCCCTCAAAACTACCAAAGTCGAGATACACGGTTTGTGAATGTCATCGACGATATGTACAAGCTAAGCGCATTAAGTTGTATCGCGAAATATTGTGCTATATAAAATGCTAAAGTATTATTGATTGCACATCATTATTTGTGTGTTGCCTTTTTTCAGAGACACGCTAGCACAATACGCCGTTCATGTTTTTTGCTCAAGTAGTAGTAGTGTAATAGGGCTAGAAGTGGGCCTCTCGGCCCTTTTACGCCCTTTCTTGATTGTTTAATTTGATTAAGTTTCACAATGATTGTGTAAGCCTAAGCTAAACTAGTCTTAATTAATTTATAATTTATTTTTTTGGGAATGGACTTTCATTTTTAATCATCACAAAAATATCAGGATCTTGTCCAGAAGATTTTTAAAAGTGTTAATATTAGGTGCCTGTTTGATGTTAGTTGGTAAGTTATTCCAATGTTGAACAATCCTGTTAGAGAAGAAACATTTTCGTTTGTTAGTATTTGAACGTCTTAAAAACAACTTGTCCATATTATTTCTTGTTTTATCCACTGTACTCTTGACAAAGAAATCACTGAATTCAATATCGTCAGAATTATTTATAATTTTATATACTTGTATGAGATCTCCTCCTCAAGCATGTTGTTGGTTGTTGTTATTCTTTGAAGTGAACTGTGTGAAATGCGCTGCTCAAAAAGTTATGAACGGACACTGACAATGTAATAATAATAATAATAATAATAATTGGCACTTAACACATTCTACCCCATCCGTGCAGCCGCATTTATCTTCCCTGGCCCAGCTGTGCAGAGAGCTCTGAGCATAACTATAAAAATGTTTAGAAAAATTGCTATAACTTTGAAACAATTCACCGTATTGCTTTAAAATTTTAAAGTGCTATTGTCGAATGCGTGTTTGTAAAGTTTACAAAGTTTCATTAATTTAAAGTACGGATTGTAGTTCTAAAAATAACTCTTGTACACACACAAAAACAGTAATATAGAAACTGTTTGTTCTTTATGAAATGATCGAAAGTAGAGCTTTCTACTTCACCTACATTCGCTAAGAACTCGATACAATCGCTATTTTTGTCCTTATAATAGTCTTAAATCAATCCAAGCACAATTTTGCTTGCCGTTTCATTACTCAGACATAATAGGTATCAATCCCATCATCGAAAAAAATCAGTAAAAATATGAAAAAAAAATCGATAAAATCTAAGCATGACCGGAAAGGAAGTGTCTGTAAACAGGCTAAAGCTAGCAAAGTGAACAATTTGAGGATGAGAACCAAGCTAGACGCTTCAGTTTGAAGATGGGTTTGCATTACGAGTTAACTCGTAAACGGGCAGATATGGTTGGCGTGAGTTTACGAGTATACTCGTAAATGGGGTAGAATGAGTTAAATAGCGGCACATATCTAGAAAATTCTATCCATGGTGGTTTACAAAGAAATAAAACTACATACATTCCCATTCACACACACACAAAACAAAAGGCAAAAAAGATGACGAAGAAGGAGAGAGGGTGCAGAAATAATAATTTTAATTTACAGCGATTGGTAGCCCATCTTCTGAAGTTGCTGTGTTTGTGCTTTCCTTTCCGTTTGTTTGTATGTTTGTTGTGGTTAGGTGGGGTTTTTTTTTTTGGTTTTTTTTTTTTGGGGGGGGGGGGGTTATTTTGTTTGTTTATTTGTTGTGTGTGTGGGTGGTTTTTTAATAAAAATTCAGTGCCGAGATAATGTATTTCTGTGGATCGGTTTTTTTTACTTTTTTTTTTTTTTTTACATATTTCCACCAGATTTTCAATTCAATTATTAGGATGCTTCGAATCAGGGAGTGGGAATACAACAAAAAAGTGCATATATAAAATATGTCCTTAATTTGATATAAAGGATTCCTTCTTTCCGCACGATTGTCTTTTTTTTTATAAATTTGTTTTGTTTTAATATAGGTTTCCAGATGCGCTGCATGCTTTATTTGTATATTTTTATTATTTTTTATTATTAGCATTTGTTTATTGTTTAAATGAGTAATCTGAAACGCTTGTGTGTGTTGGAGTGTGTGTGTGTGTGTGTGAGAGAGAGAGAGAGAGAGAGAGAGAGGAGGGTCTTCTTCTTCTGCGTCCCCCAGGCCATATGGACATAATGGGTAAAGTTCATATGTGTCCGTTTTCCAGTTTTCAATGGTCTCCCTGCTGCATTCAGTCGACATATTCCGATTTCGGAGGATCCCAAAGGAGAATTCTATATCAAAGATATTTTTTTGGGAAAAAAAAGGCAGGAGATTGGGCCAAAAGTCAGAAAGATAGTAGATTAACACGCTCGCATGCACGCACGCACCCACATACACACCCTATCCACCCCCCATCCCCACACATACAAATTGAAAATAAAACAATATTACAGACAATCCCCCCGTGGGGATACCGGGGCTTTTCTTATTATATAGTTCCCCCACCTTCTGGAAGTTCTGTGCTTGTAACTTCCTCTAATCTGTCCCTCTTTTTGACTCTGCCCTTTTCCTTGCTTTGTGTCATCTACTATCTTTCTGACTTTTGGCCCAAAAATCTCCTGCCTTTTTTCCCAAAAGAAAATAGTGTTGTCAGTAGGTAGGCTTAGTAGGTGGTGTCCTGAACAGACTCCACTGAACTTCACCGAAATGACTCTTCAGAAGAAGAAGACTCAGCAGCAGTGCAATGTCTCCTCAGATGGTTGCCTCCTGATGGCCTAACATAGATTCGCTCCCCTTAGGACTGCTGGTCGCAGAATCCGAAACCAGCACTGCAGTCAGAAGAAGAAGACTCAGCAGCAGTGCAGTGTCTCCTCGGTTGGTTGCTTTCTGACGGGCCCTAACATAGATTCGCTCCCCTTGGACTGCTGGTCTCGGATTCTGCGACATGAACAAGCCGGAGGTGTGGCTGCGAGTTGGGACTCGGAATGAGCGGCGTGGGAGCAATGAGGCCACTGTACGGTCCAGAAGATGGGACAGCAAAAAAAACCCAGATGAAGTTCATTAGTTTGTTTTTTGTTGTTGCTAGGACTGATTCCTGATAATGGTGGTGGGGGGAGGGGGGGGGGGGGGGGGGCTTGCGGAGAGGAGCCCAGCAGCCTCCTAAAGTCCAACCACACGTCCCCCGTCGTAGGAGGCGGGCAACGGCTTAGGCTGGCTTACATGGTTATGGCCCTCCCGTGGGGATACCGGGGGTCTTTCAGCACAAATAGTTCCCCCTTCCTCTGGAAGTTCTACGCTAGTAACTTCCCCTACTCTATCACTCTCTTTGACTCTGCCTTTTCTCTTCTTTTTGCTTTCTGGCGTCTACTTCTTTCTGCCTTTTTGGTCCATTCTCCTGCATTTTTTTCTATAAAACCCTTCCACGTTTTTTCCTTTTTACAATTTATAACATGCCAGTTTTTTATATTGTACACTGGCTTCCAGACGTGATACTTACGCACTTGAGTGGGCACCTGTTGTCCATTCTGCAGTGCATATTTGCTTATATATATTGTTTTTGCTTTTTTACTGGTTTTTCAACCTGGACTCGATAAATAGAGCGGAATGGCTTACGTTTCCAGCACTGTCTGGAATTATGTGCTATAGGGTGCAATGAGGGAAGTGTCATGTTATGAATTGTACTATATTTTTTTAATGTTTTCAGGTTTTGTATGTTGTTAAGATTCATGGATTTGTGTTTTGCTTTGTGGTGACAGTCCTGAGATAACCATAGCTGTTGACAGGACTATAATAGACTAACTAACTAACTAATCTTTTACTTTTATTTTATTCTTTTCACAGCACAGAGCTACCTTCAAAAAGTATACACAGTTAGTGGTGTTTGTGGTTTCTTTGATCAAATATTATCTCCATTATGGGTAGAACCACTGGCATCCTTTATGGATCCACCACTATTAACAGTGGCATTTTAAGCTATAAAATAAAGCGTTTTCAAGCCACATTTGTACAGTGCATGGAGGGTTGGTAGTGTTTTGTGGTATAATTTGTTCATAATTATATTCCACTTCGGTGTGTGTGCCACAGGCATCCAATATTGGATCCACTGCCAACTCTTTATGCACTGACTTTCCTGCTCTTTACATGTTGGGTTCAGGGAGTAGCTACACTACTAGGTTTACTTGCATCCCTTTAATTAGAGGATCACCTCAGTGGTCGGCTCTTTCTACCCACATGTATTAATTTTTTCAAATCGCAATTTCCGCATTTTAGTTATTAACTTATGATCTATTTTGCCCAAAATGTTCTTCATTTTTCTTTTCACCTTGTGCTGGTTTGCTTAAATTGTGGACTTTTCAGCCTAGTGCAGAGAAGACACCATTCTTTTTATTAGAAATGTCTTCCTGTTGGGGTTGATCCACAAGATAGTGTTTGTTATCAGATATACATACTGACGAGAATTCCATAATTCGAAAGAGATCTCTCTATGTACCATGCTCATACACTATCTGTCCCCCATTGGGACAAAAAGTAAACCAGCACAATCTTTTACTTTTATTTTATTTTATTCTTTTCACAGCACAGAGCTACCTTCAAAAAGTATACACAGTTAGTGGTGTTTGTGGTTTCTTTGATCAAATAACTAAACTAGCTGAGACTGATAAATGGTTTTAACAGAGGCTTTTTTTTGTGCTTTTTTTTTTAAACAGAGGCTTTTGATATTACGCGTTTCTGTGGTCTTCCCTGGTTTTTGTTTCCGTGGGACTGGTTTTGACACTGGTTATTGAGGAAATTGTCTCTGATGGGACTGGTTTTCAACATTCCTAGCGCAATCACTGTATATTTTGTACAATATTTTCGATGCGTGCTATAATATGTTCTTATTTGTTTACTTTTTTGCCTTTTTTCTTTGTGGCACAAGCCATAAACCTATGGCTCACTTTGTCGGTCTGTTCTGTCTGTTGTGGTCGGTCGGTCCAAAATTGTCGCACATATTGTCAATGAGAAAGAAAAGTACAGACAGAAAAAAATACTTGGGCATAAAGTAACATTTCAGTTGTCATATTTTCGATATCCTTATGTATGATGAAAATGATGTTTTACGTCCTCTCGGTCATAGACACATATGGGACATTTGTAAATACAAAGATGGTGGGAACAATACTGGAGGCAATGCCCGGAGGCAGTGCAACACCAGTAAAGTCCCGAGTTTTTTAACAATACAGATAGGTGTAGCAGTAACCACGCCTCGGATAAACCTCATCGGCTATGGTACTGCCACAATGATTGCTAAAAAGTGGACAATTACGAACACAACACAATTGAAGCAGTCCTTAGGTATGGAAAGAATTGTATGCTGAACAGAGCACATGAATCTTCATTTTAAAGCATACAAAATAATACACATACGTAATACAGACACTGCAACAGACATGACGAGTATGCGATGCTTCTTTCGATGAGTATAAGTAGGATAAATAGTTTTAAATGTTTTCCAAAAGATATAAAAAGTTACGAAATGGTGCAGAGATAACATTCTGGTTTACAGATTAAAATTATTGAAAAGCCAGGGGAGGCGACTCAGTGTATGTAATGATTGGAGTGGTAAAAAATAGACCGCTGGGCTGCAGTCTTGTGGAGTAGTGAAAGTGTTTGATCAAAAATTGTGTGTGAAGAGCATAATGTAAATGCGCAACATTTTTCTTTCAAATTATATTTAAATTCTGCCAAACGGAAAAGACCTTTAAGAATTCTGCCTCACTCGGCGATGCCCTTGTTTTGTAGTTGAAAATAGTCGCGTGCCACAAACGATTGCGAATCCCGCGCTTGGGTTTTTTTGTGTGTGTTTTTCTTGACATGACCACAATCAAATTCTGTTGTGTTAATAAAGAGGACAAAATAAAACAATTTTCAGTTGAAATTTGAATTACGTGTGTGTGTGTTGTATGCATGTGTGTGTGGCAGGTGTGCGTGTGTGTATGTGTTTGTGTGTAGAAACAAAATATGTGTTTCATCCAATTTTCTGTACTCATTCCAAAAAACAAGAAGTGGTATATTGCAATCGAAAAGAGGGCCTGCACACTTTTCTGTCACATCCTCAACTACTGAACTAATCACAATGAAGCTTGGCAGGTTAATGAAATCTAGAACCCTGTATCACCTTGAGCTAATCTACCCACCTTACAGAATTTAGGGTTGTCTGTAGCAACGAAGATCTATAAGACAGATAAGATATAGCAGAACAACCTCCCCATGGGGATACCGGGGTGGGGTGTGGGGGGGGGGTCTTTCGTAAAAAATATTTCCCCAACCTTCTGGAAGTTCTGTGCTTGTAACTTCCTCTAATCTGCCACTCTCTTTGACTCTGCCTTTTTCCTTTGCTTTCTGTCATCTACTATCTTTCTGACTTAATATCCCATTCTCCTGCCTTTTAAAAAAAAAAATCTTCCAAATCTCTTTTGAGCTCCTCCGAAATCGGGACAATGTGTCAGATATACGCAGCGGGGAGACTACCAGTGAAAACTGAAAACCGGACACATGTACCTTACCCATTACGGCCATATTATGGCCTGGGAACGCAGAAGAAGAAGCAGAACAACAAATTAACCTGGGGGAGGGGAGGGCTGTCTTTCATACAAATAGTTACCACACCTTCTGGAAGTTTCTGTGCTTGTAACTTCCTCTAATCCATCTGTCACTCTCTTTGACTCTTGCCTTTTCCCTTTACGTCCTGTCATCTGCCATCTTTTAATTTATGGCCTTACTGATCCATTCTCCTGCCTTTTTTTTTAAAGAAAGACTTACAAAAGATTTTCTCCAGCTGAAGACTGACCATGCTGGAGTCTGACTAAATTCTCAAGTGCATAATGGCAGCATGACGCATCTGCGCTCGTATGACAGGAATCTGAGTGAAGGTTAAAAGGTCATAGTTACTCAGCATCCCATGATATTACCGAAGGCTAATTTGCATGCTGACCGAATTTTGAGACCGTTAGTGCAAAGATGCTGAAGAAATGATAAAGACAAGACATCTGCATATTCAAGGTTACAGTTCAAGGTCAGCAAGGTTACATCCACTCCGTTGGACACATCAATGCGTGTAGGAAGAAAGGTGGCAGAGTGGTTAAGACATTCGCCTGCCATATGAATGTCAATGCTTGTAACTTCCTCTAATCTCGCCCTTTCTAGTTTGACATGAAAATCGAACTGGCGCTGGCGCTAATTATTTATCGTTGTGCCTGTCTCTTCGATCGTCTCTCTCTGTTGTCTGTCTTTCTGGTTTTTTCCTTCGTCTTTGTTTCTCTTGTACCTCTCTCATCTGTCTATCCCATTCTCGCTCTCTCGCTCTTTGTTCGTCTCTGTGTCTCTGTTAGTCTGCCTATTTTCTTTATGCTGTCCATTTGATACTCTCTCTATCTCCGCGCTCTCTCTCTCTCTCTCTCTCTCTCTCTCTCTCTCTCTCGCTCTCTCTCCTCTTTATCTCTCTTGTTCTCTGTGTCTCTCATGTCTGCCTCTCTCTCTTATCTGTCCATCTACTCCTCTCTCTCTCCTCTCTCTCTCTCTCTCTATTCTCTCTCTTGTCTCTCCCCCCTATCTATGCTCTCTCTCCTCTCATCCTCTATCTCATCTCTCTCTCTCTCTCTCTCTCTCTCTCATCTCTCTGTCTCTCTCTTTTGTTTCTGTCTCTGCCTGTGTCTCTCTTGTCTGCCCTTTTTCTCTTAATCTGTCCATCTACCTGTTCTACATACCTCTCTCTTCTCCCTCCCTCCCTCCCTCCCCCCCTCTCTCTCTCTCTCCCTCCCTCCCTCCCCCCCTCTCTCTCTACTCTCTCTCTCTCTCTCTCTCTCTCTCTCTCTCTCTCTCTCTCTCTCCTCCTTTCTCTCTCTCTTTGTTTCTGTCTCTGCTGGGTCTCTTTGCTGCCTTTTTCTGTTATTGCCATCTACCTTGTTCTACAACTCTCTCTCTCTCTCTGCTCTCTTCTCCCTCCCTCTCCTCTCTCTCTCTCTCTCCTCCCTCCCCTACTCTCTATCTACGCCCTCCCTCCCTCTCTCTCTCTCTCTCCTCTCCTCTCTCTCTCTCTCTCTCTTCTCTCTCTCTCTCCTCTCTCTCTCTCTCTCTCTATCTCCTCCTCTCTTCTCTCTCTTCTCTCTCTCTCTCTCTCTCTCTCTCTCGCTCTCTCTCTCTTCTCTCTCTCTCTCTCTCTCTCTATTCTCGTCTCTCTTCTCTCTCGGGTTCTATTGAATTGCTGTGGTTGATACTCGCCCCCCAAAAAAAACCAACACACAAAAAAAACCACAAGAAAAAAACAAGAAGTAATTAGCTGGACTATTAAAATATAACTTAACTCTCGTCCAGGCATAGGAATATTTAGGAATAAAAATAACACAAAAGGAACACCACCCCCCCCCCCCCCCTAAGCACACACACACACCAAAACACGCTTTTTAATTATTTTAATTTTTTTTTTACTCCACAAACGAAATTCGAAAGTCAATATTTTGGTGTGAGATGATTGTGTAGTGAATGGTCCAAGTGTTTTTACTTTAAAGTTTGAGAAGAACAAGATACCGCTTGATAAATGTATTGTGGATACTAAAGTCTTCAATTATTGTCTTAGTTCAAGACGTCTCATGAACATAGACATTCTAGTGACTTTAAGGGGTTGCGCAATGCGAAAAATAGAATTAAACAACTGTTGACAAATATCTTTGGGACAGGTGTGTGAAGGGAGGGGGGGGGGGGGGGGGGAGTGCAATATGTGTGTTGAGGGGAAGGGGTGGGGGTGGGCCATAGACTGTTCTACCGATCCAGGCAAGGACCAAATCCGGCTACCGTCCGTAGCGGGCCCCAGGGCCAATCCCCCCGACCGGACCAGCTCATGCCCTTCATTTACCCCACTCGACTAGGGCCCCCTTTCTCAGAGATTAGAATGACAAGTGTTGAGTCCTCTTGCACTAAGGTAAAGATGGCCACCCCCCGCATTTCCGTAATTTGTATTTCCGATTTTGCCTTTCTTACCATAAATAAAAGCTGTATTTTAGGAACATTTCTAGCTAACACCCTGTTGGATACTACACCCTAACCCTAACCCAAACCTAACCTACCCCCACTATGACTGCAGTACACAGAGCTTTGTCACAGGTGGTGGTTCGTTGCGTTTCCATCTTATAGGGGGGGGTTAGGGTTAGGGTTAGGGTTAGGGTTAGGGTTAGTATTCCCAAAAAGATAATTTGGTGGAAATGTCTAAAATACAGCTTTATGTATGGTAAGAAAGGCAATAACAGAAAAATACAATACCGAGAAATGTAGTGGGGGGGTGGAACATCTGACCTTATCTAAACTTCTATATTGCAGGAATTCCAGTTAATTACCTCTAGATTCAGTGGATCTCCTGTAAGATGTTCAGTAGGGTTCCAGTAGAATTTCAGTAAATCTCATTAAGATTCTGTATAAGAGTACCAAAGAAAGTAGGGAGATCATTCATACACTTACCGAAAAGGACAAGAGCAACAGACTTTTCTTCTTCCGTCCATGTTTCTTAGGAATGAAAATGCCAGATTTGTATTTTAAGGACCAAGGTTAAAGGCAGATGAGGTTTATGAAGAACAGAGGTCTGATTTTAAATGGAAGCAAGTTCAGATGGGTCGGGACTGTAAATCCAAACCAAATGTTCTGGAAATATGTTAACTCAAAGCTAAATGTAAATAGGTATTAAGCCCCCACTTAAGGGATATACATGGTAATTTAGTTACGACTGACGAAGACAAGGCCAAGTGTTCTAATGATTTTGCAAAGTGTATTTACAAGAAGACACGATCACTACCAGAACTAATGATGAGCCACCTGCTCTACTGTACAGATATAGTAGTACAGAAGAAGCGGTGTCAAAACAAACTAAAAGAGATAAATGTAAACAAAGTCTCAGTGTCCCGACAAGGCTACCAGCCAAGTACTGTAAAAGACAGCTCGAGTGAGAATTAGCACGACCCGACACTACATTAATAAAAGCTTGAATCAGATTATTACCAGCACAATGGAAGACAGCCGAAGAACATGCTATATATAAAACGGAAAACTAAAACATGACCCAGGAAAATAGACCAGTCAGTTGACGCTGCACAGTGTGCAACTGTTTATAGAGCAATTTGTCAGGAATTATAGGAAAACATATGACAGATTAAATATATTAAGATTGCAGCAGGTTGCAGAAGCGGACGTCAAGTATGACACACTAGGTGAGGTCGATGGATATTTTATAAAACTCATAGAAGATAAAGGAAAGCCTTCGAAAATAGGTACTAAGATTTCGAAAGCCTTCTGATTCCGTTACCTCACAAAGACTCTTGTTGAAATAAGATTATATGGCATTAAACGGGCAACATTTATCATGGGTACAAATTTTTTGACAGGCAGAAGAAACAGAAAGTACGGGTTGGAATAAATTATCTCAATACCGACATACTGAGGGTATACCAAAGGAAGCATTTTTAGGCCCAAATTTATCATATTTTATCAATTACTGCCAGATAAAAGTACAAAGGTATTGCAAAGTGTTCGGAGGGATACAAATTTATAATTCTTTCTGATAAAATAAGATGTCGTTACAGAATGATATATAATAGACTATTGAATGAGTCAGAAAATGGACACGGAAACTAACTTTTAAGCAAGTAGTGTAAAATATGCCTTTAGGGTTTGAATCACCACAAGAGAAAGAACTATCTCACGGCACAGATAAACATGTATAGATACTTGTGTAGAGAAAAAGACTTGGGAGTTATATTGATTCTAAATTGAAATGTGATGAAATATTACAACACTGTAAATAAAAGCTAAATAGAATGTAGGGTAATAGGATAACTTTACAGGACTAAAATAATAATGTGTCATTAATCATATAAAAGTTTTGTTAGACCCACCATCTGGAGTATGGGAACCAATTTGGAACCATATCTTAAACGACAATCAGTTTCAAATTGAGGGTTGTAAGAGGAGAGCTAATAATTAATAAAAGTTCTAAGAATTCGGGATTATAGTGAAAGGGGGGGCTGTTTAAAACCCCCACAAACGATCTACCATTCCTTGAAATACAGAAGAATTCGTGGGAACTAATTAATGATAGAAAATTCTTACTGTTCTGCCATACAACAAAAGTTTGTTTCAGATTCAAATTTTTCAAAGACAGAAATCATGATAAAAATTGATAAACAGTATAGTAGAAACTACAATCCAGGAGACACTCGCAGAACAGAGTGAAACTATTGGAAAACACACTTCCTGCTCAGACAAAACATGCACTGATAATAACAAACAAAAAACCTCCTGGACCAAAGACCCAAAACTGGTAAATTAAAGATACCAGTATGACGAAAGTCTACCAAAACCGTCACAAGCGTGCCAACCCCCAAAAGGAAAAGGAAAAAAAAAGAAGAAAAAAAAAAAGAAAAGAAGCTTGAGAGGGAGCGAGGCCAGGGCGTCTTTATCTACCTGACTGACCTGACCTGACTACCAGTTTATAATATTGTTTAATGTTGATCAAAACGTGGTTTTGAGAAGTGGCCCTGCCTCATGCCTGGTGGCCTTCACTCGAAAAACTTTGAATACGTAGAATTTCACAGAAACCAAGAAGAGAAAGATTTCTTTACAAAAAAAAAAGGAAGGACTCTTAGAGTGCTTATTGTAATCATAGGCAACACAAGCTAATGTGTGTGTTACGGCGAGTGCATGTGTCAAATGGTGTGTCTTTCTCCCGCCTGATCGGCCTCCTCTCAAGTTGAAGATTCTCTGCCGATGGCACGACATATTATGAGGTCAGGTAAGTCAGGTATAGGACGACAGGCCTTGCAGCCTCTCAATGCGTTCTCCTTTGGTTAGAGTTGGCATGCTGTGGGCGGTTTTTTAGCATCCAATGTCCATTATTGAGCCATAATCATGAAACGTACTTAACATGGGCAATTTTTTGGATCACTGTCGAGGAGGTTTTTGAATATTGTTAGTATCTGAGCTCAGTAGTATGTGTGTGTGTGCACGCACGCATGTGTTGTGTTGCGCATGCATGCATGTGTACGTTGTACACACGCATGTATGTATATGCAGCTATATGCATATACAACACCAGTATTTATTATGCAAGAGTATAGGTGTCATGAGTAATTAACTTTAATTTTGTTTTTTTCACTTTTTATTTATTTGTTGTATAATTTGTTAGGGGATTTGTTGCCACATGCATCATATTAACATACCACACGCGCACACGCACACAACTTTTTTTCGTCTTACCCCCCCCCCCCCCCCAGTCATAATATCACCATTGTGTGAAAAGACTTTAAATAAATCAATCAATCAAATCAATGCATGTATAGTGTTGTGTGTCATGAAACTAACATTGATTTCTTACTGTCTTACAAACCAGACAAGGAACCTGGCCTGCAGACAGACACAATGGACTGAGAAAAGAAGAGGTCACTGAAAGGAGACTGCACATCTTGGCAGTGGACAGTGGTGTTGTCGCAGTCAGAAAATTCGGGGATTCCTTTTACATATCAAACTTTCTCATTTCGAAGACTGAGCTGAGCAGTGAAGTGTAGGTCACGGTCGCATTTCGAGCGCAAACCATTCGAAGCGCTAATTTCACTCTTACCTGGAACCATTTACCTAACCATAAACCCTATCCATAACCCTAGAAAAAAGTGAAATTTGTGATCATTTACCTAACCACCCTAACCCAACCCGAAGTAGCCAAACCTATCCCTACCTAGAAAAAAGTGACATTATGTGCTCGAAAACGACCAGCACCACGAAATGGTTTGCGCTCGAAACGACAGACCCCGAAAGTGTACACTTGTTAAGAAGTCAATCAATTTACAGTCGAACACCAGTATGGTTGTCCTGAATTACAGGGTGGTATGGTGGTGGTGCTTTTGTATAAATCCTTATAGTGATAAAGAAGAAGGCCCACCCGTGGGAAAACCAGGGGGTCTTTGCACGTACATAGTTCCCCCACCTACTGGAAGTTCTGTGCTTCCCTACTAATCTCTGTCTTGTCTTGGATAGTTCTTTTCCCTTCTGCTAATTAATGGTCATATACTATCTTTCTTCCTAACTTAAAAAAGAAATATACAAAGATTTTGGTAAAGGTAAGATGTGCATCCCCCCCTGCATTCCGGTTAATTGCAATTTACGTTTTGACACCAAGATTTTCGCAGCTAAAGACATGCAGGGCCTATGCTTAGTTAGGCGGATAACAGCAGCATGACGCATTGCTATATTAATGACAGGAAACCGTCAGAGCGAATTTTTTTGGGATTGGGGGGGATCTTTTTTAAAGAAGAGGAGATAATTTTTAAGATGAGAAAAACTGTCCCGGCTTCTGGGGTGTCGCGATACCAGGGTTGTTAACCTTTACGGGACTTCTGGGGTCGTCCACGACCCCCTGACACACAAAAAAGCTCTATCTCTAATAAACATTAAGCAATCTTCATGAATTTCAGACTTTGTCAAAAAACGTAAATGGCTTAAGTGTGTTACATTTTATTTAACGGGTGGATAAAACATAAAGACGTAATATGACGGTAATTTATATACCTGTCCGGATAACGGGGTCTCCCACGACCCCTACTTTAAAGAAGCATCAGTGCATGAGTAGGGGTCGTGGGAGACCCCCGCCATCCGGACAGGGATAAAAAACACATGGGACTCTTTAAAAGTAGGTGTGGGAGACCCAGCATCCGGACAGGATAAACACTTGGAATTGTCTTGCTGAGTATGGGGGTCGTGGAAGACCCCGCCTCTGTCCGTGTAGTCAAAAGCAGATCGGTAAAGGGAAGCTTAGTTGAACTGCTATTTGAGATGTTTACACTTTAAATTATCAAGTAGAGGGTTGAGATGATGTATTAGAATGGATTTATGCGCGACACAGTCGTCACTTTTCATGTAAGATAATGACGCTGCTTGTATTTTAATTAATTCTAGAACGAATTGTGGACACAAAGGCCCTCTAATTGTTAAAAAGCTCGTTGCTCATTCATAACATTTCTTAGCAGCCAATAATTTCGTCAACTCCTTCATATAGTTGACTCAGCACATGCTTCTCTCTTTATCATTCGCTTTTGTTTTAGCATTTTCAATCTTTATCTTGACGTTTTATGAACGTTTGTTTTGTGCGTTCAGAACAATATACTTAGCAGAGATTTGATAGAGACTACTAGGGAACCAAAGCGTGTGCAATGTGGCTTGCATACAGTGTGTGTGTGGTGTGTGTGTGCAGCGCATAGCGCATGTGGGGTGTGTGAGCATGAAAAACCATCTGTGCTTGTGCATGAGATACATGTGTGGCATGTCTGCATGTGTATGCATGCGCACGAGAACCTAGCAGAGGTTTTCCTCACGTTTTTCATTTGACTCTTTAAAATTTGAAACTGAGGGTGGAAAATGCCTTAAAAATTGTAACAGGGGGAGCGAGCGGCCGCTTAGAGATGAGGATCAAATCAGAAGCGGGATCACAATATTGATTGTACCACAGTATACTCTTATTTATTTATTTATTATTTATGCAGAGTCATTGCCCACAGGGAGATGTTCACGGAAGAGAGACGAACGTGTAAGGAATATACTTCGGATTCGCGGTGGAATTTGTCGTGGTGAAGAAAGTCTAACAATCAATTTCTTGTTGTAAATAACGGACCTTAAAAAATAAAGGCATTGAAATAAGTGCCAGAGCACTTTTTCATTGTAGGCTCATTTTTAAAAGGATTATTAATGCCTTGTGCCTAAATTTTGTTGCCAATGGATGGCAAGTTTGACGAATTTTATGTTATAGCCGCCCCTACCCTTCCCCCCTCACATACCTTTTGCATTCCCAGGCAATAGTGGATGGATACGTATGTGTACGCTTTCAGTTTGCGGCTGGTCTCCCCGCTGGGAATCAATACCAAGGTCGGAAAATACATTAGTCCCAAGGCAGAATATACATTTTTTTTTTTTTTTCTCCTAAGGTAGAATATGAATTTAGTCATAAGGGTTGAAGTAATTTCGCGCCTAAGGTCGACCTGAAACATTTCGCCTAATATTGAACAGTGCGCAGTCGGCCTAAGGTCAAAATCTACATTCTGCCTAAGGCGAATGTATATTGTCCTAAGGTTCGAAAGTGCTCAGTTCTGTCCTAAGGTCGAATCTACATTTCGTCCAAGGGAAAATCTACATTTCGTCCTAAGTCGATCTACATTCAGTCAGTCTTTCGTTTCTGTGGTAAAAAGATCTGGCAAACGAGCAGAGGGATGGAGAGAAGGAGGAGAGGGTGGGCGGGGGGGGAGAGAGAGAGAGGCAGAGGACAGAAGACAGACGAATGAGAGAGAGGACACACACGCATCCGCAACACACACACACATACGCGCGCGAATCGCATCCACCACTCATCACCCCCAGCCCCACTCCGCTTCACAAATGAAACAGGTCCACCCACCACCACAAAAAAAATGTTACGCCCAGAGCTGAGCCACTTTCGACCTTAGGACAAAATGTAGATAGACTTGGCCGAAATGTAAGGCTGACTTTTAGGACGATCTGAGCACTTCGACTTTAGGAAGAATGTTGCAGAGACCTTTAGGCCGAAATGTATATCAGACAGTTAGGACGATATGAGCACTTCGACTTAGGACGAAATGTTGCAGTCGACCTTAGGCACGAAAGTACATTACGACATTTTTTTTCGACTTCGTCGATCTGTGTATCATTCGACCTTAGGACGAAATGTATTTTCAACCTTATTCTTGTAACCCCTCCCTGCTGCATTCAGCCCAACCGTTGGTCTGAACAACTTTATTTAACAGATGCCCAGCGCTACAACCTAAAACTGTTATTGAGTAACAACAAGCCGAGTCTTATAAAATATACATATTATGCAACGTTGGCATTTAGCCAAACACATCAAGTACAGAAGGAGATTATAATTTTGTATATGCACAGCGGTGGTTGTGGTGTGTTTCTGTAAGTTGTGTCCCTTTTCAAGATATGCGGTTTTTGTTCAAATGTACTATACATATATACATAATAATAATAAATCAGTATTACTATCAGTGCCTATTCTATGATTTAGGGCTCTAAGCGCTTACAATTAATACAAATATAACGTAGAAATATACATTATCTGATACATCAGAACATGACAACGTAATAAATTTACATGAGTAGAATATAGAAAGACATATATACAAAGAACAAAACCGCAATCTGAAAAAGGTACCAAACTTGCAGAAACACACACACAGCATGTGGCATATACAATTTATTTCTGCATTGAATGTGTTGAGCTGAATGCAATCGCATAATAGTACATTCTATATAATATTATATATACAGACAAACCTCATTTTAAGACTCCAAAATGTCCGGAAAAATCGGCGTAAATTGGAGGGGCGTATGGAGGAGGTTTTCACCGGCAGCCAGAAAAAAAAGTCATACTCTCTGGCTTCCATGCACACCTACAATGGACACATTAAACGGATTGGGTCTTTCCAATCCTAGGGCTTTGTGCACATCGACTTCCAGTTTACTTTGACGACTTCTTTTAATCCACTTTTTTTTTTCCACTCTATCCAAAGTCATGTGGTTTCTTTTTTTTTCAAAAGTCAGGGTTTCCGTGCTTTCCTACGCTTCTCGAATCTTTTCTACAACAAGGGAAGCGACCTCCGCTTTCAGGCCCTGACCGTGGTAGCTTCCCTTGCTCGAAGCTAGACAGACGACAGCACAACGGTCGAAAAACCAAACAAAAATGGCGGGCGTAAGTAGCGTTTTAGAGGAAGTCGTTTTAAGAGTGGTAGTTTACATAGTTAAAATGCATCGTGCCAACAAATCCGGTATAAAGAGAGGTGGCGCTTAACAGAGGGTCGTAAAATAGGGGTTTGTCTCGTATATATTAAGGCGTGGACAGATGCCATATCTGGGAACCATTCTATGAAAAGAATTCAGACCATTTGGAATGTTTGTTTTCACGAAGGCTGGACCAGGTGGTCCATGGAGGAAAGAATCGCCAGACCAGCCCCAGCTGTTACAGCACAGCGCAGCCCATGTTACAGGCTGGGTCGTGGTTGCCTTGAACCCGGAGTAATTGCCTCACGCTCCGCCGCCTTTGTGATGGTCAGCAGTATGGAGCTCCACCGGTTCGGTTCATGGAGAGAAACTGCACCGTGGAGTTACCATGGGCCCCAAACCATGACCGTGTGTCGCTGGCACTGTAACAGCATAATGAGGAGGAAGACAGCTTTGATGGCAGGAAAAGAAAGGAAAGAAAGTGACGACCGTGATACTGTGATGAAAGAGGGAAGAAACAGGGCGAGGGCATGTGTGCGACGTTGGTGTTGAATCTTTCCAGTACCGAACAGGCGAAGGGGCACGCGTTGACACACAGTGTATGAAGCCATCTTTGATGTGATGTGTGCTGCAAGAGTTACAAGCGGGCCTCCGACCTGAAGAGACACAAGCTGACGCAGCACGCGACAACGCAACGAATCCTTTGTGTGTGACACGTGCAGCAAGAGTTTCCACCCAGGCTTCAGGCCTTGAGAGCGCACAAGCGAACCACTCCGGGGAGAGGCCATAAAACGTGCCCACTGCGAGAGGGCTTTCAACGTCCCTCGGCAATTACAGCGCCAGAACGGGCAGTTCACGACAGGACAAACCCTTCGTCTGTCGATGTCTGTGGGGCGGCATTCGATCAGGAGCGGCACGTGACGGCCGCACAACAGCGACCCACACGGGCGAGAAGCTTTTGCTGTCAGAGGGCTAGGCAACGTGCGCCCAGGCAAACGATCTGGGAAGATAGTCTGGACCACACACGGAACAGCAAACCTTCGGGTTGCTTGGAGATGCGGAGAAAGGGTTTCCACTTCGGGGGAAACCTAGCGCAGAATGGCGACAACCACAACTGGAGAAAAAACCCACGCGTGCCCAGGACAGTGGCAGAGGGTTCAGGGCCAGCCGATCTTAGGAAACACGACCGATCCACGCCAGAGGGAATAGCTAGTTTGTCAGACAGGAGGTGTCACCACTACCCCCGAGAACCCATGAAACCCCTTTGACTAGCTGTGTTGTGAAAAATCTGAGCTTACCCCAGATCTGAGTTGGTTATGGTGCTCGCGCAGTGCGTAAATCGAGATCTGTGATACTCCCTACCTTTTTTAACTGTTGAAGTAGGTTGTGATCTCTCGTCTCTATCTCTGTTTCTGTCTCTAATCTTCTGAGTTTCTCCACATTTTTTTGTCCAAATTCGAGCACGGACGGACTAATGAAGGGCTTATCCGAAATTATTATCTCCCGGTCTCATGCCCTGAGATGCGGAACGCCACCACTTAAGATTTTCGCCCTTGACTGCATGAATTAGTAGTAATATATAGCCACAGAAAATTATCTGCACCTGAATCTAGCTAGGTCACATGTGGGCATGGCAGTTCAGGCCTAAAATACGGCCCTCTCGTGTCGGAAGAAACATAAACCCTATGAGACGGGAGGAAGTGAAAATCTATCGCACCATGGCCACAGCCATTTGAGACAAACTCAGATCAGGGCAGTTCGAGACGTTACAAAAAGATTGCTCAAAATCTGAGATATGATCATGTGAATTCTACTCACTGCTACTAACAACACTAAAACACTCCATTGGTTTCACCTTCAGTGATTGATTTATTTTGATGATTTAATAAAGGCTGTTCACAAAAAGTGGTGACATTAGCTTAATAATTACATAATTAAACAAAAACAAAAACATAAAACAAATATGAATTAAAATGAGGGGAAAAGGGTGTGTGAGTGTTGTGTGTTGTGTGTTGTGTGTGGTGTTGGTGAGGTGAGAGCGAGAGAGATGACGTGATGGTAGAAGGAAAAAAAAAAAATGATCTGGGGCAAGAAAAGAAATTAATATAACTAACGTATCAATTATATAATCTGCAATCCAGAGCTGGGATGGAAGTGAGAAAGTTGGAATTCATTCTTTGCAAGTTTGGGCTGAAAGTTATCACTCTTGATCTTTAGTTTTTTGGTGCAACTTAGTGCTGTGTGGAAGACCATCCCGATCTCAATATGGGGGGGACGTTGCACTGGATCTAGGGGATGCAGCCAAAGGGATGGGGTTGACTTGGGGAACTTCCCCAACACCATCTGTCCTCGGACCCCTTTTTGCCGAGAGTAGGATGCAGAACTCAGACTCAGACTCAGATACTATTGTAAAGGATACAAAATTAGGGCTGGGGCCCTATTCTTCCATTCTGTCCTGGTCAAGGTTCTCCACATAAAAACATTTAGCCCAGTCCTACGGAATAGCAGCTGCGGCCCTGGCTATTAGGCAGTGGTAATCGGAAAACAGCAAACAATAATATCAAAATGTTTTTGCCTGACTATAATATAAAATTTAAAAAAGTTGGGGGGTGAAATTGCTTACTTAGTGCGAGCTAGTGCCAATGGAAGGTTAATTTCCCCCTCGTTTGTAACTGAAAGAAAAAAAGGTTATCATAAAAGCCGCGAGACATAAGGGGCAGACACACTGAATGTCTACAAGCGATCAACTGGGACATTTGTGTGGCATGATTCTTGTGAAATTCTGCTTGAAATAAAGGAATCTGATGAATCCTACTGGCAGAGGTGCAACTTTACTGGTATACAAGGATCTGTTTGAATTGACCAGAAAGGAAGTTCTTTTTTAAATATGTCAAAACAGATCTTTGTATTGTTATTGTATTTCAAACACTTTAAAATTAAGCATGTGTGTTGAAATTGGGAAAAAAGACAAAACTAAAATACCTCATAAATCATTTTCTTCTTCAGCGCAGGGGAACATTTCCTATAGACCCCAGACCTTTCATGTTATACCCATGTACTTGAGTTCATGAAATGAGGTTCGTTCACTATATGTAGTACCCCGTACAGGAATCTGATGAATCTGTATTTTCTATAAGCATTTTAAAATTGTACATGGAACCTCACTTTACAAGCCCTCACAGATATAGACTCCCCTCCCACATAAGGGACTACTTCTATGAGGCATTTCCTTTGTCAAGTATTTTAAAATTTACCTTCCCTTATAAGACCCTCCCTATAAGACCGCATTTGGGATGATTTTGAACGGGCTATAGGGAGGGGTTCCACTAGTAATGCCAAATTATTCGTGGTTGGGGGTCTACATGAGGAATAGTGAACGGAAAACTAGGAAGTATTTTAGACGACAATATTGGATAGCAAATCAGAATCGTAGCAGTGTGTCTGGCCCTCAAGGATGCATTTCGGATGTTTATATGCAAATTTTTTAAAGGTCACCTGACGGATGAGATTTTTGTAAAAAAACCACGATCTCCAGAATCACAAGGGAAAAACCTTTACGGAGAGTGCAACACTCAACTTTGCTAGTTCCTAGAAATCAACCGTCAAATGGCGATTCCTCCTTGGCGGAGGTGATGGAAGTCAAATTCTTTCACCAAAGAGAACAGGGGTGCCAGCTCTTTTATTAATGGCGCCTGTACCGTTAGACCAAATCGTTTTCACAAAATATTTGCAATACAAGCCTTTTTTAAAATTTCATTTTTATACAGATATCGCTTAAAAAATTTTTACGGCCTACAACAAAAATAAAAAACAATCAACCAAAGAGTGACCTTGCCCACACCCATCCAAAAATGGCTACTCTCTCGGCATCTAGCAAGGAGGAATCGCCGTTATTGACGGTTAATTCTAGGAACAGAGCAACGTGAGTGTCCGATCCTTGAAAGCGTCTTTCTGTGACCGACGTGTCTGCCAAAAACTCATCCGTCAGGGTCCACCTTTACGGTGTTGTGTTTATTTACTTTATATGTTGTTGCACTGTTTATTTGCATGTGCTTTTTCAAGAATGCTCCGGGTCTGATGCCGACTCTTGCAGTTGTAACGAAGAAACAACGGTTTGAGAACAAAAGTACCTTGGTGTTGTATGTGACTGTGTGTGTGTGTGTGAACGAGAGAGAGAGAGAGAGAGAGACATGAAGAGAGAGAGAGAGAGAAGATGAGAACGCTAAAGTTTCGCTGTGTGCTTCAGTCTGTTGTGTTTATAGTCTATACGAGTAACTGAATAATAAATGTTAAATCCACCAAGAGAGAGAAGAGAGAGAACTTGAAAACTGAAAACTTTTATTTTCCAAGAATGATTTATGCCAGGCCTTTCCAATCTGTCTGATACACATATTATTAATGTAGAACATAAAACATGCAATACTATTAAAATACAGAAGCCTAAAACAAAGGTAATAAAGCAGGTGATAAGCTGAAAGAGAGAGAGAGAGAACGAACGATACGAATCTTTTCTAATGTGGGAAAAGAAAAGCACAAACATGTATACGCTTGTTTACATCTCGCCAACAAAAGAAGGAAAATATTCTCCTCCCCAACAAAAGATCAATGCAAGAATGAAAATATCTGTAAATACCAATTATCCACACACATACACACGGAACATATACACAAAAACTACCACACTGACTCTACACATAAGCGGGCACAGCGACGCAACACACACTGTACCAAAAATGATATGAAAGAGAGAAAAAATCAAAAAACAAAATCTATTAGATGCAACACACACACAACGAAGACATTAGTACAAGAATCAAAAATGATACACGGCTCGTAACACACACACAAACACATGCACACATGAAGAGAGAGAGAGAGGAGAGAGATGGAAACAGGTTTTCAAAAAGAAGCCCTTTCCCTCTCACACTAATGTGGAATTATATGGAAAGAATGTAAGAACTGGCCTGTTTAACTAAAGGTAGGAGCAAAAACAAAACAAGAGGCAAAGCCTTCAAGGCTCACTTGAAAGGCATGTGGGACAAAACAACGATGAGGGCGGGGTGGGGGGTGGTTCGAAAGTACAGAGCCAATAAAATTTTAAAGTAAAAATGTACTATCGTTAAAGTACCATCGCTTAATGGATACAACTAAAAAAAATAAAAGAAGTGCCTGTGCCGAGAATTGGACCGGAACTTGGCATGAGAGACAGAAGCTCTACGCAATAGAGCTCATCGAAGGATTCACTGTGGAAACTTCTTAACTCATGTTGCCTGTGAAACTCTTAACCACTAATCTAAAATGTTATCTGTTAGGTTGTTTAAAGACCCACCACGTCACTGTCAACAATCTCGGTTTTCACGTTTGTTTCCCTCTTACAGTAAGAAATCCCCAAGCATAAGAGAGGGTAATGTGACACACGACGTGGGTGGTCTCTTAAGTAAATTATCAAAATCATTAATGTTTGGAAAAGCTTGCAAGACATACATGTGTGCAAAAAGTTTGACAATGTACGGCCTTATATTTCCCGATTAAAATGCACACGTTTAAAGTTTGGAGATTGGGCACCACGGATGCAAAACACACACACAGCGAACAACTCAGACTATAGACTCACTAACAAGAGCGAGCCAAAAAGGACAAGTGTTTCCTCTTAAATACGCTACAGTGTAATGAACCAGAACAACAATTCTCTTCTCTACATTTCGTTCACAGAGCACAATGGGAAGTAAGTATGTGTCGGCTACAGCTCCACTGTATCCTTGCTGCATTCAGCCGACCACTTATTCCGATTCTGGAGGAGCTATAGGAGATGGAAGGTTTTGGGGGCCAAAAAGGCAGAAATAGTAGAAGATCGCTTTTTTTAACCTTAAAAAGTAAGAAGAGAAGAGCAGAGAGGGAGAGAGTGGTGGATTTTTAATAACCACTATCTAATTAACTAATACTTACCAAAACAATGAAAAGCTAGAGCTTTAACAACGATAGAAAGAGCAGAAAACAGAACGACCCACGTTCGAAAACAAAACGAATTAAAGAAAGGCTAGAATGTGAGTGCCCAGGTCTGCATGGTTCGAGCTCTGGAAAGTAGTCTGGTGGAAGTAGGCTCTCTATGACTAGCACTAATAGAAGGGAAGGGGATAACTCCCTTCATATCCAAGCTAGGGTCAAGGCCAAGGGCTACTTTGTTTTTATATGTTCTATGGTATAGTTCCAGGTCGTGGCTCTCATGCAACTGTTTCAGGTGGAGTTACAGTATGGTTGGTAATAGTAGATTGATTAGATAGCGGAAGTTGCTAGCCCAGAGGGGGGGAATATTTGTACGGAAAGATACACGGTATCCCCACAGGGGGAGGGGGGGGGGGGAGAACAGAACACAAATAACATGCAGCCGTTGCAACACACCAACAACACACACCAACCCAAAAGGAAACATTCAATTATTTATTATTATTTTTAATTGAAAACATATTTTATGAACAAAGATTGTTACTGGGGTAATCGAAATCGTAAGAACCACAGGAAAATCACTAGTTACACTCATCAGGTCGTTTCCAGCCAATATGTGCGGAGTAACAGATAGACTGTCAATTGATTAATTTGCTCAGGGAAAGCATGGGAATTTTTCCGCGAATTCGCGGATTCCGCGAGATATTTTTTAGGGCAAAGTTTTTGTTACTAAATACTTCAATTTATATTAGATTTAACGCTGTAAAAATGAGGAGGGGGGGGATTTTCCAGAGTTTTGGTACTCTGACAATTCCATGACTGAAGGGAATTAAATCTGTTAGTGCACACCATACCTTCGGCACTTCTAAACTCGCTTCGCTCCCGGTACACAATTTGCCCTCCTGATTTTGCTTTTGTTGTGGGGAAACCAATCGGTTTTAGAGAGCTTTTCTAACATAAAGTCTGTAGAAAAAAAGTGGATCTACCACTTCTGTATGTCTAAATCTGGAAGGAAACCTGTAATTCTCTTCCTTTTTCCTTATTGTTTGTAATGTATGGGCTGGAGGATTTGTGAGTATTTTTTAATAGTTCGAAAATCGTGCCGATTGCCCACCAATAGACCACAATTTTGCCCTGGAATTCGCTTTAGTGGTGGTTGGTATGGGGGCACCATCGTGTAGTTTTTCTATATATAGACAAAATGCGAGTTAGAAGTTGACACCAGATTTACTCCCTGAAGCAAATACATAAAATTGACAGGCTATCTATAATTCGGAAAATATAGCCAGAACGCCTTGAAAAGAGTTAAAATGTGTATTGTTGGACGACAATCATGCCATCTAACCAGACCTGTTACACTTTATAATGAAAAAACCCGGGAATTGCCAAAAAACAACCGGAATTGAGAACAAAAAAACCGGAATTCACATGATCTGTTACACGACTCACGAAAAGCGGTTTCTTATTCCTTCTCCTTCGCGAGCATCTGCGTCGATTTCAATATGTGACGATTTCTCGCTCACAATGTTGAAAGAAAAGTTTATTAGTAAATTCAGTCACTCATTCTTAGTCCATTTCAGTAAAAACAAGATGGAAAAAAAGCAAAATCCCTGGAAATGTCACGATGGACAGAGGAAAAATCAATCGGGCCGCGGACCGGCGGATGCCAAGTTTGCAACCCTCGGCGGCCCC
>CM065712.1:12040502-12048092 GCA_017654935.2 Phymorhynchus buccinoides | reverse complement strand
TACCCCCCCCCCCCCCCCCTCCCCCTTATCGAAATCATTGGTCCGCCCTGAGACGTCACTAATTTTTTTTATGCGTCTCTGTAAGCCGTTCTGTAAGAGTTTGGAATATAGAGCAATTGACAAGGACAGTTATGCAGTGTGTAACGACCGTTACTAATATAGAATGTGTCTGTAAAGTGTTAAAGAGCTGTGAAGATTAATTAGCTGTTGTAACGACAGTTATGCAGTTGTAACGACCGTTACTAATATAGAATATGTCTGTAGTTTAACGAGCTTGTGAATATAGAGTAGTTAGCTGTTGTAACGACCGTTACGCAGTATGTAACGACCGTTGCTAATATAGAATGTGTCTCTGTAGGTGTTCGTAGAGTTTGAATATAGAGCATTTAGCTCTTGTAACGACCGTTACGCAGTATGTAACGAGCATTGCTAATATTTAAAAAAAGGAATGTGTCTCTGTAGGCATTCGTAGAGTTTGAATATAGAGCATGTTATCGTCATTGCTTCAGTAGTTTTTCACACTATAAGGAGGCGTGCACGCACGCACGCACACACACAAAAACCCACGCACCCAAACCACAGTTTATAGACCCTATTATTAGAACAGCATGTCAAACATACTGAAGCGATTCTGCCAAATGTCATCGTCATTGTTTCAGTAGTTTTTGACACTACAATTAGGCGTGCACGCAAAACACGCACACACATGCACATGCGACACGCACGCATGTGCACGCACACACACTTAAATAAAATTTTGACTTTGACTCACACATGCAGAGAGCAGAGAGAGAGAGAGAGAGCGGGTTTTTGTGTGAGAGAGAGAGAGCGAGAGCGAGCGCGCACATATGCGCACGCTCTGACAAGTGTTGCCCTATAGAAAGAGATAGGAACTTTATATTGTGACCTTATTAAAAGCATTGACCCCGTGTAACAGTGAAGTCATAGTCAATACTCTTCGGAGAAAGTTGACCCGGTGTCATGAGAGAAACAAGTACCTCCCGTGAAATAATTACCCTCCGCATGCACGCTAGAACAATTATTATTTCATGCGAGAAATAAGTCAACTATTATTTAAAATATTGAGATATAAGTGCTCAATCTGCACGGAAAGTACCAAGAAATAGAGCGGGAGGGTGTAAATCTACATCTTTAACGAATAAATCGCTGTACAAAGCCATGCCACTTGGTTTCGTAAAATTCAAAATTGGCGGACGATATAAACAAACACCCATGCAGACAAAAATAAATAACAATAAATATTAGAAAAATATCCCTGACTTCTCAATATTTAATGATAAATCCTTTTTTTTTTTCCCCTATTTCATGCCCCACTTTTTTAAATATTTTTTCCCTCCACCCCCCCTTAATTATCCCCCCCTCCAATCTTCTCTTTCCCCCCCCCCACCCCCTTTCCCCCCCCCTCTGTTCTTCCTCGATGCATGCCCCACATGGCCGAAGAGGACGTAAAACCCTATTTAATTATCACTCTTCATGCACGCCACAAGACGTCTCTAAATGTATTTAGCGGTGAATCTTTCCTAAGCAGCAAACAATTCGAATGAGGAAAGGGTATTTATTCCATGGGTGAGGTATTTGCTGCACCACCGGGTCAGATAGTGCAGTACACGTTTGTACAGAACAAAATGTAACAGGAGTCTACTTTCTCCAGAGACTAATGACAATGGTCTAATTATGGCATAGGGGTCGTTATTGTTTGTATACACTTTCTATTGGACACTGCAAAGACCACCTTTTGCAAGAATGAAGGGCCTTGGTGGGTGGGGGGAGATTAGGTATTAGGTAATTTATAGTTCACAAAGGCGTCTCTGTGAAATTAAGGTTGCTACCACAAGGAGAGAGTGTTGCAGCCAGAGGCGCGCCACACAATATTCTTTTTTTGCATGCGCTTTTTGTGTGGACTGATGAGGGGGGGGGGGGGGGTAAATGTTGACCAAAATGACAACTTGTTCGTGGCCACTGGGTTTAATGCATGCTGAGTACAGGGGCACACAGGACCTCGGTTTATCGTCTCATCCGAAAGACTCCACGTTCAGACACGTAAGGGCCTAGTGCAAAGTGAGAGGAAAAAATCCCCTGTACCCAGGTTCGAACTCGGGTTTACTTGACACGAAGCGAACGCGCTACCACTGTGCCATTCTAGATGGTTGAGTACCGACCAAACAAGGGTGATAACTCTCGCCAATAACCCTATTTGAGGCCACTGAATAGGCTGCCTTTTTTTCAAGAGTGAATGCCCTTTTGGATACTGATCAACAAGGGCTTAACTCTTGCCGTCAAGGGCGTTAATAACCCTAGTTGCAGTGGCCAATAGAACTAAATACAACTCGGGTCTAGTGTCTCCAGAGAATATTGACAATGGTCTCACTATGGCATAGGGGCCATTATTTTTTTTGCACATTCTATTGGCCACTGCAAAAGAACACCTTTTGCAAGAGTGAATGCCCTTGGTGGGTTTGGGAGCAAGATGGTGAGTAGCTGACCAAACAAGGGAATAACTCTCGCCAATAACCCTATTTGACGCCACTTAATGGCTGCCTTTTTGCAAAAGAGTGAATGCCCTTTTTGGATACTAATCAACAAGGGCTTAACTCTTTGGCTGTCAAGGGTGTTCTAAACTCCTAGTTGGCAGTGGCACAATAGAACTAAATATAACTCGGGGTCTCCAGAGACTATTGGCAATGGCTCACTATGGCATAGGGGTCATTAATTTTTTTGGTACATGGATTTCATTTCTATAAAACAAAATATACTCGCGGTCTCATGGTCTCCCGATAGACAATTGACAAAATGTGGTCTGTTTATTTGAGTCATATGTTTATTCGTAATAAAGTATTGTC
Source organism: Phymorhynchus buccinoides (assembly GCA_017654935.2). Taxonomy (NCBI): domain Eukaryota; kingdom Metazoa; phylum Mollusca; class Gastropoda; order Neogastropoda; family Raphitomidae; genus Phymorhynchus; species Phymorhynchus buccinoides. The sequence goes on along the minus strand of CM065712.1, from coordinate 12,045,231 downwards.
AATTTTGCAGTAAAAAAATACCTATCAATAGCAAGTATTGGGACCCATGCATCATTCTGGTTCTCCCAGGTACAGCACTTGCATTTATATGAATTATAATAAAGTTCATTTTTGTTATAAACCATAAATGCAAGTTGCAGACTTTGATACTCATAAATGATGGCAGCAAGTTCAGACTTTAGATAGCCATATAATTGATGCACAAGATTTCAGTACTTTATATACCATAAATGATGATGCAAATTAAGACTTAAGATACCATAAATGATGCACAAGTTCAGACTTAGATATCATAAAATGATGGACAAGATTCAGACTTCGAGTACCATAAAATGAATGCACAAGTTCAGAGCTTAGATACCATCGATGATGCACAAGTTCAGACTTAGATACCATAAATGATGCACAAGTTCAGACCTAAGATACCATAAATGTATGCAGCAACTTTCTAGACTTAAGATATCATAAAAGGATGGACAAGTTCAGACCTAAGATACCATAAATGAGTGCAGCAATATTTCCAGAACTTTTAGATACGCATAAATGATGGACAAGTTAATACATTAGATTACCATAAATGATGGACAAATTCAGACTCAAGATATCATGATGCACAAATTAAGACTTAAGATACCATAAATGATGCACACATTAAGACTTAAGATACCATAATGGCTGGCACAAGTTCAGACTTAGATACGCATAAAATGATGCACAAGTTCAGACTTAGATATCATAAAATGATGGACAAGTTCAGACTTAGATATCATAAATGATGCACAAGTTCAGACTTAGATACCATAAATGATGCACAAGTTCATACTTAAGATACCATAAATGATGCACAATGTTCAGACTTATATATACATAAATGATGCACAAGTTTCAGATGTTATATATCATAAAATGATGGACAAGTTCAGACTTAGATATCATAAATGATGGACAAGTTCAGACTTTAGATATCATAAATGATGCACAAGTTCAGACTTTAGATGACATAAATGATGGACAAGTTCAGACTTTATATACCATAAATGATGGACAAGTTCAGACTTTAGATATCATAAAATGATGCACAAGTTCGGACTTATATATCATAAATGATGTACAAGTTGCATAAATGATGCACACATTAAGACTGTAGATATCATAAATGATGCACAAATTCGGACTTGAGATATAAAATGATGCACAAGTTCAGACTTTAGATATCATAAATGATGCACAAGTTCGGACTTAGATATCATAAATGATGGACAAGTTCAGACTTAGATATCATAAATGATGTACAACTTCAGACTTAGATATCATAAAATGATGCACAAGTTCAGACTTAGATATCATAAATGATGCACAAGTTCAGACTTTAGATATCATAAAATGATGCACAAGTTCAGACTTAGATATCATAAATGATGCACAAGTTCAGACTTAGATATCATAAATGATGCACAAGTTCAGACTTAGATACCATAAATGATGCACAAGTTCAGACTTTAGACATAAAATGATGGACAAGTTCAGACTTAGATATCATAAATGATGCACAAGTTCAGACTTAGATATCATAAATGATGCACAAGTTCAGACTTAGATATCATAAATGATGCACAAGTTCAGACTTAGATATCATAAATGATGCACAAGTTCAGACTTAGATATCATAAATGATGCACAAGTTCAGACTTAAGATATCATAAATGATGCACAAGTTCAGACTTAGATACCATAAATGATGCACAAATTCAGACTTAAGATACCATAAATGATGCACAAGTTCAGACTTAGATATCATAAAATGATGCACAACTTCAGACTTAGATATCATAAAATGATGCTCAAGTTCAGACTTAGATTCCATAAATGATGCACAAGTTCAGACTTAAGACATATAAATGATGGACAAGTTCAGACTTTAGATATCATAAAATGATGGACAAGTTCAGACTTATATATTATAAGTGATGTACAAAATACATAAATGATGCACACATTAAGACTGTAGATACCATAAATGATGCACAAATTCAGACTTAAGATATCATAAAATGATGCACAAGTTCAGACCTAAGATACCATAAATGATGAACAAGTTCATACTTAGATACCATAAATGATGCACAAGTTCAGACTTAGATACCATAAATGATGCACAAGTTCAGACTTTAGATATCATAAATGATGCACAAATTCGGACTTTAGATATAATAAAATGATGGACAAGTTCAGACTTTAGATATCATAAAATGATGCACAAGTTCGGACTTAGATATCATAAATGATGGACAAGTTCAGACTTTAGATACCATAAATGATGCACAAGTTTCAGACTTAGATATCATAAAATGATGCACAACTTCAGACTTAGATATCATAAAATGATGCACAACTTCAGACTTAGATATCATAAATGATGCACAAGTTCAGACTTAGATATCATAAATGATGCACAAGTTCAGACTTAGATACCATAAATGATGCACAAATTCAGACTTTAGATATCATAAATGATGCACAAATTCAGACTTAAGATATCATAAATGATGCACAAGTTCATACTTTAGATACCATAAATGATGCACAAGTTCAGACTTTAGATACCATAAATGATGCACAAGTTCAGACTTTAGATACCATAAATGATGCACAAGTTCAGACTTTAGATATCATAAAATGATGGACAAGTTCAGACTTTAGATATATAAATGATGGACAAGTTCAGACTTTAGATATCATAAATGATGGAGATCACAAGTTCGGACTTAGATATTGCATAAATGATGGACAAGTTCAGACTTTAGATATCATAAATGATGCACAAGTTCGGACTTAGATATCATAAATGATGGACAAGTTCAGACTTTAGATACCATAAATGATGGACAAGTTCAGACTTTAGATACCATAAATGATGCAGAAGTTCAGACCTAAGATACCATAAATGATGGACAAGTTCAGACTTTAGATATCATAAAATGATGCACAAGTTCAGACTTAGATATCATAAATGATGCACAAGTTCAGACTTAGATATCATAAATGATGCACAAGTTCGGACTTAGATATCATAAATGATGGACAAGTTCAGACTTTAGATATCATAAATGATGCACAAGTTCGGACTTAGATATCATAAATGATGGACAAGTTCAGACTTTAGATACCATAAAATGATGCACAACTTCAGACTTTAGATATCATAAATGATGCACAAGTTCGGACTTAGATATCATAAATGATGGACAAGTTCAGACTTAGATATCATAAATGATGCACAAGTTCGGACTTAGATATCATAAATGATGGACAAGTTCAGACTTAGATACCATAAAATGATGGACAAGTTCAGACTTAGATATCATAAAATGATGCACAACTTCAGACTTAGATACCATATACTATGCACAAGTTCATAGACTTAGTGCAAGTTTAAACAGCACACAGCACACCGTAAGTTCGGACGTAGACTACACAACGACGTACTAGTCCATCATTATGATATAGTGGATCCTCCCTTGTAAGACCTCCAATTATAAGACCCCCTCCCCGCCCTCCCACATAAGACCTACTTCTCTGAGACTGTCTTTCTTTGTAAGGTATTAAAATTACCATCCCTTATAAGACCTCCACTGTACAATCAATGTTAATGGCTTACCCGATTTTCTATTTCTATTAAAATGTAACACCTTAAAATCATATTGTCATCAATTATTTGTTTCAAACAAATTAAAATATGCTCATAAAAATATAAACTCGCACGTTATAAGAGTATCCTTTGGAAAAAAATGTAAACTTTATATTTTCATGAGTATTTGCTATTATGTGCTATTATCTGCAATTATCCGTAAATTGCATCATTGTGATGAAAATGTTAAACTCTTTCTGGCGATGAATGCTGAAGTAAAAAACTGAGTGTACACCATTTTTCTCTGAAATAATTATTATGAGTTTGATTTTATGAATGAACGTGGAATGCATGTAGCTAAGATCATGGTATTCTACCTCATCTTTAATCAACTCATTAATCTTTAATCAACAATATACTGGCACGAACTGCTATCGAGAAATGAAAAAAAGACCACACAACAAAATCGTACATCGCGATACATTTCATTCATTGTGATAATACTTGAGACTATAAATGACCATTGGGACCAGTTAAGGCACACAAAAACACTCAATTCGAGGCTGGTAGATTGAGGTCCCTTTTATTGGAAACAAGACAAACGTTTCTGGCCATAAAAAGTTTGTTATAAGTACTGGATATCGTTTTTTTCCTTTTTGATTATAGAAAACGTTTTCACAGTACCGACTTCTCCCAGAATTTTAGCCATGGAAACCAAACAAAAATAAAAAAATAAATCAAACTTACTTAAAGAAAACAAAAAGCAAATACTCCCTCTCTCTCTCTCCCAAACAATGATTAAAAGAACAAACATGGTGACAGTCTTTGCTTTCTTCCTTAAAAAAACACACAAAAAACCCATTGAGGGACATAACCCACATTTGCGTCCGTAAGAAAAGATAATCTGTTAACCGGAAATCGAGAGCTTCAACTTGCATTGCTCTTTTATGTATAGAAATGATCTCCCTTGCGAGGAAAAATGTCGAAAATAGCTGAAATCCTCGCTTCATGATATAAAATCGTATTTTAGACCATGCAAAGATCGTCGAGAAGAAAAGATATTTGTTATTTGTCTGTTTCCATACCTTACAAAAAACTTTA
>CM065712.1:12018002-12035502 GCA_017654935.2 Phymorhynchus buccinoides | reverse complement strand
GACCCATAGCCAATATTAAAATGATGCGGCTGTGCCCAATGGAAGCTGTCTTTACCAGTGGCAGTTCTCCTCTACACGTCCCGTAAAGAATTGTTGGTTGTTGTCACTCCACGGGTGGAGTGAATGTGTGGGTGGCTCCAAGACTGGAGCGAAGTCCCCTGAAGTCGGAGAATGGCCGCCCATGTGGCGGGGCCCTTTAAAAGCAGACATACCCGTAATCTTCCCACCCAAGGACATGAGAAATGTTCACATGTCATTGGGTGTGCCCACCAGAGTGTTAAGCTGGGGAACAAAAACAACAACTTGGCAATCGTTACGCGCACACGCCCCCCCCCCCCCTCACGTCCTGCGCCTTTTTTTGTGTTGTCCACGTCTTTGTATCGTTGTTTATGTTAGTTTTTTTAATTTGTTTTGTCGATTTTTATATCTTACAAAACAAAAATTAATGTCCCAGGCCGAGAAGACGTAAAGCCCTATAATTCGTTAAAACCCCCAGCGTGAACAATACCTATTTTTAATTCTTACTATAACTAAAAAGAAGAAAAAGAATTATATCGGCGCGTCCTTGTATAAGGCGCAGTCCCCAAATTTCACACACAATGCTGGTTTTGTTGGGTCGTGCCACATTCTACAGACTTATAAGGCGCGTCCTTGTATAAGGCGCAGCCCCCCAATTTCACACACAATGAGGATTTTGTTGGGTCGTTCCACATTCTACAGACTATACCACAGCGCACCGCCGTCCTTGTATAAGGCACATTCCCCAAATTTCACACACAACCGCCTCCCCGCCGTCCCGTTCGGGTCGTGCCACATTCTCCAGACTTATAAGGCGCGTCCTTGTATGACGGCGCAGTCCCTAAATTTCACACACCAATGCTGGTTTTGTTGGGTAGCTTTGCCCAACCTACCTCCTCACAGACTTATAAGGCGCACCTTTGTATAAGGCGCAGCCCCCAAATTTCACACACAATGAGGATTTTTTTAAATTAATTCTACTATCTATCTTATCTATATACTTACCATTCCACTACAAAGTGCCTATTTGTACAAGATTAGCTTGGAAGACAGAAAATAAAACAAGAGTGGCTTACTACCACAACTCCCAACTACCACGTAACGTCCGGTTTAGCAGACTACTCACTTTCTTGAAAGCGAACAATCGCAACATGGAAGATTAATAATAAGAAACCATTAGGAGGGAGGTGGGTGGGTCAATTAAGTGCAGTGGAATGGTAAGTATATAATAGATAAAATATAGTAGAATTAATAAAAAAAAAAATCCTCTATCTAATCTATTCTATCAAGTATCATCCTTACCATTCCACTACAAAGTGCATGATTACCAACAAGGAGGTGGGTAATGGTAAGAAAACTACCCTGAAAACAAGGTACATACCATAAAGGGATACCACATAAATATATATACACATACCATCCTAAACCAAGATAGTATTAGAACCACCTCATGTTTACATTTCCCCCAAAAGACTAAAAATAAGTCTATAAAAACAAACAAACAAGAACTCATACCTCAAAAAGATACAGTCTTGGAGGACAACACAGCACGACGAATGCCAAAGGTGTTGTCCTGCCGAAGTGGCGAGAACTTGCGTAGGTAGTAACAAGTATGAAGTAAAGGTTGACTCTGACTTCCAGTAGGCGGAGGCCATAATGGAAGGGACAGGAACACCCCCGACTAAAGCTAGTGAAGCACTAATCGCCCTAACTTCGTGAGCCCGTATACCTGGGGTCGCAGAACGATCGGCGTGGGAGTAGGCTAGACGAATCAACTCGACTAATAAAACAATGAGCCAGCGTAGGGACTTGAACGGATGTCTTTTTTTTGTGAATAATTTGTGTTTCAAAGTAATGAAAAGGTCGTGGCGGGCGTTTCCTGGCTTCATGAAAAGGACGAATGGCAGAGCTACTTATCAAACAGCGAACCGGACAGACATTTGTCATCATCCGGAGCGAGGATGTTTGAGAGGCTTTCAATAACAACCAAGGGGGAAGTTTGTTGAGCCGATTGATTTTTCGCCCGAAACTCGGGTAATTAGAAAAGCAACAAGTACCTAACCGCAGTCTGGGCTCCAATTTTCATTGGATGATATTAATGGCTAGTACCCACGTGTCGTCATATCCGGCCACAAGGAGCGTGCCATATTATGGGAGACCGCCATCTTAGTCAGTAACTTTGTTTGAAAAATGCCAGATCGATGCTGTTTACACACAAAAAAGGACTAAGAATGTTAAGATGGCGACACTTCCGGTGGAAGGGTCGAGATGCAGCACGCAGGTGGGGGGAGCCATAGTTTCAGAAGAGCCAGAATGAAAGTCTTTTCAAGCTTTGAACTCACTGCTAGTGCTACTCCTATCCCTTTCTGCAGGTTGTGATAAGGTTAGACAGGGATAGGGTTAGGATATAACGCCCGGGAAATGGATAGGGTTAGGATTAGGGTTGGGGTTAGGGTTACTGGTTAGAAATGAAGACAGCAAGGGTGACCGGTCCGAGGAACCATCTTCCGCGAACTCATAATCATTAACTAAGCCACTAACTAAGACTAGAGTCACTAAGTCTTTTAGTCACTAACTTAGTGACTAAGACGCGGACAACCACTTCCAGTAGTAAGTGTCACTCTCATAGTAGTAAGAACAACGGAATGGGGTCACTATCTAGGAGCGATTTTTCTCGTTGAAATCCGAAACGGGGGGGGGGGGGGGGGGGCGAATTTGGCTATTGCCAAACGGTCACTTCTTTGGCTTGTTTTTATTGGTGGTGATTCTTGGCGCTGACCATCCGAGTTTCCTTTTTTTCGGGAAGCAGACACCTACTCGGTCATTCGGGAACGATTTTTTTTACGCTGTTACGGCCGATCGCGAGAGACGTTAGATCCAATATTTGGTTCCAATTCATTCGTTTATCATTTCTGAACGGTAAGTATATAATTCTTTAAAACAAATGCGCAGTTACATTTAATTATTTTTCTACAAGTACACCAAATTTGGTGCATCTAGATAAATCTCAATGCTGCTCAAGGTCTACACAAGTCGGGAGGTGTTACGTCGAAGACTGTCGGACATGTTTTCTGTCACGCGCATGTTGATGTTGCGATCTTGTGGGTCGCACAAAAAGCTTAGGCCTAATCTGTCTAATGTTTGGGGTTGATGTTGCCCTTTGAATAAGCTTTATTTTGGTACCAATGTTTTGTTTATTGGTTAAAAAAAGAAAAAGTTATGGCTGTTTTATTCATCCAACCTTGATACAATAAAGGCCGGTAATCTTTACTAAACTTTTTCTTATATAGCTCATGTAAAAAAAGCTAACATTCTAAAACGTCGTAACTTTCTCAATTTTCGACCGATTTTGATACTTTGGGTATCATTCTAAAGGTCTTGTCGGGCTATTTCCAATGACATAATTTCATTAGGATTGGACAAAAAGTAAATGCTGTTGTTAAAATTTTATAACAACCCTACGCTGAGTTTAAAATAACTAGAATATGAGTCCTAAACGTAAGAAATTAAAAAGACAATGATCTGAACAGGTTTCCATTCTGACATGATTTAGCTGAATCACATGGGAAATTTCCCATTGCGACAGAATAGTCATTAGTGATTGTCATAGCCCTACATGCATGACAGAAAGCACTTTCCTGCATTAAAATAGACGATTCAACTTATTCTGCAAACCATTCAAATAATGTTTATCTATGTCATTTTGTATTATGTCTGAATGTTGGCGAACAGTTGTAATCGAAATAGTGCTAATGTCTGCTGAATATCTTACAGACTGACTTTGTATTTCCTCCGGGAGATCATTGATATTATGCAAATGAGATAAAAAGTATTGGCCCCAGAATGACTACCAGTTGGGTGCAATGCCACTTAAAACGTTCAATATTAGATGATAGTTTTGCCCCAACCCGTCACCTTTTGTGATCTGCCTCTTCTCTTCCAGGATAGTGCATGTCAGTTACCAACCTTAGTATGTTCCCAGTTATGCCATATGCCTGTAGTTTTAGAGAGAAGTCTTTTGTGCGGCAGAAGAATCAAAGGCCTTCCTAAGAGATAGAGTATACAAAATATCGAAATCCTCCTTGAGAGAGAGAACAAGAGAGAGAGACAGATCGTCCATCACATAGACATAGCTGGAGTCATACAGAGAACGCCCTGGTGGGTAGAATCCATATTGGCAGTCTGTATACAGATCAGCGGAATCAATCCGTGATGCCGGCCCAACAATTGCGTACCCTTGGGTCAAAAGCTGTTCTAAAATTTTACCATGTTATACATGAAGAAGGCTTTGGCACAAGGGGCCTGAGCATTTCCCGGAAACTGTTCGTGTTCCTTTTTTATAAATGGCTGCATTTTCCAATCTACTGGGTGTTCCCCTGAAGTCTAAACTTTCGTCCTTGAACGAAATTGTTAAAGGAAGTGCTAGTTCAATGGTATGTAATTCTTAAAGTACTATGGCTGTGAGCATTATCTGGCAGGATTTCGCTTTGGAACACATCTTCGTGCTTGAAGTTTATTCTTTATAGATTCTACTGTAATAACAATGTCACCACAACAATGGGTAAGAGCCAACAGTTCCTGGAACCACGGACTGTTTTCCCATCTTGGCGCTATGAGGATCAGAGCTGGACGTTCCCGAGCGCACTTTTCCAACACCTTTGGAAGAAGAGCTGTGGGTGGATAGGCGTAAGCCCACAGACACGTCCACTGGAAACAATGCATTCCTTGCTCATGCCAAGGAGTCTGCCATCGGGGACACGAACAGCAGGAGACAACGGCCGAAGCGTGTTGAAAACAAGTGGCAATGTGTGGCTTTCCCCACATCGACCAAATGGGTTGCGGAACTTGATGGACAAGAGTCCACTTCGTTGAAATCACCTGGTTGGAACGGCTCAGCTGGTCGGCGAGAACGTTCAACTTCCTGGGAATGAATTCCACGGTGAGGTGAATGTGATTCCGTGCAGTCCAAAGCAGGATCTCCTCTGCCTTCCTGGAGAGTGAAGGCGATTTCGTGCCCTCCTGACGACGAAGATACGAGAGGCAAGTGGTGCTGTCGCCACAAATTTCTCCTTTTCTGCAGTCAGGGGGTAATATGGCTACCGCTTACCGTTGTGATTGCCATGAGTGGAAATAGAAATATCTTGTGACTCTCTCTCTTTCGCTTAAACCTGACTACCCCAAACTCTCCACGAATTTACCCCCAGACTGTGTTGTTAGAGAGAATTTCCCACTATGATGTGTCCGTTTATTAACCCCCACTGCGTCAGTACACCATACTATGACTTATATTCACTCCCACCTAGGACATGACGAGACACAGTACAAGCGTGGCTGGGGTCCTCACTACCCATTCGCCCTCTCCAGCATCAAGAATTCCTCTTCACGGATGCGTCAAAGGAAGGCTGAGGGGCTCATCTGGATCGGCAAGAGGTTTCGGGGCTGTGGTCCAAGGCAGAGTCTTCCCTTCACATCAACCTCCTGGAGATGGAGGCGGCCGGTTTCGCTAACGCTCAAAGCGCTACTTCCCTTGCTTCGGGGCAAGTGGGTCACAGTTTGTGGCGACAGCACCACTTGCCTCTCGTATCTTCGTCGTCAGGAGGGCACGAAATCGCCTTCACTCTCCAGGAAAGCAGAGGAGATCCTGCTTTGGACTGCACGGAATTCCATTCATCTAACCGTGGAGTTCATTCCCGGGAAGTTGAATGTTCTCGCCGACCAGCTGAGCCGTTCCAACCAGGTGATTTCAACGAAGTGGACTCTTGTCCATCAAGTTCCGCAACCCATTTGGTCGATGTGGGGAAAGCCACACATTGCCACTTGTTTTCAACACGCTTCGGCCGTTGTCTCCTGCTGTTCGTGTCCCCGATGGCAGACTCCTTGGCATGAGCAAGGAATGCATTGTTTCCAGTGGACGTGTCTGTGGGCTTACGCCTATCCACCCACAGCTCTTCTTCCAAAGGTGTTGGAAAAGTGCGCTCGGGAACGTCCAGCTCTGATCCTCATAGCGCCAAGATGGGAAAACAGTCCGTGGTTCCAGGAACTGTTGGCTCTTACCCACGTTCCGGGTGTTCCCCTCCAGTTGTCTCCAAAGTTCCTCGTTCAACCGCGGACAGGCGTTCCGCATCGAAATCCTGCCGGTCAGGCTTGCGGTCACAGGGTTTGAGCAGAGATACCATTGAAGTCATTCTTCAATCTCGTTGTCAAAGGACGAATGCTTTGACTTCAGCAACGCAGCTCCTCCTTCTTCCCCCGCGCCATCAGAGAGTGGAACGCCCTGCTTCCAGAAACTGTCCAGGCCCCTTCTGCCAAAGCCTTCTTCAGGAGGCTGTTGTCAGAGCACTAAAAGCTTCAGACCCAAGGGTAGGCAGTGGTTGGGCCGGCATCACGGCTGGGTTCCGCTGAACGGTCCCAGTCTGGCCGGTCTTCTGGCTGTCTACCCACCAAAGCTCTCTCTCTCTCTCTCTCTCTCTCTCTCTCTCTCTCTCTCTCTCCTCTCTCTCTCTCTCTCTCTCTCTCTCTCTCTCATCTCTCTCTCTCTCTCTCTCCTCTCTCTCTCTCTCGTCTCTCTCTCTCTCTCTCCTTTGTTTTTGCTTTTTCTTCTTTTCTTTTGTTTTCTCTCTTCGACCTCTTCGCCCTTTTCAGTTGAAATAATGGTCAGAACTGACTTTGTCAACTATACTGGAAGAAGAAGAAGACCTCATGGTTCAATTTCTGTACAGTTGAAAGTTTTTCTCCTTTGCACCCGACTGGTGCTCAGTTTGTTTCTTTTTTTTATATATCTCATTTGCATAATGTGAAGGGTCTCTCGGCCCAAACTTTGTCAGGCTCTAATAAGTCAACAGTCATTAGCACTATTTGGATTGCTACTGGTCGCCAACCTTCTTTTTCTTCTTCTGTTTTGGTTTCCCATTTTGTGGATGGTTTGCGTAATAAGTCGATTCGTCCAACCATGACTTTCTTTCTTTCTTTCTTTCCTGTAGAGCAACCACAGTCACTTCTGACTATTCTGTCGCAATGGGACGTTTTCCTTGTGATTCGCTTTCTCAGGTCAGAATGTGAACCTCTTTTGTCATTGTCTTTTTAATTTCTTTCGTTTAAAACTCTTTTTCTAGTTAGTCTTGCCTTAGCGAGACGTGTAACTTAATACTGTGTAAAGTGGTGTCCGCGCTCTAGTCTTAGTTAGTGGCTTAGTTAATGATTATGAGTTTGCGGAAGATGGTTCCTCGGACCGGTCACCCTTGCTGTCTTCATTTCTAACCAGTAACCCTAACCCCGACCCTAATCCTAACCCTATCCCTTTCCCGGGCGTTATATCCTTTCTTAAAAGACAATCTACACAAATTGAAAGGGTACAAAACTACAAACTACAAAGGCGAGCAACCAAATTAATAACATCAATACAAAATTTGGAATACGGGGACAGACTTCATATAATCATAAGTTAAGTTTGCCATCCTTAAAATTTAGAAGAGTAAGGGGAGATTTGATAACTGTATATAAAATTTTGAATAACCCTGACAAAACTAACAAGCATTTGTTTCAATTGTCTAATGATTTGAGAACCCGTAACAGTGATCTAACAATACTAACCCAATACAGTAGAACTAGAACTAATATGAGACAAAACTTCTTTTCTAATAGTTACCCAGCACTGGAACAATCTCCCTACACAAACTAAACTTGCTTCCAACATTAACCATTTCAAAAACCTCCCAAAATTAATGTTTTTAAATATAATTATGATTAAGACGACAATGATAGTTCAAAAGCGCCACAGCTATGCCAATCTGATTAATGAACAAAACCACAATATTACAAACAATCAAAAGATAGGGCACATCAAGAGGCCGCGAGGCCTGGCTGCCCTGAAGATCTGACCTGACCTAACCCTATCCCTGTCTAACCTTATCCCGACCTGCAGAAAGGGATAGGAGTAGCACTAGCAGTGAGTTCAAAACTTGAAAAGACTTTCATTTTGGCTCTTCTGAAACTATGGCTCCCCCCCACCTGCGTGCGCATCTCGACCCTTCCAAGTTCCAACGGAAGTGTCGCCATCTTACTATTCTTAGTCCTTTTTTGTGTGTAAACAGCATCGATCTGGCATTTTTCAAACAAAGTTACTGACTAAGATGGCGGTCTCCCATAATATGGCACGCTCCTTGTGGCCGGATATGACGACACGTGGGTACTAGCCATTAATATCATCCAATGAAAATTGGAGCCCAGACTGCGGTTAGGTACTTGTTGCTTTTCTAATTACCCGAGTTTCGGGCGAAAAATCAATCGGCTCAACAAACTTCCCCCTTGGTTGTTATTGAAAGCCTCTCAAACATCCTCGCTCCGGATGATGACAAATGTCTGTCCGGTTCGCTGTTTGCATAAGTAGCTCTGCCATTCTGCTCCTTTCTGAAGCCAGAAACGCCGCCTTTTCATTACTTTGAACACAAATTATTCAAATGACATCCGTAAGGCCACTCTGGCTCATTGGTTAGTCGAGTTGATTCGACTAGCCTATTCCCACGCCGACCGTTCTGCGCCCCCAAGTATACGGGCTCACGAAGTTAGGGCGATTAGTGCTTCACTAGCTTTAGTCGGGGGTGTTCCTGTCCCTTCCATTATGGCCTCCGCCTACTGGAAGTCAGAGTCAACCTTTACTTCATACTTGTTACTACCTACGCAAGTTCTCGCCACTTCGGCAGGACAACACCTTTGGCATTCGTCGTGCTGTGTTGTCCTCCAAGACTGTATCTTTTTGAGGTATGAGTTCTTGTTTGTTTGTTTTTATAGACTTATTTTTAGTCTTTTGGGGGAAATGTAAACATGAGGTGGTTCTAATACTATCTTGGTTTAGGATGGTATGTGTATATATATTTATGTGGTATCCCTTTATGGTATGTACCTTGTTTTCAGGGTAGTTTTCTTACCATTACCCACCTCCTTGTTGGTAATCATGCACTTTGTAGTGGAATGGTAAGGATGATACTTGATAGAATAGATTAGATAGAGGATTTTTTTTTTTATTAATTCTACTATATTTTATCTATTATATACTTACCATTCCACTGCACTTAATTGACCCACCCACCTCCCTCCTAATGGTTTCTTATTATTAATCTTCCATGTTGCGATTGTTCGCTTTCAAGAAAGTGAGTAGTCTGCTAAACCGGAAGTTACGTGGATTGGGAGTTGTGGTAGTAAGACACTCTTGTTTTATTTTCTGTCTTCCAAGCTAATCTTGTACAAATATGCACTTTGTAGTGGAATGGTAAGTATATATATAAGATAGATATTAGAATTAATTTAAAAAAATCCTCATTGTGTGTGAAATTTGGGGGCTGCGCCTTATACAAGGACGCGCCTTATAAGTCTGTAGAATGTGGCACGACCCAACAAAACCAGCATTGTGTGTGAAATTTGGGGGCTGCGCCTTATACAAGGACGCGCCTTATAAGTCTGTAGAATGTGGCACGACCCAACAAAACCAGCATTGTGTGTGAAATTTGGGGACTGTGCCTTATACAAGGACGCGCCTTATAAGTCTGTAGAATGTGGCACGACCCAACAAAACCAGCATTGTGTGTGAAATTTGGGGACTGCGCCTTATACAAGGACGCGCCTTATAAGTCTGTAGAATGTGGCACGACCCAACAAAACCAGCATTGTGTGTGAAATTTAGGGACTGCGCCTTATACAAGGACGCGCCGATATAATTCTTTTTCTTCTTTTTAGTTATAGTAAGAATTAAAAATAGGTATTGTTCACGCTGGGGGTTTTAACGAATTATAGCGCTTTACGTCTTCTCGGCCTGGGACATTAATTTTTGTTTTGTAAGATATAAAAATCGACAAAACAAATTTAAAAAACTAACATAAACAACGATACAAAGACGTGGACAACACAAAAACAACACAGGCGGGCATTCTCTAACATGCAAGTTGTTTGTTTTTGTTCCCCAGCTTAACACTGGGGGCACACCCAGTGCCATGTGAACATTTCTCATGGCCTTGGGTGGGAAGATTATGTGTATGGCTGCTTTTAAAGTGCCCCGCCACATGGGTGGCCATACTCCGACTTCAGTGGACTTTGCTCCATTCATGGAGCCACCCACACATTCACTCCACCCGTGTGAAGTGACAACAACCAACAATTCTTTACGGCGTGTAGGGAGAACTGCCACTGGTAAAGACAGCTTCCATTGGGCACAGCCGCATCATTTTAATATTGGCCATGGGTCAGTTTCACTTGCATCACATGTACAGACACAGTGAATAGCCAAGGACCCTTGGCCGATTAACATGCAAGTGATCTGGTTTAATTTGTTTGAGTTGAAATGGTCTAGGTATTTGTATCACAATTTGTTTCATAATTTTTTGAAACTATTGCTGTGATGTAAAAATGTGTTTGTTAAGACCAAAAAACACGTTGATTTTTTAAATCTGTCTGCGCCTTATATAGGCCTAGTCTATACTATCTGTATCGTTGAAAATTCAACACTTTCCTGGAGATGCACTGCCTCCGGGCAATGCCTCCAGGATTGTTCCCACCATCTTTATATATCTACTAATGTCCCATTGTGTGTGTGTCAGACCGGAGGACGTTAAACGGATTTTCATCAGGCCTAGTCTGTAAAATACCATTCAATGCGCGTTGATTTGATCGATGTGATGCTTAAGCGCACTTTACACGTACACACGGCTTAATGCTGATCCGTAAGGAAGCACTATAAATAGGTAAAAGAAAGAAAGAAAAAAAAGTGGACGCATTTCCGTGCGTATAAACGCGTGCGCTTATTGTTTCCTTATTTTATTTATTAGGCCTATGGGGTTTCCGTACGGAAAGCATTAGTTGTGTGTACATGCGCTTATATAGTCTGTTAAAAAAAAGTTATAGTTGGCGTTTATTTTTTTGGTTCAAAAGGATTTGTTCGGAAATAATTAAGGGGAGTGATTTCATGGTGTGTGGGAGTGATCTTGCCTAATTCAATCGGTCAAACAGGGGAATTCACTCTACAATCAGCTCTCGTAGCCTATCGACTCGTGTGTTTGAGCAGACATACAGCACTTAGAACACCGTGCGTCACTCTAAAAAAAAAAAATGTATGTCATTTAATGATTTATATTTGAACGTCACATTTTGCAGGTTTTATCAGTTTGTGGCCACCCACTGGCCACCCCTCATTTAAAAAAAAAAAAAAAAAAAAAAAGTTTGCCAGTCGCTGACTCGCATCCTGCGGTTTCAAGCTTCGACGCCATTGTTGCTATGGCATTTGACCGAGTAATGGAAGTAAACAATTATAATTTTTCACGAAGTGCTCTTCCCTAGTTTTTTTTTTCTCTCCCGAAAACCGTCTGTTGGTTTTGTTGTGAATGAATGAAAAATGGTGTTTTACGTCCTCTCGGTCTGGAACAGACACATATGGGACATTTGTAAATACAAATATGGTGGGAACAATACTGGAGGCAATGACCGGAGGCAGTGCAACACCAGTAAAGTCCCGATTTTTTAACAATACAGATAAGTGTAGCGGTAACCACGCCTCGGTTAAAGTTCATCGGCTATGGTACCGCCACATGTTTTTTGTGTGTGAGTATGATCAAAATGAATGAATGAATGAATGGTGTTTTACGTCCTCTTGGTCTGGAACAGACACATATGGGACATTTGTAAATACAAGATGGTGGGAACGATACTGGAGGCAATGCCCGAGGCAGTGCAACACCAGTAAAGTTCCAGATTTAAAAAAACAAATACAGATAAGTGACCACGCCTCGGTTATACCTCATTGGCTATGGTACTCACTACTGCCACGTTATACAGTTATATGTAATTGTCTACTTTTTTTATAATTCTTATGCAGATGTCTCCAGAAGAGTACGAAGAGTGGAGATTAAACAGAAACGCCACCGAGAAGCGGCACAAAGCCAAAAAGAAAGACACGATGAAGGAGTTGAAGAGTGTAAGTCTTTACACGTTTTTTTCTTTAAAAATATGAAATAGTGAGAGTTCTAAGAATAGTGAAGTGAATAAGGGGAAGGAACTTCTCGCAATCAACTCCCTTTTTAACCGAAAGTTATTTTTATGGCACCGATTCGCCTAGCAAAATGAAAGTAGTTGCCACAACAATACAGACCCACGTTCATCCCCAAGTTAGGCGAATCGGTGCCATAAATAACTTTAGTATAAACAAAAAGGGGAGTTAATTACTAAGAAGTTCCTTCCCCTTATTCTTTTACTGGGTGTGGGGGGGTTTTAAACCCCGAAATATAACGGGTTTTGGGGGCAAACAGTTAATTTTAATCCTTGTTCGTATTTCTGCGCAGGTCAGTTTTTTAGACTTTGCGTTTGCCAAAATGTTTATTTTTCTTTCTTTTTTTCCCCAGATGAAGTTTTCCTTGGTTAGGTATTAGGTACTTTATAGTCACAGAGAAGTCTGTGAAATTCGGGTTGCTCCCACGTGTGAGAGCGCGTCGCAGCCAGAGGCGCGCCACCCTTTTTTTTTTGGGGGGGGGGGGAGGGGCAATGCGATTTTTGTCACTGATGGAGGGGGGGGGTGTGTTGTAAATTTTGACCAAATGACAACTTTTTCGTTGCCACTGGGTTTAGCGTATACATGCTAAGTGCATGGGCACACAAGACCTCGGTTTATCGTCTCATCCGAAAGACTCCACGTTCAGACCGTTAAGTTTTTAAGGTATGCATAGGTTTTTCTTTTGGGAAGGGAATCGGAGAGACTTTAAGAGAGAAGGGGTTTGCCAGAGGGGGCAGGAGCGGGCGGTTTGCAAGAGGGGGGCGGTGGTGGTAAGTAGTTTTAGACAAGTAAGCTTATAAACCACACTAAATACTTCTGTGTTCAGAAGAGAAAAAAATCGATAACTTCATGATAAAATAATAAAAAGAAATTCATAACTGAATCATTCATTTTTTTAAATTTTCTACTAAGAATTAAAAGCACATAGCTTTTGATGAGTTGCCAACTGTTCCATTTGACTTGCTTTGTCTGTCTTTGTGTTTCTCTGGTACCACCCCCACAACCCCCCCGTATATATATACCCTCTATGAGAATCTACTATCTATATAATCTGAATCTCTCTCATATCTATCTATGAATATATATATCATATCATATCTGACTCTCTCTACACTCTCTCGCTCTGATCTCTATATATCGGAATATATATCATCTCTATAATAATATATATCTCTATATATATATATATATACAGAATATATCTCTCTCTTCGCTATGTCTCTGACTCGCTCTCTCTCGACTCTCTCTTTCTGTCTCTCTTTTTTTTTCTGACTCTCATTTTTTCTCTCTCTCTCTCCTCTCTCTCTCTCTGTCTCTCTCTCTCTGGACTGAACAATCTCTATATCTCTCTCTCTCATCTCTCTCTCTCCTCTCTCTCGCTCTCTTCTCTCTACTCTCTCTCTTCGCTCCATCCCTCCTTCCTTCCCCTCTCTCTCATCCCCCTCCGTCCCCCCCTCTCTCTCTGGATGAGTGTGTGCATGCTGTATGGAGTGGGTGAGGGAAGGGTGTGTGCACGCATTTTCCGTTGTTGTGCTGTTGTTATTTGATTATAACTGGATTCTTTTTATAACTGAGTGTATGACTTTTTTTAAATAAATATTATTTCTTCTTTATTACTTAATTAATTAACCCTTTCACCGCCAAAGTCGCATTTAGGCACCACAATGGTTTAACACCCATGCCACTAAAAGGCATTAAATTGGGGTCTTATTTTATCCAAAGACTCTGTTGTCTTAGTGTTATGAAGTAAAGATAGACCTTGTTTTTATATATGCCACAGAAGAATCCCCAATGCTTCAGATAGATTTTGTTCTCTACCCAGGAAAATGTTTCTGGAAATTTTTGGCTGAAATATGGCTGTCTGTGAAACTGAAAGGGTTAAGATGTGAAAAATGTTTGCCAGTTATTACAAAAAACTAATAACTTGTATCAAACACTGACTGCAAAAAATATACAAAGGGGGATTTTGCTGTTTTTATACTGCAACAGTCTTTTTTTTTATACAAGTTATTAGATTTCGTAATATGTTCAATAATATGTCAATTGACTATCTAAAGATATTCCGTTTTGACTCCAAGCCATCGTTAAAAGATAGTCAATGGACTATCTTATGACTCCAAGCCATTGTTAAAAGATAGTCAATGGACTATCCTATCTAAAGATAGTCCGTTTTGACTCCAAGCCATCGTTAATTAAAAGATAGTCAATGGACTATCTTATGACTCCAAGCCATTGTTAAAAGATAGTCAATGGAACTATCTTATCTAAAGATAGTCCGCTTTGGGACTCATATAAAAAGGGGGTTTTGCTTTTTTATATTTCTGTAGAATTTTTTATTATGCAAGTTATTAGTTTTCGCAATAAGTTCAATAATACGTCATTGGACTATCTAAAGATAGTCCGTTTCAGTGACTCGAAGCCATCGTTAAAAGACAGTCAATGTCTCCAAGCCATCGTTAATTCATGAACTAATCATCGAACAGGACAATGAGACAATGGCAAAGACGATCAGGCAGCTGAAAGCCGAGTTGGCGGAGAAGGAGGCGGTCAGTACGAGCCTGAGAAAGGAACTTCATGATCTACACCGCTACAACTGTGCCTCGTGCCGATCCTCCGAGGCCGCATCGTCCTCCACGGACACCTCTTCCCCATTTCTTTCCCACACCACCACCACCAACACCACCGCCACCGCCACCGCCACCATCACCACCACCAAAGACGCCTCTACTTTGGATTTAGGGACATGGACCGAGGCGCCACCGGCTGACGCCCAACAACTCGGGCTGGATGGAGGGATGTGGGATGGTGGGGTGGTGGGGGATGGGGAAGAGGGAGAGATTAAGAAGGAGGAGGAGGAGGGGGACGGGGCTGAAAAATAGTCTGACATGCGACCTATGGGAATTTGAGAGAGAGAGGGGAGGAGAGAGAGAAAGAGAGGAGAGGGAGAGAGAGAGGACACAGAGACAGAGACAGACAAAGAGAGAGATTATTCCAGAAATATACAGTAGGCCAACAGAAAAAAAAAATAGATACCAATATGGACGGTTTCTTGTCTTTCACAGTGTAGTCTACAAAGCACCCACGACGTCTTTTAAAGAAACTTGTTCTTAATGTATTTTTGGGGGGATAATAACTAAAAATGTCCCAGATTTTGTTGGTGTGGGGGTGTGGATTGGAATTTGGATTGGGGTGTGTGTGTGATCTGTCTCTTTATGCCTGTATAATAACATACCAATCTGGCCTTTCCCCTCATAAAGTTGTTTGTAAGGTATGGAAACAGACAAATAACAAATATCTTTTCTTCTCGACGATCTTTGCATGGTCTAAAATACGATTTTATATCATGAAGCGAGGATTTCAGCTATTTTCGACATTTTTCCTCGCAAGGGAGATCATTTCTATACATAAAAGAGCAATGCAAGTTGAAGCTCTCGATTTCCGGTTAACAGATTATCTTTTCTTACGGACGCAAATGTGGGTTATGTCCCTCAATGGGTTTTTTGTGGGGTTTTTTAAGGAAGAAAGCAAAGACTGTCACCATGTTTGTTCTTTTAATCATTGTTTGGGAGAGAGAGAGAGGGAGTATTTGCTTTTTGTTTTCTTTAAGTAAGTTTGATTTATTTTTTTATTTTTGTTTGTTTTCCATGGCTAAAATTCCTGGAGAAGTCGTTCTGTGAAAACGTTTCGCATATAATCAAAAAGGAAAAAACGATATCCAGTACTTATAAGCAAACTTTTTTATGGCCAGAAACGTTTGTTTTGTTTCTAATAAAAGGGACCTCAATTTACCAGCCTCGAATTGAGTGTTTTTGTGTGCCTTAACTGGTCCCAATGGTCATTTATAGTCTCAAGTATTATCACAATGAATGAAATGTATCGCGATGTACGATTTTGTTGTGTGGTCTTTTTTTCATTTCTCGATAGCAGTTCGTGCCAGTATATTGTTGATTAAAGATTAATGAGTTGATTAAAGCAGAGGCAGAATACCATGATCTAGCTACATGCATTCCACGTTTCATTCAAAAAATCAAACTCATAATAATTATTGTCAGAGAAAAATGTGTACACTCACCGTTTTTCTACTCAAGCATCAACGCCACGAAAGAGGTTGAACATTTTCAATCACAATGATGCCAATTACGGATATTGCAATCATAGCTCAGGACAATTACACAAGCAAAGTAACTCAGAAAAATAATCTAAAGTTTCCAATCTGTTTTCCACAAGGATACTCTTATAACGTGCGAGTTATATCTTTTATGAGCATATTTTAATTTGTTTTGAAACAAATAATTGAGACAATTATGATTTTAAGGTGTTACAATTTTAATAGAAAATAGAAATCGGGTAAAGCATAACATGATTGGTAAGTGGAGGTCTTATAAGGAGGTAATTTTAATACTTACAATGAGGGACAGTTCAGAGAATGTAGGTCGTATGTGTGAGGGGGGGGGGGGGGTGCTTAATAATGGGAGGTCTACAAGGGAGGTGCCACTATGCTCATAATGAGGACATAGTACGGCGTTGTGTAGTATCCGTCCGAAACTTACGGTGTGCTTTGTGTTTGCTGTTGTTAGTATACAAACCTTGGCACTAAGTCTATGAACTTGTGCATTAGTATATGGTATCTAATCTGAAGTGTGCATCATTTTACTGATATCTAAGTCTGAACTTGTCCATCATTTATGGTATCTAAGTCGAACTTGTCATCATTATGTATCTAAGTACGAACTTGTGCATCATTTATGATCATCTAAGTCTGAACTTGTCCATCATTTATGATATCTAAGTCCGAACTTGTGCATAATTTTATGAGTATCTACGTCACAGAGAAGTTGTAGCACTCATTCGAGTATGGATCTAAGTCTGAAACTGTCCCAGTCAATTTAATGATAATCTAAACATCTGAACACTGGGCATCAAATTGATAGGATATTCTTAGATTGAATTCTGCCAGCATTTATGGTATCTAAGTTTGAAGCCTGCGACTCATCATTTTATGTTAGGCATCTAAAGTAAGAACCTTGTGCATATTTATGGTATCTGAATAGTCGGAACTTTGCAGCCATCATTTTAAATATAAGAACATCTGAAACTGTGCAGGTCATTCTATAATGTATCTTAGAGTCACTAAAATTTCGCATCAGTATGGATATCTAAGTGTTGGAACTTGTCCATCTTTATGGATGTCTAAGTACTGAACTGGTGTATCATTTATGGAATCTCGGTCTGAATTTGTACATATTATATGGTAATAATTCTGAATTGATCTATCATTTGTATATCTAAGTCCGAACTTGCCATCATTTTAGATCTAAAGTCTGAAACTGTCCATCATTTTATATCTAAAGTCTGAACGTGGTCATAAGTTTATATCTAAAGTCTGAACTTGTGCATCATTTATGATACTAAAGTCTGAACCTTGTCCATCATTTATGCTATCTAAAGTCTGAA
>CM065712.1:11957770-12017502 GCA_017654935.2 Phymorhynchus buccinoides | reverse complement strand
GTGACATTCTCAGTGTTTTGGCTGGATGTTCTCAGGTGGTGTTCCTCCCGCGCCTGCTGTTTGACAGTAGGGGGACTGGTGTACAGAGTTTTACCATTTGGTTTCATCCCCAAGTCGGAGTAGCGGCTGCCACGGTGCGCGGTAATTAAAAAACGGTCCACGCACTGCTCCGAAGGCCGAGGTCTGGGCCATGTTTCACACCCTAAAGATAAGTTGACCGTACACAGTTGTCTCGCAAATTGTTTTTCTTGCTAGAGGTTTCTGACTTGTTTATTTCTCCTACCTCCCACCCCCTTTTTTTCTCACGATGTGTGGGATCTGCCTTCAAACGACAGACCAACACTTGTTTGGTCAAGTGTGACCAGCTGCGACATCACTTTCGTCTGAATGATGATGACCATGATATAATGATGATGATAGAGATGATGATGATGATGACAGTGCTGATAATGATGATGATGACAAAATGATGATGATGTTGATGATGATGATGCTGATAGAGATATGATGAGGATGATGGCGATGGTGATACTTGTGATGATGATGATGATGATCTTGGTGATGGTGATGATGATGATGACGATGATTATAATGATGATGACAATGTTCTTGATGATGATGATAATGATTGATGATGATAATGATGATGATAATGATGAATATGACAATGATGATGATGACATGAGTGATGATGAAGATGATGGTTGAAAATTTACAATGACGATAGATTATTATCTCCCCCGGTGTGGGATCTGCCTTAAAAACTAAGACCAACATTTGTTGGCCAAGTGTGACAGCTGTCCGACATCACTTTTCATCGTGGAATGATGATATGATAGAGATAATGATGATGATGATAGAGATATTATGATGAATGATAGAGATGTGATGATTACTGATGGTGATGATGATGGACAATGATGATGATGATGAGATGATATAATGATGATGATGATGACATTGCAGACAATGAAGGCAATGATGATGAATAGAGATTATGAGAATAATGATGATGACATGATGATGATGACATGATGACTATTATTATATGATGATGACATGATGATCTCTACCCCAGTTGTTGGATTCTGCCCTTCAAACGACGGAACAACACTTGGTTGGCCAAGTGTGACAGCTTCGACATTACATTTCCATTTAGGATGCTGGATTCCCCCCGCGCACAAGCGCATTCCCAAGAAGACCCAGCTCTTGGATGGTGAGTGAAAGAAAATTATCTGCAAATATTGGGATTCCCTTCTCTCTCTCTCTCTCTCTCCCCCCCCTCTCTTCTCACTCTCTCTCTCTCTCTCCTCCCTCTCGCTCTCTCCCCCCCCCTCTCTCCTCTCTCCCTCTCTCTCTATCTCTCCCCCCCCTACTCTCTCTCTCTCTCTCTCTCCCCCCTCTCTCTCTCTGCTCTCCCCCCCCTCTCTCTCCCTCTCTCTCTCTCTCGTCCTCTCCCCCCCCCTCTCTCTCTCTCTCTCCTCTCTCTCTATCTCTCTCTAACTTTTTCCTGTGTGCTTTTGCTTTGGTTATTTTGTTACTACGGATGATGTTCTCTGATATCTGAGACCGTAGTTGGTTTTACAAACTCAGCTCAATGTTTGCAACGGTCCCTGCGTCAGCACTTCATTGAAAAGGTTAATATAGTAAAAGTAACATTTATAGTATTTAGAAAAGGTGGGTTATCTAGTGGGCAAGAGAAAGATGACCTATGATGGTAACCTCATGCCTGTTGTAATTAGCATAACATTGGTCTTATCTTTACCTCCCAAAATTAAGATATGGGGTCCCTTCGATAAAGAGGCCCTGATTTTTAGTGAGTAGAAACCCACCAGTATCACTTGCAAAATCACGGGTTTCACGTGTTTTGCCCCTCATAGGCTGGAAATAAATTTTGTTTTGATCAGGTTGACTCCCATACAAATGCCCCCAAATTCAAAGCGATACATCGTTTACACCCTTCTTCGCCGCCACCATTTTTTCAGCATTACAATTTCCATTAACTTCACCTGGGTAGAGAAGACAATCTGCCTGTAATTCGTGGATTCTCTTGACATATTTAAGCAATGGCCTGTCCTTGCCTCTCATAAATTTAAAGAGAATCTAGGGTCCCTTCGGTTTAACTAAGACCCTGATTTGATGCCTTTAGTGGCCCCATGGGTTGGTTAAATCATTGTGGTGCAAAAATGCGAGCTGGCGGTGAAGGGGTTAAAGAGCAGCCCAATTGACATGGGGACATTTCTATTTTGGTCACAGCTACCCAGAAAAAACCAGGGAGTTAATCGTGGTGCGTCAGCGTGTCTTTAAAGGCACACTTACATTTTAAAGACAACCGTTGTAGGCCACATAACCGCATCGTTGCAACTCTTTCATTTCACACTCCTTTGAGATTTTGTAATTTTTTAACAGAATGAACTTCATTTTTGTTGTTGTTTTTTTAATTCATAAAAAAAAAAATCAAAAAAAAAATCAACCATAAGCGATTTGGGGCATTTTGTAACTGGTTGTCTATCCACGGAAGTCTCTCTCTGTGGTGATTCGTTGATAATGCATGGTGATGTAATCTTTTATTCAGAGATGGTGCTAGAAATTTTCACTTTAGGCCATTTGGGCCTAAACAGCCACCAACCTTAGGCCATTTCAACACTTTTAGGCCCTCTCACTCGGTCAACATAAACCTCACTGACAATGAAATTTGATTTGTTTTTGTACTGTAAGTCACTTCATTTTTTTCTCAGAGATTCTCTCGCTTATAAGTTTTGTCTCTTTTTGGGAGCCTTTCAATAAAAAACCACAGTGAATACTGACGGCTAAGGACCGACAAGTGCACACCAGACTCACACTACGGTGTGGCAAACTCCGCCATAGCAGCAAAGGGAGCAATCTCACGAGGCAATTGGCCTTTGTGCTAGCAAATCATGACGTGACAAAGTTTAGCTTTTTGATCTCCGGTCCCACACGCAAGCAAACTTTGTTTCACTTCATTGTTCATAAAAAAATGGTACCACTTCGTTCATTACAAAAAAATGGACATACTCGTGCCGATTTGGTAATCAAACCTTCGGCCCACTGGCAACAGGATGGTTTTGACTTTTAGACATTTTTGTAATTTTCGGCGAATCGCCGAGCCGACGGCAAACACAACCCTGTTATTATAGGTATTAGGTACTTTATAGTCACAGAGCTTCCTCTGTGAAATCGGTTAGCTCGCCACCTGGAGAGCGCGTCGGCAGCCGAGGCGCGCCACCCAATTTTTTTAATAAAAATTTTGCAATGCATTTTTGTCATTGATGAGGGAGGGGGGGGTGTTTTAAATTTGACCAAATGCACTTTTGTGTCGGGGACCATAGGGTTTAGGTATGCTAAGTGCATGGGCACACGGACCTCGGTTTATCGTCTCATCCGAAAGACTCCATCGTTCAGACCGTTTAAGGCCTAGTGTAGAATGGAGGAAAAAAAATCCCCTGATACCCAAGGTTCGAACTCGAACATCGTCGGGTTTACTTGGGAACACGAAGGGCGAAACGCGATACTAATGCTTGTTGCACTCCCATCATCTTACAAGGCTTATCGGAACCTCAAATACTTCTCTGTCAGCATCATTGTGACTGTCTGTCTGTCTACTTTATCTCTCTCTATGCAATGCCACCCTGTATCCGTACCACACAACGGAGGCTCTTCCCCCCTCGTACCCGGACTGGGAAAGGGCCCTTGGCGGCCTGGACACCACACCCTGATTTTCAGTTATACACAACAAACCCACTGTTTACAAATCCGTGTGGATACCGGGGGGTCTTTCGTAAAAATTTTTCCCCCACCTTCTGGAAGTTATGTGCTTGTCAACTTCCTGTCATCTGTTACTGTCTTTGACTCTGTATCTGTGCTGGTTCTGGTCTGGGTCTGCTGTCTGGCTGCCTTTTCCTCTTTGCTTTCTGTCAGGTTCTACTATAAGTTTTGCCTTTCGCGTCCATTCTCCTGCCCTGTTCTGTTTCTTTTTTTTCAACAAATATCTTCCTGAAAATATTTCCTGCAGCCGAAGTTGGACTTTTTGTTGGGCCTAACTATTTCTTAGTTACTCGAAGAATGCATCACTGAATAGGCGCTTAGCGATGCACCATATAGTCCCCGGCACAGCCAACCCTCGTAAAAACTCAGACAAATGGACATAAACCATAACTCCCCTGTACACAAAGTTGACATTACGATCCACAATTCCATCTAGCACATATGGCCTGTATCAGAGCTCCAAAGTGAGTAACAAACATAGCATCCTCGAAAAAAATAAGAAGAAGAAGAAGGTTCGCCTTTATGACCCTGTCAACACAATTCCACACTACCGTTAGGAATGCCGCACAATTTAACACCGCAGCACATAACTCATTTCCTGGACATAATAGACTGGCATTTGCCTCGAGTGTTCGTTCTCTATGAAGAAGAAGAAGAATAACAAATATAATTTCTGCCCGCGACTCGTGCAGGCGTGTTTTCCCGTGTTACATCTCCACCAACTCTAGATATCAGACAACAGGCGGGGGGTAAAGGCTCGGCTGGATGAATTTCAAGGTCGCATCGGTGCACGACAGCCATTTCAAGTGGAGGCCTACTTGCGTAGTACCCATACTCGCCTCACGTTACGAGAAGCACCGTGTCACCGCTGAGGGACTAATTCAAAATGAGTATTCATATTCGAAAATTCAGCGATTCTCAATAGCGCTCAACCCTTTCAATCATAAATCCCACATATATTTTCCAAATCACCTGCCAATTTGTTACACCAGCATACACGTATTTGTGTGTGACATAAACAAACCACCCCTGCAACCTACAAAGCAGCGAGCTTCAGGGTCGTGCTCATCCACAGAACTATTCGAATTAATTTTGGTTCCTTTTCCAATCCACGAAGCTAAACATTGGGTCTCCTTACTTTAGATCTGTACAGAGGCAGAGGATACCCTTAATATTGCAGATACATTTTTGAAAAGAAAGTCACAAGAGTCCCTACCAAACGTTACACCAAAATTGGTGACCATGTTGTTGCTAGACAAAAGAAGGCAAAATCGGGTGTAAAGGCTTAACCAACTCTTAGAGAGTCCTATACAGCACCTCACCCGTAGAGATTTGGAGGGAGAGAGGGAGATTCGGAGAGAGAGAGCAGAGAGAGACGAGGAGAGAGAGAGAGAGAGAGAGTGAGAGAGAAAGAGAGACTACTATATATATATAGAGAGAGAGGCAAGAGATAGTTTAATATACTATGTAGAGAGCGGGAGAGAATTCGAATTCGACTTTCAGTTGTCAAGAGAGAGGGATTTGACCGCGAGAGAGAGAGAGAGTGGAGACGCGATTCTGTCGATGTCCAAACCTAGTTTTGGTCGTCGCTACTTCTCTTCTTCATCAATTGGATCGCGCGGGCGTTCTTTGAGCGATCCTTGAGACGATGCTCATATCAGCATCATTTATACCAAATTTTTGTTACAAAAGACAAACAAAGATTAAAACCCGATAAAATAAGTGTGCCATAAAATGCTAAAAAAATTAGTTATCTCGGCCAGAGTGAAGCGAACCTCAACACTCACGCTAGTCAAATACAGTTTTCTGGTTAACAATGACTATCGATCGACAGACAAACAATCGAAGATTACTACAAAGTTTCATTAACTTTTATTCACAAATAATTTCAATATGATGTTTTGAATAAGCATACCCATTTCTTGCTGATTCTGCCAGATCCTTATAGGATTGTGGGCTTGGCTCTGCCACTTCCTTATACTATAGGATGCTAAGAGTTAAACAAAATGGGAACATTTCGCAAGGACTCTTCTGCATCGTATTCGATGGTCACCAAGCTACGTGCCTCTGTATACTTAACCCTCTCTAGGACACAGAAACCAAATTTCGACCGAATTTTGTCAACTCATGCAGCCCCTATGCGCCGATTGCGCCCGCTGAATGCAAAGTCTAGTAGTTTCACTTTCACTTTCACTTTTGCCCTACCCAAAATGTAATATACTAAGTTAGTTCTTCAATGTTTTCCTGACTCTCGCCTGAGATGAGTACATTTTAGGGATTCTTTCAGCAGGAGGAAAGACCCTACTAGTCTTTTTGAACGGATATTTTTCTAAGTGACCCCAAATTATTTTTCTTTCATCCCAAAGTGTACAATCACCGTAGCGCAGTATTGACTCGAGCCGCGCATGCTCGGAGTAGCCAATATACAGGATTTTTTAAATATCAATTCATGAGTTGTTGCCTGCTGCCAAGTAGTGTTAGTTTTGGCAATCGGAAAATATCATCATGGCTATTCAATATGCATCTTTTCTAGAAATGAAATGTGAGTATCGACTTTTATTACTGGGTTGATTTTTAATAACGAAATATATTTGTGTGTGACGTCTGCGCACGTTAATAAACCCCATACTCTCGACGGACTGGGATCGATTCTCGGTTGGAATGGATGGGAGTCATTGGGTTAATGGAATGTTTTCCGTGTGTGTGTGTTCCTGCTTCCCAGTATAACACAACACGGACACTTCCATAAGGTCTGGAGCAGGTCTGCTCTCGTGTTGAAGGGACGGCGCTCGGCTGCGCTACATGCAACACTCTGCTGCACGTCCCATCAGACACTTCCAGAGTGTCTCTGCTACTTCATCTAACGCCCCTTGACTTGCCATATAACCAGGCATTGAAAGAATTCTCGCGATTCAAACTATCCGTGGCCAAAAAAAATCTGCGTAAAGGACCGATCTTGCCGTATTCTTATATCTAAAG
Source organism: Phymorhynchus buccinoides (assembly GCA_017654935.2). NCBI lineage: Eukaryota > Metazoa > Mollusca > Gastropoda > Neogastropoda > Raphitomidae > Phymorhynchus > Phymorhynchus buccinoides. Next base: position 12,010,737 of record CM065712.1, on the reverse strand, counting down.
TCTCTATTTGGCATCGCGATTCTCAAAATGGTTAACTGGAAGTCGCTTTAGCTCACTCGCTTCAAAGTTGTGCGAAGGAAGGCGAAATGAGTAGCTCCCGCTCAACAAAAGTAGCGATGTTAGCTGAAAATGTGTGTGGAAGGCTGTGGGATTTGTGCCGACCCAATTTTCGGACCCAGCTCCTCGCTGAATAAAACTTGTGACGCTGAGAGTAGGTGAAAAGGTGGTTTAGAAATTTTTTGGGGGTAACGTTGTCAAAAAAAACAGTCGGACGTTAGAGCTGAAAATCTGACATTAGGTGAAAATCCGGGTGGAAGGATTTTTACGCAATCGGCTGAAATGAATTTCATTCTTTGATGACTAGCAAAGATGATCTGTGCTGAAAATTTTTTTATATGGGGAACGTTCGCTCGCCCCCACCCCGCTCAACATAACTTCCGACGTCAGATGATAAATCCGGGTGGAAGGATTTCTCTTGACGAAATTTTTTCCTCTTTTTTGATCTTCATCCACTTTCATGCCTGATAACGTAATACGTACTGACCTGATGACATCACTGATGACCGTCATCAGACGAAGAGGAATAACTGATATGCTGGCTTTTGCTCAGAGTTATATCCCCAGACCATTTCGCCAGATTGGCTCTATCATTTGTCTTTTTCATGGCATGATTTGCCCCAATTTATTTTTTATTTTTTTTACTCTGGCAGTCAATGGGTTAAAATCATCAAATCATGTTTTTTAAAAAAAAAAAAACGATCTCACCCTTTCCCATAATTTAGTCCAACCCCAATTGTTTGTCACTGTCCGTAGTCATTTTTTTTTTTGTTTTTTTTTTGCTGTCCATCCATCTTCTGGGCATCCGTACAGTGGCGTTTGCTCCCACGGGCCGCTCGTTCCGATACCCCAATTCGCAGCCACACTCCGGTTTGTTCAAGTCGCAGAATCCGAGACCAGCAGTCCAAGGGGAGCGAATCAACAATAACGTTAGGCCATCAGCGAGGCAACCAACCAACGAGGAGACACTGCACTTCCCTGCTGAGTCACTTCGGTGGAGTTCAGTGGAGCCTGTTCAGCTGTCCCGTGTCATTTGTTCTTTGCTTGGAGGGGAAAGGCTGTCAAATCCTTTTAATCTTTAAAATAGCGTTTTCCCAACAGAGATGCAGCCCCCTGTACCCCTGTCTCTCAAGTTTTCCAGGATTCTGTAGAAGCACTATGATATTGTAGCCTTAGACCAATATCTAGTTTAACCCTATTCACCAGCAAAGGTCGCATGTTTAGCCCACCACAGCTGATCCAACACCCATTGCTCACTAAGCTTGTAAAAGCCACAAATTGCCAGTGAGTCTATTACCCAAAGACCCTTTCTGGCTTAGTTTTGGGATCTAGAGGATAGACCTTGTTTTAAGATATAGTCAGAGGGGGGAGGGGGGGCGACTGGGGGGGGAAACAGACGAATCCACTAACACGCAGATGATTTGGTCTGTCCAGGTAAAATTCTTAATGGAATTGCTACGTGCTGGAAATATAGCTGGCAGGTGAAAGGGATTAAATTTGCTAATACAGTCGCATAGGGTTATAAGAATACTTTCACCTCTCCTCTTTATTATTTACTGTTATAAGTATATTACTCATATATCACTGGTCTCCTGAAAAGCTTGTAGAGAACGGCCGGAATTCTCAGTTTCAAGTAGGCTTGATATCCCTATAACATATTGTTACACTAAGACAACAATGACAGAAACTGTCCCCAAATCTTAGGCTACTATCAATAACTTCTACTCTCCGCTCTGTTGCACGCTGCCATGCAACCAGTTTTGCATGACATATGCCCCAGTTATAGCTACAGCGTTTTCAGGGTGTACGCTTAGAATGTGGCAAATTCACGAGAATTTCAGGAAAGTTTTGTCTCTTTTTCGCTGAAGAATCAGGGCTGGTGCTTGTTTCTTGTCTATTGCACGTGCAAGGGATGACTGTTGTGAACACTGCTGAGCAAAAATTAGACACGAATGTGTATTAAAGGGCGGCAAGCAGAGCTCTCAATAAACATGCCTCCAAGACGGAAAAGAGAAGATCGTTCTTCCGGCCTTTAAAACATTTTGGAGACCAGTATAGTTCTGGCAAACAAAAAAGCCACCAACAAACCAACATAAGTGTATGAATTTCTGAAGGAGAAGAAAAAGGAAACAAAACAAAACAAACAACTACTTTATTTGATCTGCAGGAAGCTGTCCAGCAAACCGAAACCCAAGGAAAAAAGTCTGCTCCCTCCCCCTCCCCTCATTTATCTCCCCCTGCGCCTACTTCCGCCGACTGTGAGACTGGAGTGGCTTCCCTTGACGCGTCCTCTTCGGTGTCTCTGTCGACGAAGACGAAGAAGAAAGCAGAGTCGAAAAAAGCTGAGGTAATTTTGTGTGAGTTGAGTGTGTTGGTGCAATGTGTATGTGTGTGGTGCGTGCGTGTGTGCATGTGTGTGTGTGTGTGCATGTGTGTGTGTGTGTGAGTGTGTGATGTGGTGTGTGCATTGTGTGAGTTGTTTGGCATGTGTGTGTGTGTGCGTGCGCGTGTTTGGGTGTGTGTGTTCGAGGTGGTTAATGTTGTGCGCGTATATGTTTGCAGTGTGTGTGTGCATGTGCGTGTGTGTGTGTGTGCATGTGTGCGTGCAAATGTTTTTTGTGTGTGTGTGTGTGTGCATGTGTGTGTGTGTGTGTGTGTGCGTGTATGTGTGTGTGTGTGCTTGTGAGTGTGTGTGCTCGTGTGCAGATCAAAATATTTGTCTGTCTGTGTGTGTGTGCATGCTGTATGTGTGTGAGTAGTGTGCATGGGGTATTTGTGTGTGCATGTTGTATGTGGTGAGCGATAGTGTGTGTCGTGTGTTGCATGTGCGTGTGCGTGTAGGTATGTGTGTGCACTGTGTGTGCTGTGGTGCATGATGTGCGATCGGCGGAGCGCAAAACCAGTCATGGTACTTTTCAGCAAATTTTTAAAAAAAAATTTATGAAGAGAAAGGTTGAATTTAGAAAAGAAACACCAATCCCCCGCATAACTATGCAGATCGTAACAACATTTTGATATAGCCTTGGTAATCAAGCCTATGTCAACTAGTCTGACACAGCCTCAAGCCAAGGAAGGCGCAATTGTCAGTGATAACTGAGGTGATATTATTTTTTTACCACAAATGATATGATAGGCGTTTGTTTTTTTTGTTTTTGTCTTGTATAATACAGTGGAACCGCCCTTTATAAGAACTTAGAAAATCATCCCACAATGAGGTCTTATATCGGAGGGGTCTTAAAGGAGGTAATTTTAATGCTTGCAAAGAAGGGCAATGTCCTCGGAGAAGTAGGTCTTATATGGGAGGGAGTCTTATAAATGGGGAGGTCTTATCAGGGAGGTTCCCCTGTATTATTTTGTGTGTGATTTGGTGTTTTTTTCATTTATAGGAAAAGCCTAGCAGCTCCAGACAAAGCAGTCCAGGCAGCGGGAGCAGGAAGGAGGAGAAGCTGTCCCTGCAGATCATGTGTGTGGTGTGCAACGAAGACGGAGAGACTACCGACACTGTCAGGTAATGTGATGTGGAATGGATTGTACCGTATTGTTCGGATCATTAGGCGCTGCTGTGTATGACGCCGGCGGACGGACTATGTGAGGAAAATGCCTCATCCTTACTTTGTACTTGATTTGCAGAAATGAAATCGTGACGTTAAATGAGCACCTCATTTGCATCACAATGCCTGCTCTGATCTACTACTGACTCAGTCAGGCCCAGTCAGGTTACAGGGCCGAATAGGGCGGGTTACACAATTTCACTGATCGAGCCAGGATGACTTGTTTTGTTTGTGACCTATTCTTGTCTGCTGGTACTCTTCCTTCCTCTCGCACCCCTTGGACGCGAGGACACAAATTTGGTCCTACGGGGCCTCATGAACCTGATCGAGTCATAATGAGGCAGGTGTGGCGCATAGGCCTGTGAGTGTCCAGCTTAAAAGCTAATACGGAAAAAGCCGAATAGGGCAATTTTCCAGAAAAAATTATTACACCGAAAGGCGCCCTCTCCAGTTTATAAGGCACACATCTGCACAAAAGAAAGTCAAACTTGTGAAGCCTGTACTGCGTCCTGTAAACGCTTACCACACGACCAAGACGAGCAAACACCCTCGACCCCGCCATACTGTTGTTCATAAACGAGAGTTGGCTCCCCTTTCAAATAATCGACCTTCCCTTTGAGCTGCTTCCTGTTGTTGTGTTGGGACAATTCTTCGCAAAAACTGATAGAATTATGGCATTTTAAGCTCTACAACAATGCTTTTTACATCCAATGAAGGGTTATGGCATCTGTCCGGACGGTATCTCAGACGATAATAGGGATTTTGAAGCATTTTAACGTGAGTATTCGTTGTATCTGCGACTCGTGACCACTTTCGATGTCTAGACTCACAGTAGACTGTACTGAGTAACGGCAATCATTGCCTCTCTTCTCACGGTTTTTTGTTCACTAATAGGGCTCCCTCTTTTTTTAACAGGCATGGTAGTGGGGGCAAAGTGAGTTTCACGGAAGAATATCCAACCGATTCTGCATTTCATTTAAAAGATGTCGACTCAAACTAAAATGATGAAGTTGGGCGTCAAAATCAAGAAGAAAAAAAAAAGAACACTAGGATCACAAATCTGGAAACGTGTGGTAGTGCACTAGGCCTATGCGCACGACTACTAACTTCGGCGGGAAGTTGCTTGTTCAGTCATTCACATCTAAGTTCCGTTGAAGCGATTGCATAGGTTTTAACGCACGTAATTTTTAGGCACGTCCGAGCAAATTTTTACCCCAAAAAAGAATTTTTTTGTTTTGGTCTTTTTGTTGTCAAATTTTCACTTTCGTTGGTTTTTTCCGCGATTCGCGGAGGTCTACCATGATGCCCTGATTAAGCGCGCATAGGTCGAAATTGGAGAAAAATATATCGCCTTATAACCTGAAAATTACAGTATTAGGTGATACTTGTTTCCTCCAGACTGAGACCCCTGCGCAATCTGAAATTTGTGTAAATTTTGGGGGGTGCGCCTTATAGTGTGTTTCTTCCCATGCACTGTCACATTTCTTATATAAGCGAATGGGGGTTATGTTTATCTTGTTACCGCGCATCAATACATTTTCATCCTTTCGTTCTTCTTTTTTTTTTTTTGTATATATTTTGTTTCTTCTTCAGATTGCGACGATTGTCGGCTGTCCTATCATTTCCACTGCCTGGATCCTCCGCTGAAGAAATCGCCCAAAGTCCGGGGCTATGCCTGGCACTGTGAGGCCTGCGACACCGATCTATCGGTGAGTAGAAGCTAATCTGCTTTACATTGTGTGTGTGTGTGTGTGTCAGGACACCGATCTATCGGTGAGTAGAAGCTAATCTGCTTTACATTGTGTGTGTGTGTGTCAGGACACTGATCTATCGGTGAGTAGAAGCTAATCTGCTTTACATTGTATGTGTGTGTGTGTCAGGACACTGATCTATCGGTGAGTAGAAGCTAATCTGCTTTACATTGTGTGTGTGTGTGTGTGTCAGTGTGTGAGTAGAAGCTAATCTGCTTTACATTGTGTGTGTGTGTGTCAGGACACCGATCTATCGGTGATAGAAGCTAATCTGCTTTATATTGTGTGTGTGTGTGCCAGGACACCGATCTATCGGTGAGTAGAAGCTAATCTGCTTTACATTGTGTTTGTGTGTGTGTGTCAGGACACTGATCTATCGGTGAGTATAAGCTAATCTGCTTTACATTGTGTGTGTGTGTGTCAGGACACTGATCTATCGGTGAGTAGAAGCTAATCTGCTTTACATTGTGTGTGTGTGTGTCAGGACACTGATCTATCGGTGAGTAGAAGCTAATCTGCTTTACATTGTGTGTGTGTGTGTCAGGACACTGATCTATCGGTGAGTAGAAGCTAATCTGCTTTACATTGTATGTGTGTGTGTGTCAGGACACTGATCTATCGGTGAGTAGAAGCTAATCTGCTTTACATTGTGTGTGTGTGTGTCAGGACACCGATCTATCAGTGAGTAGAAGCTAATCTGCTTTACATTGTGTGTTGTGTGTGTCAGGACACCGATCTATCCGTGAGTAGAAGCTAATATGCATGGATGCTCCTGCTTTCAGGATGTCCTGAAGTTCAGAATTTTTTTTTGTTCAGGATGTCCTGAAGTTCATGATTTTTTTTTGTCCAGGATGTCCTGAAGTTCAGGATATTTTTGTCCAGGATGTCCTGAAGTTCAGGATATTTTTGTCCAGGATGTCCTGAAGTTCAGGATTTTTTTGTGTCCGGGATGTCCTGAAGTTCAGGATTTTTTTTGTCCAGGATGTTCTGAAGTTCAGGATGTTTTTTTGTGTCCATGATGTCCTGAAGTTCAGGATTTTTTTTTGGGCCTGGACCTGGCGTCGCCAGATTATGAGAATTTGAGAAGTTGCATTTTGCTGGTTATAGAGGTCATGAAGTTTTACCAGAAGTGAAAGTGCAACGAGAGCCTGTCAGTTACATTGGAAACTTGTTTCCCTTCAGCTTCCAGGGGGCATTGACCCCCAGGAACCCCCAGGTGGGGCGCTGTCCCTGCACTCCGCCGGGGCCTGGTGCGGCCCCTGGATCCCTGCCTTGCAGGATTTTTTTTTATTTCCCAGGAACACCCATGCATCTGCTTCACATTGTGTGTGTGTGTGTGTCAGGACACCGATCTATCACGTGAGTAGAAGCTTTAAAGGGGCACCCTGACAGGATGAGTTTTTTTGCAAGAAACACGTCGAGGTCAGCAGAAAGACAGCCTTTTCAAGGATAAAAAAAAAAGAGCCTTCTCAAGGATCGGAACACACTCACTTTGCTCTGGTTTCCTAGAAATCAAACCATCGTCAAAACGGCAATTCCTCCTTGGCTTAGTTGCCTGAGAGAAAAGCCATTTTGGACGGGGTGGGTGGAGGCCACTAGAGAGTGGTTGAAGCTTTTTTTCTTCTTTGTAGTGCAGTAAAACAAAAATTGAGCTTTTTATTTTGTTGTGAGTGAAACTTCTTTTGGTAAACTGTATAAAAACTGTATAAAAAGGCTTGTATTGTGGAAAGTTCGTGCAAACGATTTGGTCCAACTCAGGTGACCATTAGAAAAGAGAAGGCACATGCCTTCTCTTTCACTGAAATAATCTGACTTCCAGCACCTCCGCCAAGGTGGAATCGCCGTTTGGTTGGACCGATCTGTCAGCGAGTCAATATTTATGTGAAAGTCGTTGGTTGGACCGATCTGTCAGCGAGTCAATATTTATGTGAAAGTCATTGGACCGACCTGTCAGTGAGTCAATATTTATGTGAAAGTCATTGGTTGGACCGATCTATCAGTGAGTCGATATTTATGTGAAAGTTTGTTGGACTGATTTGTCAGTGCGTCAATATTTATACTAAAGTCATTGGTTGGACCGATCTGTCTGCAAGTCGATATTTTTTTTCCCATTTCATGTTTGAGAAATGATTTGTTTTGAAATAACCTGAAAACTTTTGGTATGTTCCACAGGATTTCTACATCATCGAAGAAGAGGGGGCCAAAGGCAGTTGAAACGGAATCAACACTCCATGGAGAGAGAGAGCGAGAGTTTAGAGAGAGAGCGTCACTCGATATTGTCGGGCTGATATACTTTTTGTTGTTGCTGTCCCACCTCTTGGGCCGTACGGTGGCGTTGCTCCCACGCCGCTCATTCCGAGTCCCAACTCGCAGCCACACCTCCGGCACGTTCAGGTCGCAGAATCCGAAACCAGCAGTCCAAGGGGAGCGAATCTATGTTAGGCCGTCAGGAGGCAACCAACCGAGGAGACACTGCACTGCTGCTGAGTCACTTCGGTGGAGTTCAGTACAGCCGTTCCAGGCGATATATTAATTATAATTGCCTATCATACATTTGGATTATTTATAGCAAAATTTTGCCTTTCTCTTTCTTTTTTTTCAGTTGTGAGAAAGAGATGAGAAAACCTGCTAAAATAAGTAAACCCACAGCCACCCCATAAATGTAATAAAGACAAATAACTGCAAGGATTTAATCCAACAGGGCTGCCTACCGTCCCCCCTCCCGTCCCCCCCCCCCCCCCCCCCCCCCCCCCAGGCATGAAAGTGGATGAAGATTAAAAAAAGAGAAGATTTTTTCAGCCGAGAAATCCTTCCACCCGGATTTTCAGCTAACGTCAGAAGTTTTGTTCCTCCCAAAACTTGTTCTTCCTGCCGAGTTTTCAGCTAACTAACGTCAGAAGTACGGTTCAGCGGGAGGGGGGCTAATCTATTTGGCACAAATATCCTTCCACCCACATTTTCAGCTATCATCGCTACTTTTGTTGAGCGGGAGCTACTCATTTCGCCTTCCTTCACAGAAATGAAGCGAGTGAGCTAAAGCGACTTCCGGTTAACCAGTTTGAGAATCGCCAAATAGAGACTTGTAGATATAAGAATACGGCAAGATCGGTCCTTTACTTCTATACAAACATTTAAAAAAATAAAAATAAAATTCAGCGGATTTTTTTTCGCGGGAACTTTCAAAAAATTCCACGGATTTTCCGCAAAAAGCAGAATTATTTCATGCCTCCCCCCCCCCTAAGGGGTATTTGTCCCTGGAAACAGTTAAAAATGGCACCCTGTCCCTGGAATCCACTTTTCTGTCTAGCATCCCTGGAAACTGAGTAGAATAATAAAAATAAAAATTGTGGAACAATCACTTGTCTTGTTTACTGACCTTTAATCGAACACAGGAACACCCCCCCCCCCCCCCCCCCAAAATAACACCCCAGACACTGTTGAAATGTCCCTAACATCAGGCATGGTAGACCTCAGCGAATCCCCCCCCCAAAAAAATAAAGCCGGGGTAAAAATTCGCTCGGGTGCCTAAAAATTACGTGCGTTAAAACCTATGCAATCGTTTCGCGGAACCGGATGTGAATGACTGAACAAGCAACTTCCCGCCGAAGTTAGCAGTCGTGCGCGGCCTAGCTCACGCCACACGTTTCCAGATTTGTGATCCTAGTGCTTCTTTTTCTTCTTCTTCTTCTTCTTCATTTTGACGCCCAACTTCATCATTTTAGTTTGAGTCGACATCTTTCAAATGAAATGCAGAATCGGTTGGATATTCTTCCGCGAAACTCACTTTGCCCCCACTACCATGCCTGTAACATACACGTTACATATAGGCATGGGTGCATCTGGCTGAAATGGAAAAAAACTGAAGTGGGGTAGGCCTACGGCAGCTCTTTCAGTGACGTTAGCTGGGAATTGCATTTTGGGAGTCGATTTTCGATATTGCGATGATTTTTTGGCTCAATTTCGTCAGAAAAGCTTTATTAGTACCTTCAGTCATTAATTCTTAGTCAATTTTAGTATAAAACAAGCTGAAAAAAGCAAAATACCTGGAAATGTTCGTGATCGGACAGAGAAAATCACTCGGCCGCAAGATCGGCGGCCTCAAAGTTGCAACTCGGCGCCATCGCGATCAATTTTCACTTAAATTTCCGTTGAAAAGTTCATCACATGTTCATCATCCGGGAACAGCGCTGAGAAGGGAGGCACTGAGAAGGGAGGCACTCCAAGGCTTTAAATCACTCAGATAATCGATCTCGGTATTCAACACTGGTGTGTGTTTTTTTGCGAATTCTTTTGAAAAAAACGGAACTTCCGTTTTGGGCAATATAGAAAAAACGGTTTCAGTCCCAAAACGGAAGCAGATGCACCCATGCCTAGGTTACTGAACACCAAAGGATCTTGAATATCGAGGCACAATGACACCGAAGAGCATCAGAACCGAAGACTACCCCCCAAAATCCAGTCGCAGGAATTTTTCCGAAGATCATGAAATAATCAGAGAAATTAATGTTCGTTTTGACCCTGACATCGCGATGTTTGTCCCTGGAAATGAGTCTCTGTCCCTGCTTTTCCCCCTGCAGTTTGTCCCTGGAAATTGCAACAGGGGGTAAGCAGTCCTGGTCCAACATGAAAATTAAAATAATAAAATATGGGCGGCGCTGCGCTGGTGGGGGGGGGCGACGCGCTCTCTCAATGGTGGGAGCAACCCAAATTTCACAGAGATAAGTCTTTGTGACTAGAACGTACCCAATACAGTCAAACCTCGATTATAAGACCCTCCATTAAAATACCACCTCTCATTTAAGACCGGTCTTCTGGGAACGGATGCTGAACTCTTCCTAAGAAAACGACCCCTCCGTTATAAGACCCCCCACCCCCTCCGATTGAAGACCAGGTTTTCCCTGACTTTTTGGAAGTCTTTAAAAATAGAGGTTTGACTGTACCGAATAAAGTTTTAAAGACCCACCACATCACGTGTCAAAATCACGGGTTTCACATGCTTTCCCTCTTATAGCTGGTAAGAAATCTTCCTAGCATAAGAGGGAATTTGACACGTGACGTGGGGGTCTTTAAGCATCAAGAGGCTGATGGTGGAGGCTCAAGGAAAGAAGATGAATCATGTTTGTAAATTTACGAGTTGCCAGTTATATGCTACCGTTATGTGTGTTGTGGAACATGTTAACCTTTACCGGATCATGCTTTTGACTACACAGACACGATGGCGGGGGTCTTCCACGACCCCCTACTCAGCAAAGAGCGAATTCCTAGGTGTTTATCCCTGTCCGGATGGCGGGGGTCTCCCACGACCCCTACTTGTCAATGAGTCACCATGTGTTTATCCCTGTCCGGATGGCGGGGGTCTCCCACGACCCCTACTTGTCAATGAGTCACCATGTGTTTATCCCTGTCCGGATGGCGGGGGTCTCCCACGACCCCTACTCAATGCACTGCAGTGCTCTTTAAAGTAGGGGTCGTGGGAGACCCCCGTCATCCGGACAGGTATATCAAAATTACGCGTCATATTACGTCATTTATATTTTATACACATTAATGAAATTTAACACACTTAAAGCCATTTACGTTTTTGACAAAGTCATGAAATTTCATGAAGATTGCTTAAATAGTTTTAGAGATATAACATGTTTTGTGTGTCAAAGGGTCGTGGGCGACCCCAGAAGTCCGGTAAAGGTTAATGTCTTTTTTCTTTCTTTTTCATTTAGTAAATGATTGTGTTTTTATTTATAAATGTGAATCTCTGATATCGATATGCCATATTAATAAATGATAATTGTGAAAGCTTTATTTTTTATTATTTTTTGTTGTTGTAACATTTTATTTCCCTCTCGCATCCCTCCATTCCACAGTTCCTTCTTTCACACCCTCCTACACGCACACATGAATCAACTCATGGTAAAGGTCAAGATGTGCCACCCCCCCTACATTTCTCGGTTTAATTGTATTTTTCTCTTGTTTTTGCCTTTCTTACCATACATAAAGCTGTATTTTAGGAACATTTTTAGCTTAATAACCTTTTTGGAATACTAACCCTATCCCTAACCCTAGCCCTACCCCCCACTATGTACTGCAGTACACCGCGATTTGTCACAGTTGTGGTTCATTGCGTGTTTCCGTCTTATAGGGTGGGGGGTAGGGTTAGGGTTAGGCTAACTTAGGGATAGGGTTAGTATTCCAAAAAGGTTATTAGCTAAAAATGTTCCTAAAATACAGCTTTACGTATGGTAAGAAAGGCAAAAACGGAAAAATACAATTAACCGAGAAATGTAGAGGGGGTGGCACATCTTGACCTTTACCCAACTCATATCATCATCAATTACAAAAAAAATCTACTGAAGTATCAGAATCAAATAAATATGATTTTGAAACTATCAAGACTGAAAGCTTTATTTTTATTTACCACAAATGTGCCTCACTGCAAAATATGCTACATCCAAAAATCGGAATGTGTCGGCTGAATGCAGCGAGGACGCCAGTGAAAGCTGGAAAATGGACACGTACCTACCCATTGTGGCCTTATGGCCCTGGAACGCAGAAGAAGAAGAACTGCAAAATATAATTGCCTTTGTAGTATTTTACCGATTATTATGAGGTGAACCCTTTTTCCCCCCAAGACAGAAACCCTTGTGGCTTGTAATATTAGGTACTTTATAGTCACAGAGGCGTCTCTGTGAAATTCGGGTTGCTCCCACCTGGAGAGCGCGTCGCAGCCAGAGGCGCGCCACCCATTTTTTTTTGGCATGCGATTTTTTGTGTGACTGATGAGGAAGAAAAAGGGGGGGTGGGGGTAAAATTTTGACCAAATGACAACTTTTTCGTTGCCACTGGGTTTAATGTGTGCTAAGTGCATGGGCACACAGGACCTCGGTTTATCGTCTCATCCGAAATACTCCACATTCAGACCGTAAGGCCTAGTGCAAAGTGAGAGGGAAAAATCCCCTGTACCCAGGTTCGAACTCGGGTTTACTTGACACGAGGCGAACGCGTTACCACTGTGCCACTCTACACAACCTGCAATAACACACAGTAGTAAACCATTGGAACAAAATAATCATTTTGTGTCCAGGTTCTCCCCATGAGGATACCGGGGGATCTTTCGTAAATAATAGTTCCCCCACCTTCTGGAAGTTCTGTGCTTGTAACTTCCTCTATTTTGCCACTCTCTTTGACTCTGCCTTTTCCCCTTTGCTTTCTATAATCTGCTATCTTTCTGACTTATTGGCCCATTCTCCTGCCTTTTTTCCCAAAAAAATCTTCCAAAAAATTTTTCTCCTTTGAGCTCCTCCGAAATCGGAATGTGTCGGCTGTACGCAGCGGGGAGACCAGTGAAAACTGAAAACCGGACACATACGTTCCTTACCCATTATGGCCATATGGCCATATGGCCTGGGAACGCAGGAGGAGGAGGAATGTGTCATGGTCGGGGTGTGTGTACCTACCTTATAATAAGATGCGCATTGTAGTCCATGAAATATGGTGAATCGAAAGGACACATAAAACTTAACCCTTTCACCGCCAGCCATATTTCAGCCAAAGATTTCCCATTAAATTTACCTGGGTAGAGAACAAAATCTATCTGCAGTATTGGGGGATTCTTCTGTGGCATATGTAAAATAAGGTCTATCCTTACTTCCCAAAACTAAGACAATAGGGTCTTTGGGTAACAGACCCCAATTTGATGCCTTTTAGTGACATAGGTGTTAAATCACTGTGGTGCTAAAATGCGACTTTGGCGGTGAAAGGGTTAACTCATTTTCCAGTTGCCTAGTCCAATGTTTACCACCTGTTTTCTAGTGAATTTGTTATGCCATATGTAACACGTATTTCATGCTTTTTGAGTGTGTGTGCCTTCATGTGTACGTGTGTGCGTGCGTTTGTGTGTGTGTGTGTTACGAGCTGTGGAATTTATGTTTTGATGCTTGTAAATAATGTTGTTCTTCTTTGTGTGTGTTGCATCTAGATTTTTTTTTTTTTTTTTTTTTTCCCCCTCTTTCACGATACATATTTGGTACAGTGTGTGTGTGTGCGCGCGTGTGCGTGCGTTGCGTGCGTGTGTGTTTGTGTGCGCGTACCCGCGTGTGTGTATGTGTATGAGTGAGTGTGTGTAGTTTTTTGTGTATATGTCGATGTGTATGTGTGACTGTGTGGACAATTGTTATTTACAAATATTTGTCATTCGTGCATTGATCTGTTTGTTTTTTCTTCTAACATTTTCTTCTTGTTGTTGGCGAGATGTAAACAAGCGTATATTGTGCTTATTCTTTTCCAACATTAAAAAGATTCGTTCGTTCTCTCTCTCAGCTGCATCAAATATTGCATTTTACTGATCACTCGCTCCCCCACACACACGCCAACCATTCCGATTTCCAGTGTTTTAATCCACTCACAAAAATAAAGACCAACATAATTCTTTGGGCACATGCATCATTATCTTCAATTCATTTGTCCTAATAATACACTCTCAAACTGGCCATGTTGAATAGATTTTCAAAACACTCCATTGAAAATGTTGAATTCATTCTTAACCCCTTGACTGCCGTAGAATTAGAGAAAAAAATCATTTTAAATATGACATGAAAAGAACCGATACAGCCAATCTGGCAAAATGGTCCGGGAATATAACTCTCTTACTATGTTAAAGAAAAAAAAAGCAGTATATTAGAATTATCCCTCTTTTGTCATTATCTGATGGCATCATCTGTGACTTCACCAAGCCTGTATGTGTTAAGTTATATGCAGGGTTCGTACAGGGTCCTTGAAACCTTGAAAAGTCCTGGAAAATTAACATGGCCTTTTTCAGGGCTTGAAAAGTGCTTGAAAAACAGCAAAGGCCCCAAAACTCCTGGAAAAGTCCTGGAATTTTCAGTATCGTCTGACCACATCCTTAATCTCAATCCATCAAAGTCAAAATCTGTCCTCCACAAAAAATATTGAAGGTTAAAACTAAATTCAAATGAAAAAACCCCAAAAACTTTCATGGTCATACCGATATGCGCGAGTTGTCTGCCGCTGAAGTTACTTCCCTTTACCGTACTTCCATTCTCCGGTAAAGGAGACTGCATTTTCAACGATGTTAGGCTGCAAAAAAAGAATATCAGAGCTGGCTAGCTCCGTCAACACATGGTTCAAAACTGAAAGCTAATTGCACAGTATGCAAAAAGAACTTTGACATCGCCAGCATGGACGAGAGTGCTGTAAAAAGCCATTGTCAAGGCCAGAAGCACAAGCAACTCAGGCGGGAACGAAACCGACATTGACTGGTATGCCAGATTGAGTCCTTGAAATTTAGTAAACTGGTCCAGACCTGCCTACTCATACGATTTTTTCCATATTTTGTACACGATTTTGAGCCCCAGTACTGCAGTACAGTAAATGGAAAATTAATACAGCAAAAATTTGAACTTAAGGTCTTCTAAGATCGGTTTAATGTTCTGTAATGTCCAGTTTTGGGGTCTCCTTGCAACTTTGAGAACAAGTATGGAATTTTATTTCGTGGAGTACCTAAAAAAGAAATTGGGGGTAGGCAGTGTAGCGTGCAAATCTGTCGCTCGTGCAAATCTGTAGCTCGCTACTATGAGAGTGTATTTGCGACAACCACAAATTTGACTTTTTCTGTACTTGGAACTGTTTTCTAACCCTAACCCTAGAAAAAGGTGAAATTTGTGGTTCATGCTCAATGTCGCAAAATGCCGCAAATACAGACTCTCATAGGTAGCGAGCTGCAGATTTGCACGAGCGACAGATTTGCACGCGACAGGCAGGTCTGCTGGTCCTGGAAAACTCCTGGAATTTTTTGTACACAGATCTGTACGAACCCTGTTAATATGGCAGTCAAGGGGTTAGAACACTTCCAAAAAATCGGCAATGTTCAGTTCTAATTTTCCAAACCCATGCATCCCTTCAATTTATTGTTTCTTTAAATACACGTACTCTCATCCATACTGGATAATTATGTTCAATTCACTTTCAAAACACTTTCTCCTGGTAACTGGCAAAATTGAAATTCATCTGAAAGTTTGGAAAATTACACTTGCTTTTAAAAAAAAATACAGATAGCCTTTAATTTTTCAACCAAGACGACGGTAGAGAAAAAACAAAAAAACAAAAATAACACCCAACATATCGCACACACACACACACACAAAATCATGCTAGTTTCTAAGTCCTATTTTTGCTCTCTCTCTCGGGAATAACGTTGAATGTACGGTTGCGCCTAAGGTCGAAACAAAATGGCATGACTGACAAGTGTGCCTATTGTCGAAAATTTCATGCAAGTTTTACGTTTGAGCCTAAGGTCGAATGCACAGTTGAGCCCAACGTCGAATTTCAAAGTTGTGCCTAAGGTCGAATGTACGGTTGAGCCTAAGGTCGAATGCATCGTTGAGCCTAAGGTCGAATGCACAGTTGAGCCCAACGTCGAATTTCAAAGTTGTGCCTAAGGTCGAATGTACGGTTGAGCCTAAGGTCGATTGCATCGTTGAGCCTAAGGTCGAATGCACAGTTGAGCCCAACGTCGAATTTCAAAGTTGTGCCTAAGGTCGAATGTTTAGTTGAGCCTAACATCTTTGCAATTCGACCTTAGGCTCAACTTTGCAATTCGACCTTAGGCTCAACTTTGCATTCGACCTTAGGCTGAACCATACATTCGACCTTGGGCGGAACTTTGCAATTCGACGTTAGGCTCAACTTTGCATTCGACCTTAGGCTCAACCTTATATTCGACGTTAGGCACAGCTCTGCAATTCGACATTAGGCTGAAGTGTGCATTTACTTATTTTCGACCTTAAGCACACCTGTACATTCGACCTTAGGCGCAACCGTACTTTCGACCTTATTCCGGATTCTCTCTCTCTCTCTCACCCTCTGTGTGTGTGTTTAACCCTTTCACCGCATTTTCGCACCACAATGGTTTAACACCCATATCACTAAAATTAAAAGGCATCAAATCAGGGCCTGTTATTCGAAGACCCTATTTTCGTAATGTTGGGAGGTAAGAATATAGGCCTAATGTTATATGTGTCACAGGGAATTCGCAATATTGCAGCTTTCTCTCTCTACTTAAATGGTATTTTTCGGCTGAAAAATGGCTGGCGGGTGAAAGGGTTAAACATATGTGACCCAGCACCACGAAAGGGACATTAAGTCGCTGGGCTAAGAGTAAAAATCAAATTTTTTTTTCAATTTTGAGTTATGGGTATTTTCATGTTCTTTAACATCTTATCTTTCATATTTATAAAGGACAATCTTTAATATGGTCTCTAAATGGTCTTACAAGTGCTTTAAAGTGAGTAGCTCAATCTCCCCGTGGGGATACCGGGGGGTCTTTTGTAAAAAAATAGTTCCCCCACCTTCTGGAAGTTCTGTGCTTGTAATTTCCTCTAATCTTCCCTTTGCTTTCTATCATCTACTATCTTTCTGACTTATTGGCCGTCCCCATTCTCCTGCCTTTTTTCAAAAAAAATCTTCCAAAGAATTTTTCTCCTTTGAGCTCCTCCGAAATCGGAATGTGTCGGCTGTGCGCAGCGGGGAGACCAGTGAAAACTGAAAAACCGAACACATACGTACCTTACCCACTATGGCCATATGGCCTGGGAATGCAGAAGAGGAGAAGAGTAGCTCAATGCATTTTCTTCAGCTAGGCTAGACTTTCGACTTGTTTTCTCAAAATGGCCGAGGCTCACCCCTACTAACTTTAAATGCTCATAACTCTGGAACGGAGAAAAAGACACACAAGAATGGTTCTTGCATCACTAGAAAAAGAAGAGTCTATAGTTTTCAAATGTATAACTTTCTCTAAATGGTCAGTTTGACACTTAATGTCCCTTTGAGGGATGCTGGGTCATAAATATTCCGGCAAAAGCACAAAAACATGTTTATCGGTCATGCATGACGATGATTATCACCGGGATAGCAGAGAAGACATCAAGCTGCTATTCCAAAGAACCGGGCTGAAATGTGTTTACAAGCCACCAAAGTACACACACACACACCAATTTAAAAAAAAAAAATTGGCCAAGGGATTTTGAACAGAGTTGGTCAACAATAAAAGCTTAATGATCCACCAGATCACGTGTCAAAATCACGGGTTTCACATGTTTTCCCTGTTATAGCTGGTAAGAAATCTTGTTTTGACCAGGTTTGACTCCCATACAAATGCCCCCAAATTGAAAACGAAACATTTTTTAAAGAGCAGCCTCAATTTGAAGTTGGGGACATTTGTATGTGGGTCACAGCTACCCAGAAAAAAACCCCCCAAAGGGACTTTTTATCGTGGTGGGTCAGTGTATTTTTAATACCACTTGACGCCCCCTCCTTTTGCCCCAATGCTGCAGCACGGAGCTTCCTAGGTTGAAAACCTGTAATCCTCAACAACAACAAAACTAGCTTTCAAACTGTTTCCTATTGCAGCCACAGAACACACACACACTCTCTCTCTCTCACACACATACACACTCAGCTCACACACACACATGCACACACACACACTCTCTCACTCTCACACACACACACACACCATGCACACACAAGCACACACACTATCACACACACACACACTCTCTCACACACACACACACACACAACACACACACACACACTCGCTCACTCACAGACACACTCTCTCTCACACACAGACGCACACACTCTCTCTCACACACACGCACACACACATCTCTCACACTACACACATGCACAAACCATGGGTGCTACTCCCCAAAATAAAAATAAACTGAAAGGCAGGGGTCCAGGGACCCATTTGAGTCTGATAAGCCTTGTAAAATTATTGCATTGCCTTTGTAAACTTCCAAGATAGAACAACTAGACTAAGTTCAAAACGCCCCAAATCGCTTGTGGTCAATTTTGTTGTTGTTGATGAATTACAAAAAAACTGAAGTTCAGTTTCTGGTAAAATTAAAAATACTGAAATCAGTGTAAAAATGAAAGAGTAGCGCCCGTGCAACACACGCACACAAAGACACACACACTCTCTCACACACACACACACAGGCACAACAACAAAAACACTGGTCACACACCTCTTATTCTGCTATTGGCTTAAACCTCAAAGTCATGTAAATGCTAAATCCCATTTGTTACATACTACCATATTTTACGGACTATTCTTTCCTAGACTGAGACCCCTGCGCCTTATAATGTTCAGGGGTAGGATTTGACCAAAGAAAAAAAAAAGGAAAACTAGATTTTAAACAACCCGCGGCCCACCCCCTGAACAAAATTTGATTAATAATAAACAAATACCTATAAAATAAAATGTGTAACTATGCCTATAAGCCGAATGGGTGGTGGCATCGAACTGTGTTCGTACTGCCTCCGGGCATTGCCTCCAGTATTGTTCCAACCATATTTGATTTACAAATGTCCCATATGTGTCTGATTCAGACCAAGAGGACGTAAAACACCATTTTCGTCGTGTAATATGTGATTTCATTAATTAATTAAAAAAAAAAAATGAACGGACAGGTGTGTTGAAATTTAAAAAATGCAACCAGTTACCACTCTCCAGGCTATTTTTGTGCCTTTAACTTGGATCGATGGATGAATGGTGTGCAAATAATAAAAGAATAATCATTCAAAGACATTTAGACACTGGCATCTTTGGAATTATCGGGTAATTAGGTAGGCCTAATCGAAATCAAGTCTTTGATTGTTAGCCGTAACCGTAGCAAGATCGGTTTCCGCGAACATCGGCTTCGATTTTCGATATTGCGATGATTTTGTTGCTCAATTTCGTCAGAAAAGCTTTATTAGTACCTTCAGTCATTAATTCTTAGTCGATTTTAGTATAAAACAAGCTGAAAAAAGCAAAATACCAGGAAATGTTCGCGATCGCACAGAGAAAATCACTCGGCCGGCCGCCAAGTTGCAACTTGGCAACATCGCGATGAATTTTCACTTCGTTTTCCGTTGAAAAGTTCAAAATTCTCACATCATCGTACTCGCCAGTGATAATATAATCTAAACTGACTCATTTCAAGCCCTAATTACGATCTCTACCATCAAAAATCTGCCTGGAAAGCTCTTCGAATGGACAGTAAAAATCTGGTCGCCATTTGTATTCTCTTCAGTCTATACAGTATCTTTGGTCTGACCCCGAAATAGATCGACCAAAATAAAAATATTATTTCACCCCTTTAACCAATGAAAATACTGCATTTAATGCATGTGATGTCAAGCGCAACCCCTTTTTTGATGACGTAGTGTGGTAGGTACACAAGTATTCAATGATTGGCCGCTATATTAAGTGCTTTGTGATGTCATGTGGGCTTCCCGGAATATTCCGGGAGCCGCTATTGGCTCTAGGGGGGGGCTATCCCGGATCAATCCGGGAACAGCGCTACTAGGGTTAAAGAAATATATTTATTTTTTGCCTGAATTTTTTTTTTTCAATGTCGGAATTTTTTTTAAAATACCGGATTTCCGGCAAAAAAATGGACAAAATCCCACCCCTGAATGTGACTGACAATATGTGACAGAGTATGGGAAAACCCGGCTAAAGTCGCTGAGAGACATTCTTAGCAATGCACAAAAACAGGTAGCTTTGTTATACTTGATTCTGTGTATTTTGTATTTTTTATAGAAAAAAGACTATGCCAGATAGATCAATTCTGTTTTTTGCTTTTCAGTCTGTAGAATTTAAACTTTCAGATTATATAAAAACGTCAAAAGTGATAATTTCCGACTTTATCCTGGTTTTCCTATACTCTGTCATAATATAGTAAGAAATGATAATAACAAAATACAAATGTGTAAAGCGTAGGGCCTGTTATAATCAGGCGTGCCTTATGGTCCGTAATATAAGGTAATCACAAATACACACAATAACAGCAGGACAATCCTTCAGCATGCAGTTACAATGAATGTTTTTTTCTTTTCTTAAAAGGAATTAAACAAATCTGTTCAACTCAATCTGAGAAAATGGTCTAGAGATATGTCTTTCCTGGCTTATCTAAGCCAAAACCCATCATCCCAGGACTATGACATCAAACGTTATGACATCATCAATGACAAGGGTTATATTCTAATTCATCTTCTGCTTCATCCCATGACATCATAACTAGGAGACCTCCTAGCATGGGGGAAGGTACATATAATTCTTCTTCTGGTTTCCCAGGCCTTAATGGCCATAATGGGTAAGGTACCCCTGTGACCCCCCCCAGTTTTCACTGGTCTCCCCCCCCCCGCTGTGTACAGCCGACACATTTTCGATTTCGGAGAAGCTCAAAGCATAAAAATTATTTGGAAGATTATTTTTGAAAAAAGGCAGGAGAATGAGCCAATAAGTCAGAAAGATAGTAGACGATAGAAAGCAAAGGGAAAAGGCAGAGTCAAATAGAATGGCAGATTAGAGGAAGTTTCAAGCACAGAACTTCCAGAAGATGGGGGAACTATTTTTTTAATGAAAGACCCCCGGTATCCCCACGGGGAGTCTCGTGGAGGGGCGGGGAGTCCAGCTCCCCACATGGAGGCACGAGGCATCCACCCACTGCCCCAACGAGGTCAATAAGACAGGACAGAGAAAGAAACGGGAAAGACAGGTCAAAGGTCAAGGTCACTGGGTCCGAAAATGCGGCCGCGCCGCTGGTAGATACAGCGTCTTCATACGCTCCAGTAGTTATGATTGTAAAACCGCAAGTACATATGTGATGCAGCACAGGAAAACCAGGCTAATGTCGTAAATGATCACTTTTGACTTATGCATATTTTCAGAAAGGCCAGAGACAACAGATTAACAGGCAAAAAATAGAATTCATCTATCTCTAATAGTTTATTTTGAACAATTTTTCTATCAATCAAATCTCTCTCTCTTTCTTTCTTTCTTTCTTTCTCTCTCTTGTGGCTTGCCGACTTTAGCTGGGTATTCGCGTACTGCATCACATATGGTTGGAATGATAACACTTTCTTTCTAGCAGGTTGATTCACGAAGGCTCCCTCTCCCTCTCTTGTCCTCAGTTTATCTGTGAGATGTCTGCCTGTACAAACACACACACACAAAAAAACAAATAATTTAGAAATGCTAACAATAAGAATAGTATCAAGTTATTATGCAGACCTGTTTACCACTATTTTGCAAATTTGTAATTTCTGAAACAAAAAATAGTAATTTTGAAAAAAAAAATTGATGTTACTAATATAAACACACTTTTATGGCAAAAAGGATCATATTTACACTTTGATACTTCTGTGTGAGGTAACAAAAAGACCGGTTTGAAAAATGATGACTTGAAGTTGACCCCTTTCCACCTAGAATTGCCCCTGGGGGGGTAAATGAGCCTGGGACAACGCGACTCATTTTGTGGTGCGGGGTCACATATGCAGACCTGCCACATTCTGAGAATAAAAAAGAGGAGCGAGAATCTAGGGGCTGGCACTGGCCCCCCAGTAAAATCCATTGCCACTTCGAAATGTGCGGCCTTCTCTTTTGTTCTTCAAACATGCAGTCGTTTTTGTCAGTTTGAGATCCATTTTAGAGTAAGAAATATTGACCATTGTCAATTTGAGATCCATTTTCGTGTAGCCCCTCACTGTCTCATGCTGACCCTTAGATGTCCATTAGCTGGTGCTTTGAATGCATGCTCTTTGTTGTGAAATTGAGTGGAAAATGTATACAAGACAGATTTTAAAATATAGGAGCTGGGGAGGTTGCAAGAGGAGCTAGGAGCAATGCTCAACATATCTGAGCTGCTCCTTCTGAAATCGGAGCAAGTGGCAGGTCTGCATCACACGGGGAAAGGAGGAGGACAAATAAAACAAAGACGGCAAAAAAAGAATGATAATGGTGATTTTGTTTACCGTTTTTTTTTTTTTTTTTTTTAACTCTTCTGCTGCCGTCGGCGGGGTTGAACCGCCCGGTTTACTGTATACCGTTGCTAGCCATGGGCGGGTTTGACCGCCAGATACTAGGGAAACCCCGGTGTCCCCCTTTGCGCTATTTATATGAAGTGACATCACATCCTTTACTTCCGTGACATGCGCAGTTCGCTCAGGGAAAGCACAATCTTCCGCCATCTTCATTTGTAGGCTAAATTTTGTAATTTTCAATCGATTTTCGTCGCGTTTTCGACGATGGAAACTGACGACTTTTGGCGTGAACCTCTACAAGATGGTGACAGTGACGACGAAGCATTTACTGTGGAAGAAGTGGCAGAATCTGAACTTAGGCGAATCAAAAAGAGCATCGAAAGTGTTGAAACGATCTTGGGTTTGCAGCAGCAGATCAACACAGGTAATTTTCGTGATGATTCGAGCGAGTATTTTTTTAATGAATTTTTAAAGTGAGTGTGTGCGAAAATCAGTGCAGCGGCAAAAATTACTTGGTGCGCAACAGTAAACAGTCTAAGTAATACTTGGTAGTAGAAGAGTTAAACTTTTAAGGCAAGACTTTTTCCCCCCAGACTGATATCACACAATCACAATATTTATTCGTCCAATAAAATGGAAATGTGTGTGTGGTGGCACGTAAAAAGTTAAACAGTATGCAATAAAAGATCACATTTCCAATATTAAAATATCACATTCACGCAAAACTCAAGCACACGCAGACAGCAAGCACCCCCGCTACACTCTCCCCCCATCCCCCCCCCTCATACACATAGAGACAGACAGACAGACAAACAGGCAAAGACTGGAGAGGAGAGTGGGAGAGAGAGAGAACGAGGGGGTTGGGGAGAAAGAGAGAGAGAGTTATCAGAAATAACAAGAGAGACAGACAGATAGAGAAAGAGACACACACACACAACACCACACACACACACACACACACACATACATACATATATATAGTGAGAGAGAAACTCAGAAAGAAAGAAACGAGAGAGAGAGAGAGAGAGAGAGAGAGAGAGAGAGAGAGAGAGAGAGAGACAAACACACATAATCACATAATAATAAGTAAAGATGTAAGCAAGCACACAAGACACACAGACACACCTAACTCACACACATATACACGCACTTAATACATCAATTAGCGTCTAATAATAATAATATGACAAATAAAATAGTAAGAAAATATGATAACAAAATCTGAATTTTGTGTAAAATTTGGGGGGAGTGCCTTAAATTTAGTCCGAAAAAAATGGTAATTTAATAAGACGTCAACTTTAGGATAGTGTGGAGCACTATGCGATCAAAAACATTCCAAGCAAAACAATCCCTTGCCAAATCCAAAGTGATATGAATGACGTAATCCTCCATCCATCTCTGTTATTCTCATCCCCCCCCCCCCCCCCCCAACCAAAAATGGGATGAAAAAAGAAAGCTAATAAAAACATACACACATGCACATGCATGAAAATTGAAAGCGCATGGATGCACGCACACAAAGAAATTGAGGCACATACACACTAGAAAGAGATTTAGACACACACACAAAAAGAGATTAAGGCGCACATACACACACAGAGATTAAGGCAAACACACACACACAGACATGCACACAAAGAGATTAAGGCACACATACACACAGATTAAGGCACACACACGACAGGGCCGGACCAAGGGATTCGAAGGGGGAGGGGGGTGTTCTGCCAGGGGTGGGGGGGGGGTGTCCAGGGAGCTGCAAAGCTTCCGGGTTAAGGGGCAATGCCCTTTGGGGGGTCCAAGGGGCGAAGCAATAGAGCATTTGCCATGCACCGGTGACCTTGAATTTCACTGAGTTGAATTTAGAGAGCTGAATTAGAGAGGTCAGCGCAACTCAGGCAGAACGAGCTCGGGCAAATTAGTAGTCTAGTATAGTGAACGAACACTCGTGGCAAATGCCCTATTTTGTGATTATTAAGGCCAAAATCGAGCCATTTACTTACTTTTCACCCTTGCATGAGACACATGCTTAGGGCTGAGGGGGGTTCCGGAAACCAGGACCCCCCCTCCCCCCCCCTAGATCCGGCCCTGCACACACACACACACACACAGAGACACACACAAACACCACACACAAACAAACATACACACACACACAGACACACACAAACAGGACACACACACACACACACACACCACACACACACTCACAAAGGACACACACACACACAAAAACACCACACACATACACACACAGACACACTCATACACACACAAACACACCACACACACACTCACAAACACCACACACACACAGAGAATGACCAACTGAGTCATCATGGGCCCCAAAGAGAAGAAGAAGAAGAAGAACACACACATGTATGCACAAACACACACAGATTAACACACACACACACCACTCTCTCTCTCTCTCTCAACACACACAGAGCTCTACCAACCTTCTCCTACAGATCCAGTGGATGGCAAGCGGTGTCAGGAGCGGCCAAACCACCAGAAACACCGCCCATGGTTTGGAAACACCGGCCAAAGGCCACCACTGCCACAACAATAAGCACATACCGGTAATAAATAAGTACCAGTGCTTTAAAATAATGCAATTTTTCTGGAAATTTGCTGAAGCCATTTGGTAATTTAAAAATAATAATAATAATACTGGTTATTTATAGAGCGCTTAACTCCCTTTGCAGGGAGCTCAAAGCGCTGAACAAAGGCCTAAACACTAGGGCCTAACATACAGATAAACATACACATTAAACTAGACAAGCCAAGAAGCCAATAATGACTAACAACCCACAAAATGATGGATCATTCATATCATGATTACATATGTATTTTTTATGGACAGAACTAAACTGAACCTGTTGATTTGAAAGATTCTTCCAAGCGCTTCAATCTTCTATCTTTGATGCCAGGTACTAGTGTTAGTACTACTGTTTCAAGAATTTGAAATTATGTTATCCTTAATAGAACAGCTGGGCTCCTGACATTGAAATATTTCTCTGAAGTCATAAAAAAACCACCTTGATTTGAAAAAAAAAGTTTTCGTAGAGTGGCACAGTGGTAGCACGTTCGCTTCGTGTCAAGTAAACCCGAGTTGGAACCTGGGTACAGGGGATTTTTTCCTCTCACTTTGCACTAGGCCTTACGGCCCGAACGTGGAGTCTTTCGGATGAGACGATAAACCGAGGTCCCGTGTGCCCATGCACTTAGCACACGTTAAACCCAGTGGCAACGGAAAAAGTTGTCATTTTTTGGTCAAAATTTACCCACCCACCCCTTTCCTTCCTCATCAGTCACACAAAATTGCATGCAAATATAAAATTAATCAAATTTTGTGTCAGGATGTGACAGTAAGAGTATACTATGGGGTGTCGCAAGTGCGTGGCATTGCTGGTGACGGACATGTCTGCCGCTCGGCGACGCCCTTGTGTTTATGGATTTTCCCCCTCTGGCTGCGACACGCTCTCCAGGTGGGAGCAACCCGAATGTCGGTTCTGTGTGTGTGTGTGTGTGTGTGTGTGTGTGTGTATGTGTGTGTGTTGCATGGTGTCGGTTGTGTGTGTGTGTGTGTGTGTGTGTGTGTGTGTGTGGTGTGTGTGTGTGTGTGTGTTTGCTTGGTATTTTCATGTACTTTTTCCTGCTTTTTTGGTCTACATTATGATTTGCTAGCTAATGTTGTTTATTCATGAATTGTTGTTGCATTTTCTCATTGATTTCTGATGGCAAGATGTAAAGAAGCTATGCTTATTCTTATCCATCAATAAAATAAAATAAAATTAAAACAAGATTCGTTCTCTCATTCCTTAAGTCTTTCTTACCTTTTTTTTCCTTTTCTAATTAATCTTTTTTTTTTTTAAAGCACAGTGGAATTATTACATTTGAGACATTCAATATCAGCACACAGACATACATGTAAAAACACATGCGAAAAGCAATCATGATATATCAAAGATGTATGGGGAACTCAACATGACAAGTATATTAACTTTCAATTAAGTTTGTATACGGAAACCATTTTTGTGCAAAAAACAAAGTATCTCATGTCCATAGAGTAAACATATTTTTCAGCTTGATGCATATTCTTCTTTCTTACCTTAGCTTTTTGGTCTTTTTTGGCTTGTTCCTGGTGAAAAAACAAAATCAAAACAGTGAGTGAAACGCAACGACTCAATTTGTCGAAAAAAGTCACAGTTTTGTTGTTGTTGTCGCACCCTGGCTTAAAGACTCCAGGGATCATCCCAACAGCCGAAGCACTTGAACACTATGGTACAAATGTACCAGCTAGGGATGAGAACATTACGTGTGTGACCGTTTTTGATTACCCCGCCACACGCGCGGGCAGACACACTCCGACTTCGGAGGGTTTCGGACTGATGACATTGTCATGCTAGGAGCTTGCCATGGCTAAAGACGATCCCCGCATAACTATGCAGAACATAACATTTTGATGTAGCCTTGGTGTTCTAGCTTATGTCAATAGGGCATTTGCTGCGTGCCGGCGACCTTGAATTTCACCGAGTTAAATTAGAGAGGTCACGCGATCTCGGGCAAAGCAAGCGCGGGCAATTCAGTAGTCTTGAATAGAGTACGAACACTCGTGGCAAATGCACCACGAAGGGGACATTAAGTTACTGGGCTAGTTTCTCACATCAGGCTTGCAAAGTAAAAAAAATTTTGAGTTATGGGTATTTTTGTGTTCTCTAACATCTTAACTTTCATGTTTATAAAGGATAATCTTTAATATGGTCTCTAAATGGTCTTATAAGTGTTTTAAAACAAGTAGGTCAATGCATTTTCTTCAGCTAGGCTAGACTTTAGACTGTGTTTTTTCAAAATGGCCGACGCTCACTCTACTAACTTTAAATGCTCATAACTCTGGAACGAAATAAGATAACAAGAATGGTTCTTGCATCATTAGAAAGATAATTGTCTGAAGTTTTCAAATGTATAACTTCCTCAGAATGGTCAGTTTGACACTTAATGTCCCATATGTTGTAGACACTAAAGACGTCAATAATATGATTATTATCAAATATGATCGTTGAAAGTACTGAAGCGTTATAGAGGGCGTATATGTCACGGGGAAACTTTGGAACCCGGGAATATTCTAAAATTTGGAATACAGTCATATGAGAGAGAGAGAGAGAGAGAGAGAGAGAGAGAGAGAGAGAGAGAGAGAGAGAGAGAGAGAGAGAGAGAGAGAGAGAGAGAGTATAAGGCCGTGTACACACATAAGCGAATATTCCATGCGGAAACCCGTGCGCAATCCATAAATAAGTGAAACAAAGAAGGGAAAAGATTTGCGCACGTGTCCGAATTTCCCCTATATGCGTAAACTTTTATCCTTACCACTTTCTTCCACTTATTTAGGGTTTTCCGTACGGAACTTACGCGTCCAATGTGAACCCGGCCTTAACCCTTTTGCCGCCAGCCATTTTTCAGCAAAAAAATACCATTAAAATGTACTGGGTAGAACAAAATATTAACTGCAACATTGGGAATTCCTCTGTGGCATGCATAACATCAGGCCTATCCTTACCTCTCAAATTTAAGAAAATAGTGTCTTCGGATAACAGGCCCTGATTTGATGCCTTTTAGTGACATGGGTGTTTAAACCATTGTGGTGCATAAATGCGACATTGGCGGTGAAAGGGTTAATGTATAGTTTTCTCAGAATGGTCAGTTTGTCACTTAATGTCCCCTTTGTGGCGCTGGGTCACCTATTATGTTGCAGACACTCAAGACGTCAATAATATCATTATTACATGGGTGCTCCTGGGAAATGTCAAAAAATCCTGCAAGGCAGGGGTCCAGGGGCAGCCCAAGCCCCGGCGGAGTGCAGGGACAGCGCCCCTCCTGGGGGTTCCGGGGGGGGGGGGGGGGGGGGCAATGCCCCCTGGAAGCTGAAGGGAAACAACAGTTTCCAATGTAATTGACAGGCTCTCGTTGCACTTTCACTTCTGGTTAAACTTCATGACCTCTATATTATAACCAGCAAAATGCATCTTCTCAAATTCTCGTAATCCGGCGACTCCGGATCCAGGCAATAAATAAATCCTGAACTTCAGGACATCCTGGACCAAAAAAATCCTGAACTTCAGGACATCCTGAAAGCAGGAGCATCCATGTTATTATCAGTCTCTGACCTGTCTCTGCCGCTTCACGCTCAGCTCCAGCGCGGCCAGTCTGTCGCCGATGCCGACCAGATCTTGCTGCAGATGCAGCAGCGTCATCAAGATTTGCCGATCCAGGTCGCCCCCTTGTCTACCAACACCGCTGCTGCTCCCGCTGTTTCCCATCGGTCGACGATTTTTATCGTCATCGTCGTCGTCGTCATCATCATCATCCCTCCTACCCCCACCCCCGCCGGACGGAAACAAAGTGCGACGACCGCTGCTGCTGGTGCTGCTTTGGGGGTGACTTGCCCCTGTTTGGGTTGTAAGGACAAAAAACGGGTGGTGTGTGGGGTGGGGAATAAGTACAGTAATCTACGGCTCATAAGGCGATACCCACAGCAGTTGCATCCCACACAAAAATCAAGCTATTTAGCTAAAAGACTGAATCTAGAAATCTTAGATAAAAACTGCACCAAGCTTTTGTTGTTTTGTGGCTCAAGCCACAAACCTATAACTCACTTTGTCGGTCGGTCTGTCTGTCGGTCCAAAATTGTCGCACATTTTGACAAAATTGTCGCACTTCAAATCGAGGCTACACTTCAAAATTAATTGAGGCCGCTCTTTAAAATGATGTATTTTAAAAGCGTACAAAATAATAAACATACGTAATACAGACACTACAACAGACACGACGAGTATGCGGTGCTTCTTTCGATGAGTATAAGTAGGATAAATAGTTTTAAATGTTTTCCAAAAGATATAAAATGTTACGAAATGGTGCAGAGATAACATTCTGGTTTACAGATTAAAATTATTGAAAAGCCAGGGGAGGTAACTCATGATTGGAGTGGTAAAAAATAGACCGCATGCCACAAACTATGGCGATTTCGCGCTTGTTTATAAATAAAGCTCCTTGAGCACAATATAATTTTTTTTAACTGTGGCCCTGGGGGGTTTTAATCATAGATTTCCTCTCCCTGCCAGACATGTAAATAGCAAACTGCTAAATATCTTTTAAATAAACACTTTTATCACTATAAATTTAGATTTTACACAAAAACTCAACTTGTTTCTATTGAAGTTTCTCAAAAAAACTTTAAAAAAATAAAAACAATTTCTACTTTGAACTTTTCTCTACCAAATCTTTACAATTTAAAAAAACAAAACTAAAACTATCTGTATTCTTGATCAAAATCTTTTTTCCAGGATCTTTATAATTTCAAGTGCCCCAAATGGCCCTTTGGCCCAGAAGGCATTAAATCTCTATTTTTGTCTCTCTCTCTGTTTGTAAACATATTTTGGCTGCGTGTTCTTTATTGTATTTTTAATATATATTTCTTCTATCAGATTTATGGTAAAAACTTATTTCTGTTGAGCAGTATCGTGCAACATATTTAGTAGAAAATGTTCTTGGACAATAAACAAACATAAATAATATTGCCCATGAGTGAAAGTCTAGCAACACCAACTGAATACAACTAATAGAGTCACAAACTGCAACATATTCTTGACTGTTATTTATGAAAAGTTGGTTATGGTAAACTAAAGTTCGCTTAACTCACTCGGGGAGAATGAGCCGGATCCGGCTCATGGCTCGCAAAACCGTTTAGGACGAATGGCCCGGATCCGGCTCATAAGAGTTTTCAAGAGGTTTTGATTTATGGCGTGTAACCAGCTTTCCCGTGCGAAGTCATAACCTATTTTCAGCTTGCTTTGACCTTGCTTCTCTTGAAATCAACCAATCATTGCATAGTTTACATTCAGCTTTGGTTGTAGAGGGGGGGGGGTCAAAGATCGGAATGTGAAATTTTCCTTCTTTCTATGTGTTAGCTGTTTTCGTCAATAGGAGACAAACGACGAAGGCAAGGAATCTGATATTTTACGATCGTTTAGTGCATGGTGTTGCTAATCTTTTCTGAAAATATTGATGCCTAACTCTTCATAACTTGGTTTGGGTGATTATTTTACGAACCTAGTCAAATGCCCAGTCCCCACAGAACAAGGGGAAATAATTCGGCCAGTCCCGAGTGAGTTAAAAAAACCTTCTGAATATATGAACTAAATGATCCTCCCGAAAGAGCTGTGTGCCGTATGCATGGGTGCTCTTGAGAAATTAAAAAAATCCTGCAAGGCAGGGGTCCAGGGGCCGCCCAGGCCCCGGCGGAGTGCAGGGACAGCGCCCCTCCTGGGGGTTCCGGGGGGTGCAATGCCCCTTGGAAGCTGAAGGGAAACAATAGTTTCTGATGTAATTAACAGGCTCTGGTTGCACTTTCACTTCTGGTTAAACTTCATGACCTCTATTGTAAACCAGCAAAATGCATCTTCTCAAATTCTCATAATCCGGCGACGCCGGCTCCAGGCAATAAAACAAAATCCTGAACTTCAGGACATCCTGAAAGCAGGAGCATCCATGCGTGTTTTACGGACTATCAGGCGATACTTTTTGTTTCAAGACTGAGACCCCTGCGCCTTATAATGTGACTGATAAAATAGTAAGAAACTGTTAAAAACGATAGTAGATGGCAGTAAGAAAAGGAAAAAAGCAGAGTCAAAGAGAGTGACAGATTTAGAGGAAGTTACAAGCACAGATGTTGCCAGAAGGTGGGGGAACTATCTTTACTAAAAGACCTCCAGGTATCCCCACGGGGGGGAGAGAGACTCGTGGATGGGCGCGGGGTCATCCAGCTCCCTGAACGGAGGCACGAGGCATCCACCCTCTGCCCCAGCAGTCCCACTCCCTCACATCTAATCCACATATCGTAAAATGCGGACTATAAGCCGCTACTTTTCCCCTCAACTTTGGCCCATGCGGCTTATAGACTGATGCGGCTTATCTGTGGATTTCTTTTCCATTCTACGTTTATCAGTATGATTAAATCTGTTTCTGGCCACATTCTTCAGCCTATTTTGAGCTTCTTTAGTCTCAAAACTGGTTTTGGTCATCAATAGATTCAAATCTCATGTTTAAAGTGTCTGAGAACATTAAATACCTATGTTCTGATAGAAAACTGAAACAGACTGTTTGTCTGTGTTGATAAAGGCGCATTGGCCGAAATATCCAGTAGTTTTGTTTTGTCTCTTGTGAA
Source organism: Phymorhynchus buccinoides (assembly GCA_017654935.2). Taxonomy (NCBI): domain Eukaryota; kingdom Metazoa; phylum Mollusca; class Gastropoda; order Neogastropoda; family Raphitomidae; genus Phymorhynchus; species Phymorhynchus buccinoides. The sequence continues at coordinate 11,979,328 of CM065712.1, read as the reverse complement.
TAAAATAACGTCACTTTTTGCACTTGTCGTGTAGTTGTTTGTTTGTTGTATGTTCTGATAGGATCATTTCTATATTTGTGTTGCTTTGTGCACATGCAATTTTCTCTGCGGCTTATACACTGGTGCGGCTTATATGTGAATAAATACCTGATATTTTGCCAATTTAACCCCTTCGCTGCCGCCTACTACTTGTGCATGCGCCGCCGGCTTGATGCGCGATTATTGAACGCGGCAATATCGCTACTTAGCGGCGACGTATATATACGTCGGTGGCAAGTACTGAAGCACTATAGAGGACGTATATATACGTCGTGGGCAGCGAAGAGGTTAAGGGGTGCGGCTTATATACAGGTGCACCTTATAGTCCAGTTTTTACGCTAGTTTCAATCAAAACCCCGTCCCTTCTCTCCCTTTTCTTACCGTGCGAAGCGGTCGCTCCCCTTGAATGATGGTGGTGGAGGTGACCGGACGAGCGAGGCGTCGTCTGCCCTCCCCCTCCCCCAACCCCTGCCCCCCCTCTCGTCTCCCCCTCCACGACAGCCGATGATGGCGTTGCTGTGCTGAGCGGACGTCGTCGTCGATTCTTCCGCCTCCAAAGTCGAATCTTCGCTCAGCTCTATGTCTCTTCCTGAGAAGAGAGGGGGGAAAAGGAAAACGAGATGGTTGCATGAATGAACCAAACCCCTCCACGTTCTTCTTCGTCATCGATCGCTCAGCTCTACGTCTCTTCCTGAGAGGAGAGGGCGGAAAAGGAAAACGAGATGGTTGCATGAACGAACCAAACCCCACCATCTTCTTCTTCTTCTTCTTTTTTGTCGCCGATCGCTCAGCTCTACGTCTCTTCCTGAGAGGAGAGGGCGGAAAAGGAAAACGAGATGGTTGCATGAACGAACCAAACCCCACCAACTTCTTCTTTCTTCTTCTTCTTCATTGTCGATCGCTCAGCTCTACGTCTCTTCCTGAGAGGAGAGGGGGGAAAAGGAAAACGAGATAGTTGCATGAACGAACCAAACCCCACCAACTTCTTCTTCTTTCTTCTTCTTCTTCTTCGTCGTCGTCGCTCAGACAGTTTCCTGTCAAATGAGCGCAGATGCGTCACACTGCCGCTATTTGGTATTTGGGTATTTGTTATTTCATAGTCACAGAGGCGTCTCTGTGAAGTTCGGGTTGCTCTCACATGGAGAGTGCGTCGCAGCCAGAGGCGCACCAGCATTTTTTTTTTTTTGCATGTGATTTTTGTGTGACTGATGAGGAAGGAAAAGAGGGTGTGTGTGTGTGTGTAAATGTTCACCAAATGACAACTTTTTCGTTGCTACTAGGCTTAACGTGTACTAAGTGCATGGGCACACGGGACCTCGGTTTATCGTCTCATCCGAAAGACTCCACGTTCAGACCATAAGGCCTAGAGCAGAGTGAGAGGAAAAAATCCCCCTGTACCCAGGTTCAAAAAGGTTTATCATGCACGAGGCAAACGCGTTACATCTGTGCCAATCTACACCACCCGTTCGTTAAATGCCGTACTAAGAAATAGTTAGGCCCAGCATGTCCGTATTGGGCTGGAGAAAATGTTTGTAAGATATTGTCAGAAAATTACGGTGCATACCTGCCACGCTGTCGCTGCCGGCTAAGCTGGCGAGGGAGGAGAAAGAATTGTTGACACACAGACTCTCCGTCAGTCGGTGTGGGGGTGGGGATGGGTGGTAGGGTCCTCCGCCTCTGTTGGCGGGGGGGAGGAAGGCGAAGTCGCTGTCCGCCCAAACGTTCAGACGCTCACTCTGCATCTGGTTGGGTTCAAATAGAAATTTAAAAAATGAAAGAAAAATGGATTGGTAAAGAAAACAGAAAGAAAGATGGGTGGAGAGAGAGAGAGAGAGAGAGAGAGAGAGAGAGAGAGAGAGATAGAGAGAGAGAGAGAGAGAGAGAGAGAGAGAGAGAGAGAAGATGGGCGGAGAGAGAGAGAGAGAGAGAGAGAGAGAGAAAGAATGAAAAGAAAGATGGAAAGAAAAGAGAAAGAAAGAAAGATGGAAAGAAGGAAAAAGATAAATAATTCGCAGCCCCCGAAAGATGTTCAGACCCTCACTCTGCATCTGTAGGGTAAAAAAAGAAAAAGGATTGGCAAAGAAAACAGAAAAAAAAGAAAAGAAAGAAAGATGGAGAAAAACGCCTAGTGTATGACTGAAACCTGATTAACTCTTCTACTACTGTCGGCGGGTTGACCCGCCGGTTTACCGTATACCGTTGCTAGCCACGGGCGGGTTTGACCGCCAGATACTAGGGAAACCCCGGTGTCCCCCTTTGCGCTATTTATATCAAGTGACATCACATCCTTTACTTCCGTGACATGCGCAGTTCGCTCAGGGAAAGCACAACCTTCCGCCATCTTCATTTGTAGGCTAAATTTTGTCATTTTCAATCGATTTTCGTTGCGTTTTCGACGATGGAAACTGACAACTTTTGGCGTGAGCCTCTACAAGATGGCGATAGTGCCGACGAAGCATTTAACTGTGGAAAAAGTGGCAGAATCTGAACTTAGGCGAATCAAAAAGAGCATCGAAAGTGTTGAAACGATCTTGGGTTTGCAGCAGCAGATCGACACAGGTAAATTTAGTGATGATTCGAGCGAGTATTTTTTTTTAATGAATTTTTAAAGTGAGTGTGTGCGAAAATCAGTGCAGTGGCAAAAATTACTTGGTGCGCAACGGTAAACAGTCTAAGTAATACTTGGTAGTAGAAGAGTTAAACAAAGCTGTGAATTCCATTCATATCGTACCTGTTGAGATCGATTATCAGGCCCAAATCGTGAATGAAGCCACGGATGCAGAGGAGAAATGGATGGACTGGTAAGGCAGAAAGATAGTAGATGACAGCAAGCAAAGGGAAAAGGCAGAGTCAAAGAGAGGGACAGATTAGAAGTTACAGTCCCCCCGTGGGGATACTGGGAGGGGTCTTTGTATAAATAGTTCCCCCTACCTTCTGGAAGTTCTGTGCTTGTAACTTCCTCTAATCTGTCACTCCTCTTTGACTCTGCCTTTTCCCTTTGCTTACTGTCATCTACTATCTTTCTGCCTTACTGGTCCATTCTCCTGCCTTTTTTCAAGGAAACACTTTCAAAAACATTTCCTCCAGCCGGAAGTCGGACTTGCTGGGCCTAACTATTTCTTAGTTAGGCGCATAACGGCAGCATGACGCATCTGCGTTCATAATCGACAGGAAACTGTCTGAGCAATCGAAGAAGATGCTACAAGCACAGAACTTCCATAAGGGTGGGGGAACTATTTTTACAAAAGACCCCCCCCCCCCCCCAACCCCCCCCCCCCCCCCCCCGACCCCCCCCCCCCAGGTATCCCCCACAGGGGGTATTATCGTCATCATCATCTTCAAAATCAAATCAAATCAAATCAAATCAAATCAAATCTTCTTTATTATCTCATAACTGAGAAATTGCAGCCAGGTGCACATAAGAAAAACAGCAACAATAAACACATTTATCAACAACAACAAAAACCACAACAACAATAAACACATTTATCAACAATTAAAGAATATAAACTAATAACTAATAACACTGCAATATTGTAGTTAACAAACTGGACGAATACGAATACAAATTCAATCCCAAGGAGATGGACAGGCTGCTCAGCAAAACAATCACTCGATGCAGTGCATTAAGAGTTCAACAGATGAATTGATCTTGGTAAGAAAGTTTTTCTGTGCTCTTATTTTCAGTTTTAGAGTTCTGTATCGACGGCCCGATGGTAATACTTCATAGTATTTTGCCAGAACATGACTGTTATCATTAAGAATTTTCCTGGCTTTCTTGACTACTTGTCTGTCATACAACTCTTGCATACCACTCTGCCTTGCACCCACAACTTTACTACACACATTCACCATATCACTCAACACACGCTTACTTTTTACACTCAAGCTTCCATACCAACAGATAAATGACACAGTAAGAACAGATTCAATGCAACATCGGTAGTAGGTTTGAAGAATATCTGAACAGACACCAATATTCCTTAGCCTCTGTAAACAAAAGATCCTGGACTGACTCTTCTTATGTATATGCTCAATGTGTTTATCAAAAGTAAGTTTCTTGTCTAAAACTGTGCCTAGGTATTTGTACTCATCAATTCTTTCAACCGTTTCACCATCAATTTTCAAATGTGGCACTGGCACTGGGTTTCTACGAAAATCTACAAGCAGTTCTTTTGTTTTAACAACATTTAAATCCAGATAATTATCTTTGCACCATGAACAAAACCTTTTGACTTCACTGAAGTACACAGAATCAGAGTTTGACAAATCTTCGATGGCAGAATCATCTGAGTATTTAATGACAGGTGTTTCTTCAGTGCCTCTACAGTCGTTTGTGTACAATGTAAAAAGAACTGGGGACAAAACTGTTCCTTGGGGGGCACCTGTAGAAGTCGAACGTTCTGAGGAGATTGCAGATTGAAAGCGGACAGACTGAGTTCTATTGCGTAGGAAATTGGTTATCCAGAGAATGAGCTTGGGGTTAACATTCAGGTCTAGTAGTTTCTGGGCCAGTAAATGGGGCTGTATTGTATTGAAGGCAGAGGAGAAATCGATGAATAAATTACGAACAAAAGAGTTGGGGGTATTTAAGTGAAGAAAGGCATTGTGAAGAAGGGTCAGTAAGGCATCGTCTGTTCCTCTACACCGTTTGTAGGCAAACTGAAAGGGGTCAAGGAGTAGGTTAGTAAAAGAAAGAAGGCGATGAAGGACGATCTTTTCAAAACATTTCATGGCAATAGACGTTAAGGCAACAGGGCGGTAATCGTTCAGTGTGGCAGGGTTCTTTTTCTTAGGGACAGGAGTAACTGTAGAATTTTTCCAGATACATGGTACAACACAATCACGTAAAGACCAGTTAAATAGAGAGCAAAACACACCACACAATTGAGAACAGCATGCTTTCAACAATCTTCCACACACATTATCTGGTCCCACAGCTTTCCTCACATTTAGTTTCTGAAATATGGACTGAACATCTCTTTCTTGAACCTCAAATTCATGATCTTCATTTACATTGATAATTTTTTCTCTTAACTGTGATGTTACCCCGTTTAGATCTCCATCTAGATCATTTCTTTCAAACCGACAATAAAAGTCATTTAGCTCATTAGAAAAATCCTTTTGTTCTTCTCTGGTCATTTGGCAATTTGTTGTTCGTTTTTTTGATTGGCCGGTTAGAGTTCGAAGCCCATCCCATGCATCTAAGATTCTGCCTGTCTGAAACTGCTGTTCTACTTTATCCTTATACTCCCTCTGCCCCTTCCTTAACTCCCCTCTAAGTTTAGATTGAACCACTTTTCTTTCTCTTTTATCTCCTGTTTGAAAGGCTACTTTCTTCTCATTTAAAACTGATCAGAATCCTATCCTAATCAGAATCAGAAAGGCTCCACAGTAGCTTTTCTCAGCTCCTTTCAGTCCATGCCTTTTGCTAACACTCATCACCAGCATAAACCAATTTAAAGTGTTTTATCCATTAGGCTTACATTGTTTTATGGTGGCATACCACTTGTAAGGTCTTTTCCTATCCCTAACCACAATCAATGATAAGAATATTTGCCTCTATTAATTTAAAAGAAATAACTTGAAACAAATAGCTCTCTGTAGAAAACTGAAAGGAGCTAGAATGAGGGGAATTAGTGCACTGTGGCTGACGATAATAATAATACCTGTGACGCGAGCACGGACATGTTGCGCAGAACCGCGCTGACGTCGTCATCACCATCGTCATCGTCGTGGCAACCAGAGGTCAAGGACAGGTCGTGGTGGACGTTGTCATTGTCATCGTCGTCGGCCATGCTGACGCTGGGGGCAAAGGTCACCCTGCTGTTTGACCTCTGACCTAAAAGGCTGGAGGTCGCATCCTTAAAGACCCACCATGTCACGTGTCAAAATCACGGTTTTTACGTGTTTTCCCTCTTGTAGCTGGTAGGAAATCTTCCTAGCATAAGAGGGAATGTGACGCATGACGTAGGGGGTCTTTAAAGACACAAGAATCAAACCACGGGGTTTTTTTTTTTAACCCTTTCACCGCCAGCCATCTTTGAGCCAAAAATGTCCACTAAACTTACTTGGATATAAAAAAAGATTTTGTCTGCAATATTGTGGGATTTCTCTGTGACACATTTAGAATAGGGTCAATCCTCACTGCCCAAATTTAGGAACACAATATCATTGAATAACATTAACCCTTTCACCGCCAATGTCGCATAAATTTATGCACCACAATGGTTTGACACCCATGTCACTAAAAGGGCATCAAATCAGGGCCCGTTATCCAAAGACGCTATTTTCTTAATTACATGGAACCTCCCATATAAGACCTCCCATTATAAGACTCCCTCCCACATAAGACCTACTTCTCTGACACATTGCCCTTCTTTGTAAGTATTAAAATGACCTCTCTTATAAGACCCCTCCCTTACAAGACTTCATTTTGGATGTTTTTTGAAGTTCTTATAAGGGGAGGTTCCCCTGTATTTGGGAGGTAAGGATAGGCCTAATCAGGCTAATGCTATGCACGTCACAGAGGAATTCACAATATTGCAGATACTTTTTTTTCTCTACCCAGTTAAGTTTAACCCTGTCAACGCCAGCCACTCCTCAGCCAAAAATGTACCATTAAACTTACCCCGGGTAGAGAAAATATTCCGTCTGCAATATTGGGGATTCCTCTGTGACGTGCATAAAATAGGGCCTGTCCTTACCTCCCAAAATTAAGAACATATGGTGACTGGATACCAGACCCCCATTTGGTGCCTTACAGTTCAATCATTGTGGTGCCAAGAGGCGACAGTGGCGATGAAAGGGTTAATGGTATCTTTGGGCTGAAAAATGTCTGGCGGTGAAAGGGTTAACAGACCCTGATTTCAAGGGTTTCGTCTTCTTCTCGTACGTCAGAGGGACAATTTCAAGGGTTTTAATGACATGGGTGTTAAATCATTGTGGTGTAAAAATGCGACATTGGCGGTGAAAGGGTTAAAAAAAAGGCATTAGGGTTTGTGCACATTATATCCGCAATCCGCAAGCTACGTACGGAAACACCCATTCGTTTTAATATAATAATAAACGGATGGGATTCAGTGGATGAGTTTCCAATAGGAATTGTTCGGAAATAATTAAGGGAGTAATTTCATGGTGTGTGGGAGTGATCTTGCCTAATTCAATCGGTCAAACAGGGGGAGTTACTCTACCTTCAGGTAGATCCCCAGCTCTCGGCTTGTGTGTTTGATTAGACTTACATCACTTAGAACACCGTGCATCATTTAAAAATTGATGTCATTTATATTTTTACGTCACAAGTTCTCTCAATTTGAAAGTTGTTGACTCCATCTTGCGGTTTCAAGCTTCGACGCCATTGTTACATTGTTGCTATGGCATTTGACCGAATAATGGAGGCAAACAATTATAATTTTCATGAAGTGCTCTCCCCTATTTTTTTCCACTTATTACTTATAACATGTGACCCAGCACCACGAAAGGGGCATTAAGTCGCTGGGCTAGTTTCTCACAACAGGCTTGCAAAGTCAAAAATTTCATTTTTTTCGTCAATTTTGAGTTATGGGTATTTTTTGTGTTCTCTAACATCTTATCTTTCCTATCTATAAAGGATGATCTTTAACTATGGTCTCTAAATGGTCTTATAAGTGTTTTAAAACGAGTAGGTCAATCCATTTTCTTGAGCTAGGAAAGTGTTTTCTCAAAACGACCGATGACCCCTACCGACTTTAAATGCTTTTAACTCGGGAATGGAAAAAGATACAAGAATGGTTCTTGTATCATTCGAAAGAGAATTGTCTGAAGCTTTCAAATGTATACATTTCTCAGAATGGTCAGTTTGACACTTACCGGTAATGTCCCTTTCGTGGTACTGGGTTACATATAAATGAATGGGTTTCCCCGTACGGAACTGGCGGATTTACGGATCACCCCCCCCCCCCCATCTCTTCCTCCCCTCTCACCTTCTTTCCTTCTCCGCCCCACTTTTCTTTGCTTTCGGTCAGTATGTCTTCCTCTCTCTCTCCCTCCCTCTCTCTCCCTCTCTCTCTCTCTCTCCCTCTCTCTCTCTCCTCTCTCTCTCCCTCCCTCTCTCTCTCCCTCTCTCTCCCTCCCTCTCTCTCTCTCTCTCCCCCTCTCTCTCTCTCCCTCTCTCTCCCTCCCTCCCTCCCTCTCTCTCTCCCTCTCTCTCTCTCCCTCTCTCTCTCTCTCTCCCTCTCTCTCTCCCTCTCTCTCTCCCTCCCTCTCTCTCCCCCTCTCTCTCTCTCTCTCTCTTTCTTTCCTCCAGATGGTATTTCCTGATTGTTGTTAATTCAATTTACATCAGTTCATGTGATTACTGTGCTGTGTGCGAGGTTGGGGGTGGGCGGGGAAGGATGGATGAGTGTTTGAATGTGTAAGATTTTATATCTCTCTCTCACCCCCCGCCCCCCCCCCCCCCCCACCTGTTGCTTTTGTTCATTCTTGGAAGTTTTAATTATGTTTTTCCTCTTTAGTTTCGAGTGCAAGATGCAAACAAGCCCATTGTGTGCTTATTCTTTCTCTCTCTCTCTCTGCCTCTCCCTCTCACCTGTTCCACCTGATCTGAAGTATCGCAGAATTCCTCCCCCTCACTCCCACTACCCATCTCCCTCTCCTCGTTTTCATCCTCATCCTCGTCATCATCATCATCATCATCATCATCAAGGTCGTCGTCGTCATCATCATGGTCTTTCGCAGAATGGTTGCTACGGCCGTTGGTGGTGGGGACGCCTGAAAGCGAGAACTAGGTGTTTGACGTGGTGTCATTATTGTGATTACTGTCACCCTCATTGTGTCCCCATCTCTATGTCTCACCCTCATTGTGTCCCTGTCTCTATGTGTCCCCCTCACATTGTCCCTGTCTCTATGTGTTCCAGTCTCTATGTGTCCCTGTCTCTATGTGTCCCTGTCTCTATGTGTCACCCTCATTGTGTCCCACCTCATTATTATTATTATTATCATTATTTTGATCATTGTCGTCAGCGGTCGTCATCATCATCATCATTGTCGTCCTCCTCCTCATTATTATTATTATTATTATCATTATTACAATCATTGTCGTCGCGGTCGTCATACTCATCGTCGTCGTCGTCGTTGTCATTACCATCATCATCATCATGATCGACTTTGTCATCATCTATTATCATTAACATCATGACAATCATCTTCATCGCTATCACCTTCATCATCATCACCATAATCATCACCATCATATTATTGTCGTCATCATCATCGTCGTCGTCATCATCATTAACATCATCACAATCATCTTCATGGCTATCACCATCATCATAATCATCACCATCATATTATCGTCATCATCATCATCATTAACATCATCACAATCATCTTCATCATTATCACCATCATCCTCATAATCACCACCATCATATTATTGTCGTCACAATCATATTATCGTCGTCATCATCATCGTCGTCATCATCATCATAATCATCACCATCATATTATCGTCGGCATCATCATCATTATTGCCATCATCATCATCATCGTCGTCATCGTCTTTTTCAGAATGGTTGTTAACGGTCATTTGTTAGTAAAGAAAAAGAAAGTGATATTTCTTATCATACTACACACACACACACACACACAAAGACCCAACGTTACAGACATTACTATCCTTACACAACCCAATCAGTTTGAGCAATTTCATCAAACGAGAAATTGATTGAACCAATGCAAAAGTTAACCCTTTCACTGCCAGCCATTTTTCAGTAAAAAAAAAAAATCGTTAAACTTACCTCGGTAGATAATTTTTTTAATCTGCAATCTTGGGAATTCCTCTGTGACATGCATAACATTAGGCCTATCCTTACCCCCCAAAAATTAAGAAAATAGGGTCTTCGAATAACAGGCCCTGATTTGATGCCTTTTAGTGACATGGGTGCTAAACCATTGTGGTGCATAAATGCGACATTGGCGGTGAAAGGGTTAACACCATTGAGGCAAAAAACAGACCCGGGGCGAGTTTCACGAGAGATCGTTCTGCGTGCGCCAAAACAGTTTCGCAACAACAACAAAAAGGGGTCTAAGAAACGACTGTACGAAACGTTTGCGGGAAAAAACATTATAACCTCTCATACAATCGGTCGAGAAACCCCCCCCCCCATTATTTTAACCAAAATCTTAACGGGCCAATCAACAACAAGAAAACAGTATAACACCCGTGCAGTCATTATCAATCTCGTTCTCACCAAAAACCTGAAACAGACTGCATTCGTTGAAATATCCAGTAGTTTTGTTCTGTCTCTTGTGAATAAACTAACGTCACTCTACACTTGTCGTGTAGTTGTTTGCTTGTTGCTCGTTCTCACAAGACAACAAAATTGAAGAAAAAGTCACACGATAGTTTTCCGCGCGCTCACTTCGGAAGAGGATCTGAGCGCTTGGCAAACAATCGGCAAACGACGGGTGTTTGTTAGGACCGTTTTTTTTGCCTAATTGTGCCAACCATTATGAGTGCCAACCCTTGTGAAACCGAAAAGCCCTCCCGCCTCGCCCCCCTCCTCCCCACCCCCTCTCCCCGTGGTTACCCTCTTTACATCCCCTTGGCTGCAGCACCAGAGCCGACATGCCCCCCCCCCCCCCCCCTTAGTTAGAGAGTCATAGACTTCCACGAAAGACTAAGCTGTACCATGACATTACGATACTGTCGAAAATCATGCATATTTCTTCTTCTTCGATCGCTCAGACATTTTCCTGTCAATTATGAGCGCAGATACGTCATGCTGCCGTTATGCACCTAACTAAGAAATAGTTAGGCCCAGCATGTCCGTCTTTGGCTGGAGGAGGAAATCTTTTTGAAAGTGTTTCTTGAAAAAAGGCAGGAGAATGGGCCGGTAAGGCAGAAAGATAGTTAGATGACAAGCAAGTAAGGGGAAAAGGCACAGTCAAAGAGAGTGACAGATTAGAGGAAGTTACAAGCACAGAACTTCCAGAAGGTGGGGGAACTATTTATACAAAAGTCCCCCCCCGGTATCCTCACAGGGGGAAATCATGTATATTACAGCTCTCATTCGGTTTGGTCGTCTGGTTTCGTACCCTTGCTTAACCAGGCATCAGAATAGTCTGAAGTCCAATCCTCTGAAAACCGCGGTAAAAGGGCCATCAAGGCCCCAGAATATAGAGGGACAACACCGACATGAGTTCCCAACATTACCAGAAAAGCTTTATGCAGTGATAAATCACTATAAAATGCTACTTAACAGAACATATATATCTCAATAGAAAGACAAAACCTCTGACAGAAGAGGCCAATCCTCTGTCAGAAATTCTCAATCTTCTGAAATTAGCTGATTCTCTGACAGTTCTGATGCCTGTTAACCCTTTCATCCCCACTGTCGCCTCTTGGCACCACAATGATTTGACACACGTCACTAAAAGGCATCAAATGAGGGTCTGGTATGCGGTGACCTTATGTTCTTAACTTTGGGAGGTAAGGATAGGCCCCATTTTATGCACGTCACAAACAAATCCCCAATATTGCAGACAAAATCTTTTCTCTACCCGGATAAGTTGCTGTGGCTTACCGAATGGGGTATGAACGAGTTGGCGTCAATAATTGTGTGTGTTTATGTGTGTGTGTGTGTGTGTGTGTGTGTGTGTGTGTGTGTGTGTGTGTGTGTGTGTGTGTGTGTGTGTGTGTGTGTGTGTGTGTGTGTTAGAGAGAGAGAGAGAGTTGCTTTGTATATGCGTTGTTGCTGGTTGGTGTCACTCTTGAATGTTGTTTTTGTTGTCTGTTGATGAATGGTGGATTTTGATTAATCCTACTATCTATTTAATTTAATACTTACCAACACTCAAAACAACTGCATTAGCCTAAAACAACCTGGAACCTTACCCTAGCACATAGCTAAAACGAAAGTGGCCCCAAGGGACTGCACCCATACCGCAGGGAGTAGCGGGAGTGACTCCCCTTACTTCCGGGTATGACGCGCACCCTTGGGACACCGGATATGTCATTCGTGTAATTTTACAGCCCCGCATCAGGAGGGAGGCTGGGAGGGAACATTTTTTGTTTTGAGTGTTGGTAAGTATTAAATTAAATAGATAGTAGGATTAATCAAAATCCACCAATCTAATTTAATCATACTATACCAACACTCAAAACAACTGCAGATTACCACCGTGGTGGAGGGTGATGCGTGCCAACTGACACACCAACAACCCTAAAAGCATATCAGTAAAAGAGGGAAACACTCCTAAGAGAATCCCCCGAAAGATGAACAACATCCCTGAAAATATGCAAATAAATACCCCCAAACAGTCATGTCAATGATATACCAAAGAACACAGAGAAAAAACAGAGGCACAAAAAACACCGGAACTCACACTACAAGGAGACCGGGACCTGCGAAACGACCACCTTCTAGATGGAAAAGGAGTCGTCTTCGCCCTGAGCGGAGATATCCCTCAGGTAAAACTGAAGAAAGGTGTTCTGCGACTACCAGAACGCTGAGGCCATAACCTTCACAAGAGGGACACCCTTGACTACCGCCAGGGAAGAGCTGATGGCCCGCAACTCGTGGGCGCGAATGGGGTTATCAGGTAACCTAACCAGCGAGCGGGCATAGGCCAACTTAATGAGGTCGAGGAACCAACGGGACACAGTACCCTTAGCCACATCGCTGCAGTACTTGGGATTAAAGGAGACGAACAGGCGACGTTTAGCCCTTCTGAAGGACTTGGTACGAGCCAGATAAGAACGAAGAGCCCTAACGGGGCAGAGGAAGATATCACGATCATCAGGACCCAGAACGGAGCGAAGACTCGAAAAAGAGACTAAGGGAGAGGAAACATAACCAGACTGGTTCTTTGCACGGAACTCCGGGAGAAAAGAAAGGGAGACAGACGAGAAGTCCTCCTCGAACTGGACGTCCTTGGTGAGACCACTGAGAGCATGCAAACCACTGATGCGACGGGCAGTGGCGAAAGAAATGAGAAAAAACTGTCTTGAGAGTCAGAAGCTTAAGAGACAACGACTCCAGGGGTTCAAATTTGACCCAGAGAAAAGCCAGAACCAAAAAGATGTCCCACTGAGGACACTGGACCGTTCTGGACGGGGCTTGGAGGCGCACAGCGTCCAGGAAGTGAGAAACTGGCAAAGCCGAGAGATTCCCCGTAAACTAGATCGTGCTAATCAAGACCGCCCTATAACCTGACAAGGTTTGAGAGGAAGAGTTCCTAGTTCTAAGCAAGTGAGAGAGGAACTCCACGAACTGAACCGTTGAGGGACGAAGCGGGTCAAACTTTCTCTCCTGACAAAACGCAAACCAGGTGGCCCAGCGAAGATCATACAGATCGTTTGTAGACTTACGCCGAGAGGCGACCAACAGATCCACGGTGCGCGTGGAAAACCCCTGAGAGCGAAGGCCTAGTCGGACAGCCGCCATGCGACCAGGTTTAGCCTTGAAGGGCAAGGGTGTCCGACCCCGCTTCTTGACTGAAGAAGAGTGGCGGGAGTGAGATTGAGCGGAAGAGGACCGTCTTGCGCCATGTCGAGGAGCTCTGGGAACCAATGGCTCGTGGGCCACATTGGTGTGACGAGAATCAAGTCCGGGTGCTCCCGGAGGACTTCTTCAACACCCGGGGGATTAGTGCCATCAGAGGGGAGGAATACAACGGCATGCACTTCAGAGAGAAGTGCGAGACAGTGGTGGCGTACAGCTTAGCGGTACGGTAGCACCTAAGGCCATGGAACTCATACTGAAGAAGACAAACTCCGATCGAGTCACCTAGAGCAGCCAAGGCCTGATACATTACGGACTATGAGTGGCCGGACCGGGCCACTACACACTGCTACGCCCTTTCGAACTGGAAAATATCGATCGAAGGGGCGAGTCTGGGTCAGAAAACAAACTGGACAAGACTAGTTCAGAATGTCGGGCAAGCAAAGGACCGATGGCGGGATAGAGACAGCTAGTACTAGGATGAGAATCCGCAAGAGCAGCAGATTCAGCCTCTGACCTAGCAAACTGAGAAACCACGGTACGAATGTGCGACTGCACTTCGTAACCAACTCTACATGCTAAGACCGACGAAAGGGACCCCCGTTGACTGGGTGAAAAACCAGCGGAGACAATTCGATCGGTAGGGAGGTAAAATAAAAATAAAAAACTGCCTATGAAGTAGGAACAGACAGCAACAGCAACATAGTTGCTATCGCATGACGTCAAATCGAACCAGATGACGCGGAAAAGTCCCCACCGAAAAGGAAAACATGTAGACAAAAAGCGAAACAGTGTGCAAACGTGACGATGACACACCTCGACCTAAACCATAAAAAACGGTCGGAACGAGACGCCGAAGACCAAAAAAAAAGGGGGGGGGGCCTGAAGGAAGGCAAAAATCACCCCGTCGAACAACTTTAGGTTGAAAGCTGTGCCGTTCGGTGATCTGACGGCTGAGAAGGGAAGATCATGCTAGCCGGACAGTTAAAGCCAGATCGGGACGGAACCAGTCCGAAACAGGATGACTGGAACGGCCGAACGAGTCAACAGGTTGAACAACTCATGGTTGAAACCGTGAAAGAAGGAGTGCGCACTCTGACTTCTCTCTGCAAGGGCCTATGTATACCCAGGCCAGAGGAAGGAGCTCCGAAATCGACCCCATCAGACTAAGAAAACCGAGGGGACAGCGAAGTGTGACCGCCTTCGTTACTGAGAGGTCGGACACCACCTGTGTCCTCCGAGGCTGAGACTGTGAACAGAGTATCCAAGTGACGTCAGGATAACCGTGGAAAAAACCCATTTCAACGGTACTGACTTGGAAACGGTAGAGAACAGAAGAACAAAAAACCCTTTAAACGGCCTAAGAGATCGCCGGCCAATTAGAGTCAGAATGGGCCGAAAACGGTCGGGAATTTTGATAAAACCGGTTGACAGGACCGGTTGAAAAAGTCGGGAATAGAAACCCGGACTGGGATCGTTCACTCGCGCCCGCGCCCTTCAAGAGAAGGTCCTCCACTTCCTCTGGAGGATCTCCAACGGACAGGATCGCCGTTTCTTGGAAGGCTCGGCCTCCTGTTGCCACGAGAAGACTGGGAAGGGGGGCCTCAAGGCCTTGAACTGGGGAGGAGGCCTAGAGGAGTATCCCACACTCTTAGAGCGGGACGGGAAGTACCCCGGACGAAATGGTTGGGACGGGGCTGGTTCAACAGGGCCCGATAGATAGCCTTCTGGCTATCAGCTGACTTCCTCTTTGAAGAGGACTCGAGAACTGGGGGAACCGATTCTTCCCCGAACAAGCCCGACTCCGGAAGGGGAAGAGAGCGCAAAACGCTCCTTTTCCCTGGACGAAAGAGACCTGTTCTGCGCCAGAAAGAATCCCGGGCCAAGGCACAGGTTTGAACCTTCAAACCAGCCGTGACATCAGAGAGGCTCTGTAGCACATTGCCCAAAAGGGCTAGAGAGACTCCAACGGAAGCTTCATCCACCTGATCAAAGAACTGAAAAACCGCCGGTGAATCAGAGGCTGATTTGCCTAGAGACTCCGCCAAGGTTTGCACGAGAGAGGTGGCCATGCCACAAGCCCTGAGAGAACCAGACAGAGATTCCTCGAGAGACTTGAAGGCCGAAGGCTTGAACGTGACGGGAGGAACAGCAGCAGGACCCCAAGGACTCCACCTCCTCAGAAGAAGGTTTGGAGACGGAGGGGAGGGGCAGGTATTCCGTCGGTAGGGGGACGAAAGGTCTGAATCCAGGTACCAAAAAGGAACCGAACTGAGACGAGGCCGGCTGAGAACGCCCCAGATTAGCCTCAGCAATCTGTTTCAACGAAAGGACCTTGCCGGTCCTCAACGTGAACTCCGCTTTAACCACCAAATCCTCCGGGAAGGAGGGGGCTTGGAGAGTCAAGGAGCTCTTGGCCTGCAGAAGAGAGCCAACCGCGTGATCAGTGGCGGACTCCTGATGGGAGGAACGCACAGGTACCACGTAAGGGCACGATCGAGACAAAATCTTGAGAAGATTCTGAACCGAGGACTCAGTGAGAGAGTGAGGGACCTCCGACTGAGGGTCCAGTTCCATGTCTGACTCAAAGTCGGACTGAAACTCAGAGAATTCCCTGGAGGGGTCTGGCCGTTGAAGCTTCTGATAAGGGCGGCCCAAGAGTCAAACACCACCGGAGGCCATGCCTGGCAGAGGGCTCTGCCGGTAGGGAGTGAGAGGATCACTGAACACCGGCCGGAACCGGGAGAACGTGGCGTCCTCCGTGCGAGCGGGACATTCCCGGTTGACCCAAACCGGAGGAACGAACCGGAAATTCATCATCGGAATTTTCCGGTTCTAGGCGAACCCTTTCCCGGTATGTCCGCGTTGGCCAAGCAACCGGGAGACAACCGGATGATTACCGGGTAAACACCGGGAGAACCGGAGGAAACGGTCTCGCAACCGGGAAAGGCAAATAACCGGTTGCGGTGGGAAAGCCAAGAGGCTCCAACCGTGCCATCCCCCGGTATGTCCGCGTTGGCCAAGCAACCGGGAGACAACCGGGAGAAACCGGATGAATACCGGGTGAAACCGGGTAAGCACCGGGAGAACCGGAGGAAACCGTCTCACAACCGTGAGAAGCGAATTTCCGGTTGCGGTGGGACTGCCAAGAGGCCCCAACCGCGCCAGTGCCAGGATCACTGGAGAGCCATCCCCCGGGAGGGGGGCATGGACTCTTATCGGTATTGAAGGTGCCCCGCACCGACCGATTTGACTGTCCTGGTAACCTCTCCCTCGAACTGAGTGGAGGATTTGAGCCCGGACTCAGGAAAGGGAACAGGCCGTTCCCGATCCTGGAGGTACCTCCCAGGTACCACCGGATGATTGCCTGACAGACTGGCCAGTCTGGTGACAGAGGAGTCACCTCTGTCACTAGGCAAGCTCCCCGGAGGGGAGCCTCTCTGTTCCGTAAACATCAAGCCCACAGGACGGAAACCAGAGGTGGAAAGGGATTGCCTATCCCTGTTGAGGTCGACGCTGGCCTTAGCGGACAAGGGCCTCCTGGAGGCAAGCCTGTGAACAGAAGAAGGAGAGAGGGCTGCGCCAGTGACAGTCTCACGTTAGAAGAGACAACTGGCGGAACCCTCTCTGGCTAAAACCGAAATAGGAGGAAGATTCTGTCGATGCGAAAGGGAGAACCCTGAAACCCGAAGAGTCCAAGTGACGTAGTACAAAGCCTGCGAGTCCAACGGAAAAGGAGAAGGAGCAGAAACCTCCGAAGGGAGAGAAACTGGAATGGGCTCCGAAACCGGTTAGGCCGGTGTAACCGAAACGGACTGTGACTGGACGTTAGACGTAGGATTTGTGAGGGGATTAGACGAAAACTTCTTGAGAAGATTAAGAGAACCTGCCCAAAGGGTCCCTAGTGAGAGAAGAAGAGTCAACTGACTTGGAAAACAGAAAAACAACCGAAGAGAAACTGCTTTCCCCGAAGTGGAAACCGAGGGGTGCAAGAAGCCATAATGGCTGACGCCACCCCGAAAACGAACAACAGAGTGAACGAAATAATTTTTCAACTAAAACGAACACCAAGAAATGACAATGAAATAATATCGATAGGATGACTAACAGCCTTCCCAAGAAACTGAATCGAACAAAGCTAAACACGGAACGAACCCACCAGATAGACAAGAGTCAGAAAAGGCGGAGTAGGGTAGGCCCAGGTGTGATTGAAAGGCTGGAAAATTTAAGAAATGACATATCCGGTGTCCCAAGGGTGCGCGTCATACCCGGAAGTAAGGGGAGTCACTCCCGCTACTCCCTGCGGTATGGGTGCAGTCCCTTGGGGCCACTTTCGTTTTAGCTATGTGCTAGGGTAAGGTTCCAGGTTGTTTTAGGCTAATGCAGTTGTTTTGAGTGTTGGTATAGTATGATTAAATTAGATTGATTGATTGTAAAGCGCTTTGGGCTCATCTGAGGTAAAGCGCTATATAAATGTACTATTATTATTATTATTATTATTATTATAAGTTGAATGGTGAATTTTGGCTGAGGAATGGCTAGCGTTGAAAGCACTATGCCGAAGCCCTATGGTACAAATGCACCAGCTAGGGATGAGAACATTATGCGCGTGACCGTTTTTGATTACCCCGCCATGTGGGCAGCCACACTCCGACTTCGGGGGAGCTCTCATTTACTATTGGCCCTTTCCACAGGCAAATGTCAACCAGTGATAAAAAACATTTGAGCAAAAAGGCCATCATACGTAATGTGTGCAATAAACCAAATCTGCAAAAGATAAAAGGGGGGTGCACTGCGGTGCTGCATGCACTGACCGTTAGCGCCCCCTGGCCAGCTCCTCTGCGTCGAAGGTAAAGGGAGATCACCACCTCCTCCTCCTCCTCCATCCCCACCTTCGCCATCTCCCCTGATGCTCTTCACGCGCAGAGTCCATTTTTCTTTCATCTCAGTTTCGTCTTCGTTCGCATCACCACCATCGTCGTCATCGTCATCATCATCGTCACCTGCCAAAAAAGAAAATTAGGGAAAGAAATCATATGCTAATGAGGCTTGACACCAAACATCATCTGCCCCATATAATCAAATTTCCGATTGTGCTGCTTCCTGTTGTTGTGTTCGGGATTTTATTGGCAAAAACTGATAGAATTATGCCCTTTTAAGCTCTACAACGATGCTTTTTACATCCAATGAAGGGTTGTGGCATCCGTTGGACGGTATCTCGGACGATAACAGGGATTTTGAAGCATTTTAACGCGAGTATGCGTCACATCGGCGACTCGTGACCACTTTCGATGTCTAGACTGTACTGAGCACGTCAATCGTTGCCTCTCTTCTCACAATTTTGTTTGTTTATTAGGATGCACAGGTCGAAATTGACGATACACATTCGCGTTCACTCACCTCCTCCATTCAGATGAGCTCCGCCGTTGGACGGTTTGGGGGCGACCTTGAACGGCGACCTTTGACCTTCGTCTTCGATGACCTCGTAGAACGACCCCAGCGTGTTGACGAAATCCGCCACTTGGTCCGTCTGCGGCATGGTCTCCACGATCTGGGTCCGAGGACAACACACTGATTTCAAAACGCTTTAAATACGCAATGGAAACCGAGCAGATACTGCTTAAAGGGGACATAAAGTCCGAATGGAAAAGTGGAACCTCCCTTACCAGACCTTAATAATCATCCAAAATAAGGTCTTATAAGGGAGGGGTCTTAAAGGGAGGTAATTGTAATACTTACAAAGAAGGGCAATGTCTCAGAGAAGTAGGTCTTACATGAGAGGGAGTCTTAAAATGGGAGGTCTTATAAGGGAGGTTCCACTGTACAGCTTAAAGGGGACATAAAGTCCAAATAGTACAGTGGAACCTCCCTTATCAGACCTTAAAAATCATCCAAAATGAGGTCTTATGCGGGAGGGGTCTTACAAGGGAGGTAATCTTAATACTTACAAAGAAGGGCAATGTTTCAGAGAAGTAGGTCTTATGTGGGAGGGAGTCTTATCATGAGAGGTCTTATTAGGGAGGTTCCACTGTAGTTGATCTCTATTGCAAGACTATAAGTAAATAGGCTATGTACAGACAAACCTCTATTTTAAGACTTCCAAAATGTCAGGAAAAATCGGTAGTAAATTGGAGGGGTCGTATGACGGAGGTTTTCACTGGCAGCCGTAGAAAGAAAAAGTTCAGCACAGTTCATACTCTCTTCTTCATGCACACATACAATGACATATTAAAACTGGATTTGGGTCTTTCCAACTCCATAGGATTGTGCAATCCATATTACAGTTTCACTTTGCCGACTTCTGTTAATCACCTCCACTCTTGTCCAAAGTCAGTGGTTTTCTTTTTCAAAGTCAGTGGTTTTCGTGCTTTTCCTACACTTTCCGCCATCTTTTCTACAAGGGAAGCGACTCCGCTTTCAGGCCCTTGACCGTGGTTGTTTCCCTTTCCTCGAAGTCTATGCAGACGACAGCAACGGTCGTAAAAACCAACAAAATGGCGGTCGTAAGTCGCGTTTTAGAGGAAGTCGTTTAAGAGATGTCGTTTACATAGTAAAATGCATCCGTGCCAACAAATCCGGTCTCAAATGAGAGGTGGTCGCTTAACAGAGGGTCGTAAAATAGGGGTTTGTCTGTATCTGCAAAATAAAAAATCGATTTGAGTTCAGATCAGAGTAAAAACGCCATTGGAAAATGCCAGATTGAAGGTTTATGGAGGCCGCCATTTTGTGCCGGGTTGTGATGTCACAGACTCGGTTTCCCTTAGACTTCTCATAGTATATTAACTCTTTCAATCCTGCAGACCGGTTTTCCGGTTTCAAGGCTTAATACCTTTCAATCCTGGAGAACGGAAAACCGTTCTGGAAGAAATAACTCCTTTCAATCCGAGAGACCGGTATTCCGGGATCGTACTTTGGACTTACCGCAATTCGCGCCATCAAAGTACGTTATTTACCCTTGACCCAGCCCTAACGGGACTGTTTATGAATGGAATGTGATGCCAGACCCCCCTGCCGTTTACCCTTCCCTTTCCCCCACCCCCTCCTCCTTCCAGCTCTGTGGGAAAGGGGTCGTTTTGAGTGAATGCGTGTAGTAGGTGTGTACTGTGCACATGGCAGTTTTTGTTGGTAGTGAAAATAGAAAGTGGAGAAAATTCTGATTCTGACCAATTTGACAGAAGAAGAGTGAGTTTAGTTCGTGGCAGCTATTGAAGCGCATATAGGTGATGATGATGCTAGTGGTGAGGAGTTAGATTATCAAAACTTACCTTTGTTCTACACTCGACCGAGTTTTGAGTGGATTAGGGGGAATTATGTCACACCAAAACCGAAACTAGGACGGAATTCAAACATCGATCAGGGCCTGTGTGTGTGTGTTAGACACATCAATGAAAGCGCAAGATTATTTTCAGTTATATTACTCTGATGAAATGCTCAGTTCTCTGCTAGAATATACCAACAATAACACCTAAAAAAAACCGCACCGAGGAGCCAGAGAAAAACAAAGGTGTAGGTAACAAGCACACCTGTGTGTTGTGCATGGCACGACACCCCAAGTACAAGCATGCACACACTGGTGTCAGCTATACCGACACCCCTTCAAAACGTGTCAAACTACAATGATGTGTGAAAGTGTGTATCTGTGCTGCAAACAGCGTCACAGTGACTGCTTCAAGGTGTGTCACACACGTGTCACCTATGTGTGACGTGTGACGTGATGACTGTGACAGGGGTAGATAGGGAACGTGAAAATATTATCTGTGTAAAAAAAGTGTGCAAAATAGTGTGGTGCTTGTTCTCTATATATTTGTGTTGTATCCATACATAATCGTCAAAACAGACAATAAACTGTTGATGTGTTGGGGACAATTATGGTGACAATGGTGACACTTATCCGTGGAGTAATGACAAGCACAATGCATGGGGATGTACAGGAGGCATCGCTTGGTGAGTGCGTGTATGAAATATACAATTTGCTTTAAAACCACTGACCTGCATGTATGGCATGATGGTATGTTTTATGTTAAATTGTAAACTT
>CM065712.1:11942770-11952770 GCA_017654935.2 Phymorhynchus buccinoides | reverse complement strand
ATGGGTGGGGTAAAACAAAAAGAAATAATCGAGAGGGGCCGCAGTGTTTGGAAATGCATGTATGGGCCAGTTGGTTATAAAATTGAAATGCATGCCATGCCGTACCGAGGCTGCCATTTTGTTTCAAGCGATGCAAGCTCAGTGTTCACGACTTGACTTCGGAATTGCTAAAGTTTTGCTCTACACCACCTCCTCAATCCACATCTGACTCGTCTTCTAACTCTTCATGGTCATATGTTTCCATTTCTTCAATAATATTATCCTACTCATCGTCCGAAATGCTGAGAAATCCTTAAAATCACACGCAGTAGCGCTGCAGCAGACGACAAATTCAGACCCACGCTTTCATTTAGAACTGCTACGCTGACACGCAAGCAGTTTTGTCTCTTTGTCTATGAATGGACGTGAGTTACCATCCCATAATACTAGAAGCAGTTTCATTGGTCTGTCCCAAGGATGATACCAACTTTTTGTTTCATTCTACACACTTTCACGGGGTCTGCGCGTGATGGAAAACTACCATGTTGAAGGTCACGGCGATTTACGTTGTGAAAACATAGGGGGGTATTGGGGAATTCCCGTAGTGTTACGATATGAATGCAAGAGGGTTAAGCTGGCGAGTGCGTGTGTTGTTATTTTTTCTTCCGTTTGCAAATATGTTAATATCTCTTATTGTGCATGTGTATATTTATATGTATCTTGTATGATCTGTAGCTTGTATGTCCTGGTATTCTATTGTTTATTTCAATAGTGAATTCGTATTACGTGCCTGCATTATCATGTTCATGTGTGTTTTGTATATGCGTTGTATCTGTAAGGCGCTTTGAGCTGTTGTCAGGATACCGCGCCATATAAATGTTATTAATGGCGCAGTATCCTGATGACATAGGTGTAGAGTGGCACAGTGGTATCGCGTTCGCTTCGTGTCAAGTAAACCCGAGTTCCAACCTGGGTACAGGGGATTTTTTCCTCTCATTCTGCACTAGGCCTTAACGGTCTGAACGTGGAGTCTTTCGGATGAGACGATAAACTGAGGTCCTGTGTGCCCATGCACTTAGCATACGTTAAACCCAGTGGCAACGAAAAAAGTTGTCATTTGGTCAAAATTTACACCCCCCCCCCCCCCCCTCATCAGTGACAAAAATCGCATGCAAAAAAACCAAAAAACATTGGGTGGCGCGCCTCTGGCTGCGACGCGCTCTCCAGGTGGGAGCAACCCGAATTTCACAGAGACGCCTCTGTGACTATAAAGTACCTAATACCTAAAAATACTAATTAATGATTATGATTATTATTATTAGAGTAAACAGGTCTGTTTAATATATATATGACCAAACTCGACCATCTGCCGACCATCACAGAAACAGCAAGGCTAAGAGGGGGACACGACGGTTCAATAAACAAAAGCAACTCTTAAAAAGGCACACACCTACTATCAAGGCCACTATGGAAATGTCTTATCTAATGAAGAAAATTTAAACTTATTCTCTGAACCCATACAGTTTCTATTCACTCACTCGTAGCTTCCACCAAGCGTCTGCCTGGCTTCCTCTTATCGTTTCCAAGTCTCATTGGTTTAAAAGGCACACACCTACTATCAAGGCCACTATGGAAATGTCTTATCTAATGAAGAAAGTTTAAACTTATTCTCTGAACCCATACAGTTTCTATTCACTCACTCGTAGCTTCCACCAAGCGTCTGCCTGGCTTCCTCTTATCGTTTCCAAGTCTCATTGGTTTAAAAGGCACACACCTACTATCAAGGCCACTATGGAAATGTCTTATCTAATGAAGAAAGTTTAAACTTATTCTCTGAACCCATACAGTTTCTATTCACTCACTCGTAGCTTCCACCAAGCGTCTGCCTGGCTTCCTCTTATCGTTTCCAAGTCTCATTGGTTTAAAAGGCACACACCTACTATCAAGGCCACTATGGAAATGTCTTATCTAATGAAGAAAATTTAAACTTATTCTCTCAACCCATACAGTTTCTATTCTCACTCGTAGCTTTCGCCAAGCGTCTGCCTGTCTTCCTCTTATCGTTTCCAAGTCTCATTGGTTTAAAAGGCACACACCTACTATCAAGGCCACTATGGAAATGTCTTATCTAATGAAGAAAGTTTAAACTTATTCTCTGAACCCATACAGTTTCTACTCACTCGTAGCTTTCGCCAAGCGTCTGCCTGGCTTCCTCTTATCGTTTCCAAGTCTCATTGGTTGTGCGTTTCCATTAAATTATGTCAGCCTATACTACTGAAATCGCTCTTGTGCTTCACAGCTCCTGCATGTAGTGAAGCATGGCCGCCTCTTGGGACATCTGACCCAGTTCTGACCACATTATTATTATAATCATTAATATAATCATCATTATTAATATTATTATTAACTGTTATTATTATCATCATTTTTTTTTTTTTTTTTTTTTTTCCCCCATTAATTGTTATTAATATTATTATTAATTGTCATTGTCATCATCATTATTAACCCTTTCACCGCCAACCATACAGGGTTCCCACCCTTCAGATCTTTTACAATATAAGGACCTTATAACTAGCACCATTTCACTTCTCATAAGGACGTAAACCGTCTGGAGCCTAAAGAAAAATCTCTAAAAATCTGTGCCCATTGACGCCAAGTTCAGTGATACAGCGCACACAAAACATGGCGCCTTCCTGGGATCTTTGTCTGTCCTAATCCAGTACTTATAATCACCGTCTTTTAACCAGCGATCTTGGAAAGAGCATTATCCTGGCATCTTGCTTTCTTCATGAGAACGCGGCAACGTTGTCAACCAGTTACTTCTGGTCAGGCTCATTGAGCGAGTTCGGTGATTTACCTCCCTTGTTACGTCGTCTGCTCCACTTTCACTTCATTCTGAACGCGATTGGACGCAAATGCGGTAAAAATCTATGTCATTTTTCAAAGGTTTAAGACTAAATTTGCACACTTTAGATTTTTGTTCGTCCTTTACAAAAACAATGATGACTTTTTGTTATCCATAAGGACCTAAGTACTTTCTGTAAGGGCCGATAGGTTAAATATAAGCACCTATAAGGCCTTATGAGGCCCATCCACAAACATAAAAACCTATGAGCACCCAGGGATCAGGAACTTGATCGGTTTTCGGTCCTTTACGCATTGATTTTCTGTGGGACCGATCGTTTTACTATCCAGCCGGTCCGGGGACTTATTGATTTTCCAGGCACTCGGTCCCGTCACTGGTCGTTTTTGCTTCAAGCTGAATTAAAGAATTTCACCGACACCGTTTTCGATTCAAACAAGAGGTCGGCGCAAACTTTCTAGTGACGTATGACTCGGGGGTGGGGTGGGGTGGTGGGGAAGAACGAAACAGAATCGAAGTCGTTTCTAACGTGTTACTTACAACTGTGTTCCGAGTGCATACGGAAAAACCCGATTGCGAGAGATCTCCGAGACTGAGTTATTTCACGATCCACAGTGTGTGTCGTCAAACTTCTTCCGGTGGAGCGACAAACACATTCGATAAACTTTAGGAAAAAAAATGGGACTTATTGGTTGTCAAAAGGACTGATTTATTTCTTGGTCAATCAGTCCCAGGACTTATTGGTTTCAAAAGCCAGCCCGATCACTGAGCACCTGTAAGGACAGTGGGAACCCTGCCATATTTCAGCCAAAAATGTCATTAAAATTACCTGGGTTGAGAACAAAATCCATCTGCAGTATTGGGGATTCTTCTGCGACATATATATATATATATATATATATATATGAGGCAATGTCAAAAGGTGCTTTCCAAGCAAGTGAAAAATACAATGTCATTGTCAGCCATTCTTTTGACCTTTTCTGTTTCTTTTCAACTCCAATAAAATGCCTTTGTGTGAATTTATGAATAAATTAGCTTAGATTATGATTTATCACAATTTTAAATTGGCTTCAGGAGGCATGTTACTTGTGACACGTGACAACATAAAGTACTATGCTGTGTGAAGAGTAAAGCAAAGATCATCTTCATAATGCAGAAATAAATAAAGTCACATTGCTAGAATAATCTGGTATAATTGTTTTTGACACTTTAGTAATAACACATGTGTTATGCTTAATTTTGTATCATCACCTACACATATGTCGTTGCCTCACTCGCACACAATTGCCTACCATAAAAGAAAATCTCAGAAACAGCAAACAAATGTTTATTTCTTCAAAGAAACATTCCATGTGTATATTGTAAAGTAATGATAAAAAAATTCAAGCCAAATGAATAAGAGAGTAGAACTTTATTTATGTTACTTGCTACACAAATCCATGTGACGACAAATTGAAGTGTTGTCACAGGTAGCAAGTAACATGTGATTGAAGTCATTAAGTCTCATAAACCAACAGAAAAGAAAGTACTTTTTCAAGAAATATTGCTTCAGTATTACTGAAACAGCCAAAGTGTTGTGAAGTAAACTTGTAATGTGCCTAATTTCAACTTAAAATCGTAACTCATGAGTTACTTGTGACATGTGACACCACAAGATCTCCCGTCACAGGGGGTCTCTTACCCTACAACATAATGTTGGCACCCACTAGCAGAAGAGTAGATCAAAATAAAGAAGTTTTGTGCGAAGCTGTCAATATTTCCATCCAAATTATTGCTTCTATCGAATTGATATAAAAATGAACTATGGTTTGTGTGTCACTTGCTACAAGATTATGTTACTTGTGACATAAATTCCTCTGTGACAACAAAAATTTATGAGCCTTCTCTTCGCTCTTTCGATGTTGAAAAGAGTGGAAAAGCTATTGAGCATTGTACACTGAGTCGAAGGTTTACAGAAACTGGGGGTTCCGTTCTTGTTGACTGAATTTTTTAATTGTAATAAGCATTGAAAGCTCATAAGTGTTACTTGTGACGTCGTGACGACAATCCATAAATGATGTAATTTTGCTAACTATTACCACAAAAAAACTATTGTACTAATAGGTGTTAAAAAGAGCAACTTCCAATGGATCTATAACCTTCGTTTTAGACTTGTTCCATAGTTTTGCTAGTCAAGGTAAACAGTTATCTGCTAGTTCTCAATGTGACGACAATTGTAGCAAGTAACATACCGACTTTGAGGTCATATTACCGTAAAGATACACATGAACATTTTATTTTGAACATTATTATAGTTGCAAAGATTACAGAAGAACATAATACAACTGAAAATGGGTTTGCTATTTGCATCTATTTGGAACCACAAGCCCTCCAAGTGGTGCACTGTTCACCACAGTCAAAATGCACGCCGATTTCGGCCATCTAGTGCCGGTATTTTCGCTAATAGTTTTTTTAAATTTGATGTCTTCAATAGCTTTTACTGTTTAATAAACATTTTTAATGTTTCTACAACACAGACAGACTAATCACTGAGATCATAAGCATCATGAAATTAAGTTATGGACAATTTTGTGAGGTAGGGGTGGGGCATGGCACCTTTTGACATTGCCTCATATATATATATATATATATATATATATATATATAAAATAAGGTCTATCCTTACTTCCCCCAAACTAAGACAATAGGGTCTTTGGATAATAGACCCCCCAATTTGATGCCTGTTTAGTGACGTAGGTGTTAACCCTTTCACCGCCAATGTCGCATTTCAGCACCACAATGGTTTAACACCCATGCTACTAAAAGGCATAAAAGTTGGATCAGCTAATAGTTATCCTATATCCTTTAGTCCTTATGTTGTAAATCTTGAGAGATAAGGAAATAATTTATTTGATACATGTCATTGGGGGATTCACAGTACAGTCGACCCCCTCATGAACGGCCCTCTGATTTACGACCTCCCCTCTTTTAAGACCGAAATATGAATGACGGATCGTTTTTCTTCAAAACTTGCCTCCTCATTTACGACTCCCCCTCTAACGTGTTTTACGACCGTAAATCTTGTTGATTTTACGACCGATGCAACACATTCTGACAATTATCAGTCGCAAAAACGTATGATATCTATCCTTCTCGGCCTCAGTTCGAGCCGACGCACAGCTGGGGTACCACTGTTGTTAGCCAATGTCAATCTCGCGAGGGTCCGATCTTGCGAGGGTCCGATCTTGCGAGATTTCTCTGCGCTAATTCAAGTCGCGCTACTCCGGATGTTTCATTCAAGAATGGCGGAGAAAGCACAGTGTAGCGATGTGGGTAAAAAAAGGAAACGTGTGACGCTCACTCTTGAGCAAAGGGTGAAAGTAGTGAGGAGACATATGCTTGTGCTGTGCGTCATATACGGTGTAGTGAGTGCATTGTTTTGGTCACTCCCTGATTTAAGACCCCCCTCTTTTACCACCGATTTTTCAAGATTTTTTGAAGGTCTTAAAAGAGGGGGTCGACTGTACCGCAAATGCCAACTTTTCTTTACCTAGGTAAGTTTGAGAGAAAATTTTCAATAACAAATGTCTGGCGGCGAAAGGGGTTAAATCACTGTGGTGCTAAAATGTGACTTTGGCAGTGAAAGGGTTAAAAGTCAAAGGGTTCGCTCACATGCTTCAGCTCCTCCACGTAGCAAAGCATGGCCGCCTCTTGGGACATCTGACCCAGTTCTGCCCACGCCTCCCTGCGAGACACATACTGACCATGACGATAATAATAATAGCAATTTATAATAATATTATCAGGCATGGGCATAGGGCATTTGCCATGAGTGTTCGTTCTCTATACTAGACTACTAAATTTTGCCCGCACTAGTTCTGCCCGAGTTACGCTGACCTTTCTAATTCAACTCTCTAAACTCAACTCAGTGAATTTCAGGGTCATCCTTACGTGGCAAATGTCCTATTGGAAAAGCTTTTTTAAAAGCTGAAAAGCGGGGATCTAAGGGACACAGAAGGCCCCTAGCAGGGGTCCAGGGACGGTATTCATGTCGAGATAGCATGAGACTTAGCATGATGCTAACTTAGAAGCTCTTCCAATGTCCTATAGGATTTAATAGGACTTTTGGAAGAGCTTCTAAGTTAGCATCATGCTAAGTCTCATGCTATCTCAACATGAATACCGTCCCAGGAGGTAATGCTGAAGCTTTTTTTGTATAATTTGAAGCCCTAAAACGGCATTAGAATGGATACATTTAGTCTTAAAAAATTTGCAGTGCTCTCGGTGTCAAAAGATATACATTGGTGAGACCTATCGCACCCTCAATGAGAGATTCACAGAACATTTGCTATTGATAAGACAATAAAAAGACACAAAAATGCACACACACACACAAAAAACACTAACATTCTGAGGTAACCTGGTGTGCCTCTAAATCTAATGTGGCGATCTATTCAAATAAATCCCTCCCCCCTGAGGCAATAACATCAGCATCAGTGGAAGGCTTCAAATCCCGGATCTAAGAAACAACGCCCCCCTCCTCCTCTACCCTCCTACCCATCCCCACGTAACCCCCCCCCCCCCCCTAATCCAAACCCTCCATCCCTAAATTTGCTTCCATATCATTATCAACGCCGATCATCCAGGCGGCAATGTTTTTATCAACAGCTTCTGCCTGACCGAAGTCCCCACGTTCTATATACCAACAGAACCATCAACTTGATGACGTGCTTTTTAAAATTTTGCTGCTATATTGATTTTCAATAAAAAAAATTCGTTTAAACCAACTTGATGATGGTGGTTGGGAAGAGAAAGAAGAAAAAATTACCATTTCTTCCTGTTGACTAGGTTCCACATGCCAGGCTTTGGAGAGGAGCAGGGGCCCTCCGTGGCCTGTTTGTAAAAGGCGTAGAACTTCAGCATCAGGTCGCGGGAAGGCTGGAAGGACCCTGGAATTCGAAGTTTACACAGTTCACATTGAGATCATTTCATCACTGATTTAACCCTTTCACTGCCAATGTCGCATTTTAGCACCACAATGGTTTAACACCCATGTCACTAAAGCGGGTGACAGACTATGCGACTGCCTCAGATGACTCGATCAGGTCGTGACGTAGAGCAAATTTTGTTTCCCGCACAGAAGAGGTCACAAGCCATCTGACTCGATCAGACTTTGATTTAGAACCCGCCCTATTCGACCCTGTCACCTGACTGGGTCCGACTGAGTCAGACCGATCGAGCAGGATGGTATGCAAATGAGGTGAAACGTCACGACCTGATTGAGTCACATGAGGCAGTCACATAGTCTGTCGCCGGCTTAAAAGGCATCAATTTTCAAATCAGGTCCTGTTATCCAAAGACCCTATTTTCTTCATTTTGGGAGGTAAGGATAGGCCTAATGTTAAACATGTCACAGAGGAATTCCCAGTATTGCAGGAAAAAAAAATCCTGTACCACTACACAGACAAGTTTAATGGTATTTTTTGGCTGAAAAATGGCTGGCGGTGAAAGGGTTAAACCCCTTCATGGGTACAACTACACAAAATGAGAAAACCTGAAAGGCCGGGGTCCAGGGGTAATGTCCCCCTGCAGCTGATGAAAAATATTGATATATATATATATATATATATATGAAAGGTATTTTAGCTTGCTTTTTCCACAATTTAATATACAAATGCTTATTTTAAAGTGTTTAAAAAATACAGTCGACACACAAAGATCTTGTTTGACAAATTTTTAAAAAAAGGAAATTCCTTTTCTGGTAAAATTCAAAAACAGGAAATCCTTGTATACCAGGAAAAGTTGCACCCATGCTCCTTTATTGCTATGGCGTGGCCATTTTTTGACTTTGGGATGGCGTAGGGCTCCCAGGGACCCCCAATTAAAAGTACTAAAATTCTAAAGGACCCTCTAAAAGAATGTGCAGGGGGTCCAGGGATGCACTAGAAAAATTATTTTTAGCATTCGCAATGTCACTGGGACCCTCTATCCCGCCTCTAGGACCCTCTATACTGTAAGTGAAGGAGTCCCTGGGACCCCTTGTTTTGCGGGACGATTGGGAGCCCTGAAGACCCTCTATACTGTAATTGAAGGAGTCCCTGGGACCCCTTGTTTTGCGGGACAATTGGGAGCCCTGAGGACCCCTCTACACTGTAATTGAAGGAGTCCCTGGGACCCCTTGTTTTGCGGGACAATTGGGAGCCCTGAGGACCCTCTATACTGTAATTGAAGGAGTCCCTGGGACCCCTTGTTTTGCGGGACGATTGGGAGCCCTGAGGACCCTCTACACTGTAATTGAAGGAGTCCCTGGGACCCCTTGTTTTGCGGGACGATTGGGAGCCCTGAGGACCCTCTACACTGTAATTGAAGGAGTCCCTGGGACCCCTTGTTTTGCGGGACGATTGGGAGCCCTGAGGACCCTCTATACTGTAAGTGAAGGAGTCCCTGGGACCCCTTGTTTTGCGGGACGATTGGGAGCCCTGAGGACCCTCTACACTGTAAGTGAAGGAGTCCCTGGGACCCCTTTGTTTTGCGGGACGATTGGGAGCCCTGAGGACCCTCTATACTGTAATTGAAGGAGTCCCTGGGACCCCTTGTTTTGCGGGACGATTGGGAGCCCTGATGACCCTCTACACTGTAATTGAAGGAGTCCCTGGGACCCCTTGTTTTTGCGGGACGATTGGGAGCCCTGAGGACCTTCTACACTGTAATTGAAGGAGTCCCTGGGACCCCTTGTTTTGTGGGACGATTGGGAGCCCTGAGGACCCTCTACACTGTAATTGAAGGAGTCCCTGGGACCCCTTGTTTTGCGGGACGATTGGGAGCCCTGAGGACCCTCTACACTGTAAGTGAAGGAGTCCCTGGGACCCCTTGTTTTTGCGGGACGATTGGGAGCCCTGATGGCGGTAGGGGCCCAGCCTTCCATAGCCTGTTTGTAATTGCAGAAGGCGTAGAACTTCAAGCACTTGTCAACATCAGATCGCGAGAAGGCTGGAATTGGAAACACAGTTCACAAAAATTATCATTTCATCACTGACTTAACCCCTTTGTTGCTGTGGCGTAGCCCTTTTGACGTTGGGATGGCGGGGGGTGGGTGGGTAGGTGGGTGGGGGTGTCGTGTGAAATTTCACCTGCATGAAATCCATCCTGTTTCCTCTTTCTAATTGTTTGCTGTTTGGG
>CM065712.1:11902358-11942270 GCA_017654935.2 Phymorhynchus buccinoides | reverse complement strand
TGGTGGATTTTGTTAATCCTACTATCTTTTTAATTTTAATACTTACCAACACTCAAAACAACAATGTTCCCTCCCAGCCTCCCTTCCCTGATGCGGGGCTGTAAATTACACGAATGACATATCCGTGTCCCAAGGGTGCGCGTCATACCCCGGAAGTAAGGGATCCACCTCCGCTACTCCCTCGGTCATGGGTGGCAGTCCCTTGGGGCCACTTTCGTTTTAGCTATGTGCTAGGGTAAGGTTTCATGTTGTTTTAGTGCTAATGCAGTTGTTTTGAGTGTTTGGTAAAGTAATTAAATTAATCTATAGTAGTTAATCAAATCCCATTCATCAACAGACAACAAAACAACATTCAAGGTGCACCACCAGCAACAACGCATATACAAAGCACTCTCTCTCTACTCTAACACACACACACACACACACACACACACACACACACACACACCACACACACACACACACACACACACACACACACACACACATAAACCACACAATTATTGACGCAACTCCGTTCATACCCATTCCGTAAGCCACAGCAACTTATCCGGGTAAGAAAAGATTTTTGTCTTCAATATTGGGGATTGGTTGTGACGTGCATAAAATGGGGCCTATCCTTACCTCCCAAAGTTAAGACACATAAGGTCACCGCATACCAAGACCCTCATTTATGCCTTTTAGTGACGTGTGTCAAAATCATTGTGGTGCCAGGGTGAACAGTGGGGATGAAAGGGTTAACATGCATCAGACTGTCAGAGACTCATCTAATTTCAGAGATTGAGAATTTCTGACAAGAGGATTGGCCTCTTCTGTCAGAGGTTTTGTCGTTTCTATTGAGATATAATATGTATCTGTTTAAGTAGCATTTTATAGTGGATTTTATCACTGCATAAAGCTTTTCTGGTAATGTTGGGAACTCATGTCGGTGTTGTCCCTCTATATTCTGGGGCCTTGATGGCCCTTTTAACCGCGGTTTCAGAGGATTGGACTTCAGACTATTCTGATGCCTGGTTAGCAAGGGTACGAAACCAGACGACCAAACCGAATGAGAGCTGTATATACATGATTTTCCCCCTGTGAGGATCGCGGGGGGGGACTTTTTGTATAAATAGTTCCCCACCTTCTGGAAGTTCTGTGCTTGTAATTCCTCTATCTGTCACTCTCCTTGACTGTGCTTTTTCCCCTTAATTCTTGTCATCTAACTATCTTCCTGCTTACCGGCCCATTCTCCTGCCTTTTATTCAACAAGAAACACTTGTTGTGTTTTTGTCCAAAAAAAAAGAAAGTTTTTTTTTTTTTTTTTTTCTCCTCCAGCCAAAGACGACATGCTGGGCCTAACTATTTCTTAGGTACAGGTGAACTACCGGCATGCGATGTGATTAGTCCTGCGCTCCATACACTTGCCAGGAAAATTGGTCTGCTCGATCGAAGAAGAAGAATTGCATGAGTGTGTTCGACAGTATCGTAATCTATCGTGGGTACCAGTGCTTAGTCCGTGTCTTTTCCTCGATGGAGAGGTCTAACTGACTTCGTCATTCTAACTAAGGGGGGTGGAGAGGGGGGTGAGGGGGGTTTCCGGTCGGCGTCAGGGGGGGTGGGGTGCGGGGTGGGGCATGTCGCTTCTGTTGCTGGGCCACGCAAGGGGATGTAAAGAGGTTAACCACGGGAGAGGGGGTGGGGAGGAGGGGGCGAGGCGGGAGGGCTTTTCCCGGTTTCACAAGGGTTGCGCACTCAAAAAAAAATATAATGGTATGGCACAATTAGGCAAAAAAACGGTCCTAACAAACACCAGTCGTTTGCCGATTGTTTTGCCAATGCGCCGCAGATCCTCTTCCGAAGTGACGCGCGCCGGGAAAACTATCGTGTGACTTTTTCTTCAATTTTGTTGTCTTGTGGAGAACGAGCAACAAACAAACAAACTACACGACAAGTGTATAGTGACGTTATTTTATTCACAAGATACAAAAACAAAAAAAAACTACTGGATATTTCGACGAATGCAGTCTTTATCAGGTTTTTGGTGGAGCACGAAGATTGATAATGACTGCACGGGTGTTATACTGTTTTCTTGTTGTTGATTGGCCCGTTACGATTTTGGTTAAAAATAATGTGGGTTTTTTTTTTCTCTCGACCGATTGTACGAGAGGTTATAATGTTTTTTCCCGCAAACGTTTCGTACAGTCGTTTCTTAGACCCCTTTTTGTTGTTGTTGCGAAACTGTTTTGGCGCACGCAGAACGATCTCTCGTGAAACTCGCCCCGGGTCTGTTTTTTGCCTCAATGGTGTTTAACCCTTTCACCGACAATTTCGCAATTTTGCACCACAATGGTTTGACACCCATGCCACATAAAGGCATCAAGTCAGGGCCTGTTATTTGGAAGACCCTATGTTTCATCTTTTTGGGAGGTAAGGATTGGCCTAATGTTATACATGTCATAGAGGATTTCCAAATATTATGCAGATTAAAAAAATTATCTACCGAGGTAAGTTTAACGATTTTTTTTTTTTACTGAAAAATGGCTGGCTGCAAAAGGGTTAACTCATTCGCATCGGTTCAATCAGTTTCTCGTTTGATGAAATTGCTCAAACTGATTGGTTTGTGTAAGGATCGTACTGATCTGTAACGTTGGGTCCTTGTGTGTGTGTGTGTGTGTGTAGTATGACTAAGGCGAATATACACTGGGTTCTTTCTCTCTTTGGACTCTAACCATGAACCTTTAACAACCATTCTGAAAAAGAGAACGATGACTACGATGATGACTGTGATGATGATGGCAATAATGATGATGATGCCGACGATAATATGATGGTGATGATTATGATGCTGATGACGATGACGACGATGATGATGTGTGATCCGCGATAATAAGTGATTGCTAGACGACTAACATAAATGATGGTGGGGATTATGAGGATGATGGTGATAATGATTGAAGATGATTGTGATGAGGTTTCAATTGATATATGATACATGACGATAAGATGATGGTGCTGGACTTTATGATGATGGTTCAATAAGCCATCAAGGACGATTGTGATGATGTTAATGATTATGACGTCGACGATTGATGATGACGACAATAATATGATGTTGGTGATGATTATGGTGATGATGATGAAGGTGATAGCGATGAAGATGATTGTCATGATGTTAATGATAATAGATGATGACAAAGCCGATCATGATGATGATGATGGTACATGACAACGACGACGACGACGATGAGTATGACGACCGCGACGGGGCGAGACGGATGCATATGTGGATTGTGTAAATAATGATAATAATAATATAATGAATGAGGGAGGAACGGACGACAGGATGGGATGATGTCAGCGTCGCGATACTCGCCTCGACGACAATGATCAAAATAATGATAATAATAATGAATAATGAGGTGGGCCACAATGAGAGGGCAACATAGACTACGAAGGGACACATAGAGCACAGGGACACAAACAGACAGGGACACATAGATATGGGAACACAATAGAGACGTGGACACATAGATATGGGGACACAATGAGGGTGGCACATAGATATGGGGACACAATGAGGGTGACAGTAATCACAATAATAGACCCCACGTCAAACACCTAGTTCTCGCATTCAGGCGTCCCCATCACCAACGGCCGTAGCAACCATTCTGCGAAAGAACCATGATGATGACGACGACGACCTTGATGATGATGATGATGATGATGATGAACGAGGATGAGCTGATGACATGAAACCGAGGAGAGAGGAGCTGGGTAGTGGGTAGCTGAGGGGGAGAATTCTGGGCGATACTTCAGATCAGGTGCACCATGGTGCGCGGGGTCAGCAGGCATAGAAGTGAGAGGAGGAACACGAACACATAGAGGCACAACAGTGTGCTTGTTTGCACGTGCCCACCGTGACCGAGAATCGACAATCCTAAAGAGGAAAACGTGATTAATACACTTTTCCAAGAATCGAACAAAAGCACGCTGTGGGGTGGGGGGGGGGGTGGTCGGGGGTGTGAGAGAGAGATATAAAATCTTAACACATTTCAAAACACTTCATCCATCCTTCCTCCGCCCACTGACGTCGCCCCAACATCGCCACAACAGCACAGTAAATCACATGAATGCTGATGTAAATTGAATTAACACACAATCAGGAAAATAACCATCGTGTGCGGAAAGAAATAAAGAGATACCCGAAGTGTGAGAGTGAGGATGAGAGGGAGAGAGAAAATGAGGGAGAGAGGGAGTGGTCAGATGTGTGTGTAGGGGAATGAAATCGTGTTGAGAGAGAGAAGAGGGGAGGAGAGAGAGGGAGAGAGAGGGAGGGTAGGGAGGGAGCGAGATGAGGAGAGCAGAGAGAGGGGAGAAGAGAGATCTACCAATAGGAGAGGGATGGAGAAGCTAGTACGCGGAAAGGCAGGGCGAGACGATACGGGAGGGAGAGAGAGGAGGGGAGAGGGAGAGAGAGAGGGAGAGAGAGAGAGAGAGGGCGAGAGAGGGAGAGGAGAGAGAGAGAGGGGTAAGACATACTGACCGAAAGCCAAAGGAGAAAAGTGGGGCGCAGAAGGTGAGAAGGTGAGAGGTGAGGAAGAGATTGGGGGGGGGGGGAATGAATTGGGGGGTGCGGGGGGGGGGGGGTGGATATCCGTAAAATCTCGCCAGTTCCGTACGGGGAAAACCCATTCATTTCATATGTAACGAGGCACATTATGCACGGGAAGACAGAAGGTGAGCGTTACCGCGGGCGTATGTGTCAAACTGGACACATGTCTGAGCAAAACAATGTTATACACTTTAAATGGCATTCAGTCATTTCTTTTTTTTATTGATACAAGAACCATTCTTTTATCTTTTTTTCCGTTCCCGGAGTATGAAAGCATTTAAAGTTAGTAGGGTAAGCATCGGCCATTTTGAGAAAACACAAGTCTAGCCTAGCTGTATAAAATGCATTGACCTACTCGGTTTTAAAACACTTATAAGACCATTTAGAGACCATAGATAAAAAGATCATCCTTTATATAGATATGAAAGATAAGATGTTAGAGAACACAAAAATACCAATAACTCAAAATTGACAAAAAATGATATTTTTGACTTTGCAAGCCTGTTGTGAGAAACTAGCCCAGCGACTTAACTGGCCCCTTTCGTGGTGCTGGGTCACATGTGTATAATAGTAATAGTGTGGAAAAAAAATAGGGGAGGCAGAGCACTTCATGAAAATTATAATTGTTTTGGCCTCCATTATTCGGGTCAAATGCCATAGCAACAATGTAACAATGGCGTCGAAGCTTGAAACCTCGCAAGATGGAAAAGTCAACAACTTTCAAATTGAGAAAACTTGTGACGTAAAAATATAAATGACATCAATTTTTAGAATGACATGCACGGTGTTCTAAGTGATGTAAGTCTTAATCAAACACGCAAGCCGAGACTGAGCTGGGGATCTACCTGAAGGTAGAGTAACTCCCCCTGTTTGACCGATTGAATTAGGCAAGATCACTTTCCCACACACCATGAAATTACTCCCCTTAATTATTTCCGAACAATTCCTATTGGAAAACTCATCCACTGAATCCCATCCGTTTATTATTATATTAAAACGAATGGGTGTTTCCGTACGTAGCTTGCGGATTGCGGATATAATGTGCACAAACCCTAATGCCTTTTTTTAACCCTTTCACCGCCAATGTCGCATTTTTACACCACAATGATTTAACAACCCATGTCATAAAAACCCTTGAAAATTGTCCCTCTGACGTACCGACTAGAAGAAGACGAAACCCTTGAAACATCAGGGTCTGTTAACCCTTTCACATCAACACACAAACCATCAAATTCCCTCATCACAAACCTCAGTCCATTTTTCAGCCCAAAAGATACCCATTAACACCCCCTTTCATCGCCACTGTCTATCCTCTTGGCACCACAATGATTGAACTGTAAGGCACCAAATGGGGGTCTGGTATCCAGTCACCATATGTTTCTTAATTTTGGGAGGTAAGGACAGGCCCTATTTTATGCATGTCACAGAGGAATCCCCAAATATTGCAGACGGAATATTTTCTCTACCCGGGTACGTTTAAAAATGGTTTAATGGTACAATTTTTGGCTGAGGAGTGGCTGGCGTTGACAGGGTTAAACTTAACTGGGTACGAGAAAAAAAAGTATCTGCAATATTGTGAATTCCTCTGTGACGTGCATGCATTAGCCTGATTAGGCCTATCCTTACCTCCCAAATACAGGGGAACCTCCCCTTATAAGAACTTCAAAAAACATCCAAAATGAAGTCTTGTAAGGGAGGGGTCTTATAAGAGAGGTCATTTTAATACTTACAAAGAAGGGCAATGTGTCAGAGAAGTAGGTCTTATGTGGGAGGGAGTCTTATAATGGGAGGTCTTATATGGGAGGTTCCATGTAATTAAGAAAATAGCGTCTTTGGATAACGGGGCCCTGATTTGATGCCCTTTTAGTGACATGGGTGTCAAACCATTGTGGTGCATAAATTTATGCGACATTGGCGGTGAAAGGGTTAATGTTATTCAATGATATTGTGTTCCTAAATTTGGGCAGTGAGGATTGCCCCTATTCCAAATGTGTCAGAGAAATCCCACAATATTGCTAGACAAAATCTTTTTTTTATATCCAAGTAAGTTTAGTGGACATTTTTGGCTCAAAGATGGCTGGCGGTGAAAGGGTTAAAAAAAAAAAAAACACCCCGTGGTTTGATTCTTGTGTCTTTAAAGACCCCCTACGTCATGCGTCACATTCCCTCTTATGCTAGGAAGATTTCCTACCAGCTACAAGAGGGAAAACACGTAAAAACCGTGATTTTGACACGTGACATGGTGGGTCTTTAAGGATGCGACCTCCAGCCTTTTAGGTCAGAGGTCAAACAGCAGGGTGACCTTTGCCCCCAGCGTCAGCATGGCCGACGACGATGACAATGACAACGTCCACCACGACCTGTCCTTGACCTCTGGTTGCCACGACGATGACGATGGTGATGACGACGTCAGCGCGGTTCTGCGCAACATGTCCGTGCTCGCGTCACAGGTATTATTATTATCGTCAGCCACAGTGCACTAATTCCCCTCATTCTAGCTCCTTTCAGTTTTCTACAGAGAGCTATTTGTTTCAAGTTATTTCTTTTAACAGAGGCAGGCAAATATTCTTATCATTGATTGTGGTTAGGGATAGGAAAAGACCTTACAAGTGGTATGCCACCATAAAACAATGTAAGCCTAATGGATAAAACACTTTAAATTGGTTTATGCTGGTGATGAGGGTTAGCAAATGGCATGGACTGAAAGGAGCTGAGAAAAGCTACTGTGGAGCCTTTCTGATTCTGATTAGGATAGGATTCTGATCAGTTTTAAATGAGAAGAAAGTAGCCTTTCAAACAGGAGATAAAAGAGAAAGAAAAGTGGTTCAATCTAAACTTAGAGGGGAGTTAAGGAAGGGGCAGAGGGAGTATAAGGATAAAGTAGAACAGCAGTTTCAGACAGGCAGAATCTTAGATGCATGGGATGGGCTTCGAACTCTAACCGGCCAATCAAAAAAACGAACAACAAATTGCCAAATGACAAGAGAAGAACAGAAGGATTTTTTCTAATGAGCTAAATGACTTTTATTGTCGGTTTGAAAGAAATGATCTAGAGGGAGATCTAAACGGGGTAACGTCACAGTTAAGAGAAAAAATTATCAATGTAAATGAAGATCATGAATTTGAGGTTCAAGAAAGAGATGTTCAGTCCATATTTCAGAAACTAAATGTGAGGAAAGCTGTGGGACCAGATAATGTGTGTGGAAGATTGTTGAAAGCATGCTGTTCTCAATTGTGTGGTGTGTTTTGCTCTCTATTTAACTGGTCTTTACGTGATTGTGTTGTACCATGTATCTGGAAAAAATCTACAGTTACTCCTGTCCCTAAGAAAAAGAACCCTGCCACACTGAACGATTACCGCCCTGTTGCCTTAACGTCTATTGCCATGAAATGTTTTGAAAAGATCGTCCTTCATCGCCTTATTTCTTTTACTAACCAACTCCTTGACCCATTTTCAGTTTGCCTACAAACGGTGTAGAGGAACAGACGATGCCTTACTGACCCTTCTTCACAATGCCTTTCTTCACTTAAATACCCCCAACTCTTTTGTTCGTATTTTATTCATCGATTTCTCCTCTGCCTTCAATACAATACAGCCCCATTTACTGGCCCAGAAACTACTAGACCTGAATGTTAACCCCAAGCTCATTCTCTGGATAACCAAATTCCTACGCAATAGAACTCAGTCTGTCCGCTTTCAATCTGCAATCTCCTCAGAACGTTCGACTTCTACAGGTGCCCCCCAAGGAACAGTTTTGTCCCCAGTTCTTTTTACATTGTACACAAACGACTGTAGAGGCACTGAAGAAACACCTGTCATTAAATACTCAGATGATTCTGCCATCGAAGATTTGTCAAACTCTGATTCTGTGTACTTCAGTGAAGTCAAAAGGTTTTGTTCATGGTGCAAAGATAATTATCTGGATTTAAATGTTGTTAAAACAAAAGAACTGCTTGTAGATTTTCGTAGAAACCCAGTGCCAGTGCCACATTTGGAAATTGATGGTGAAACGGTTGAAAGAATTGATGAGTACAAATACCTAGGCACAGTTTTAGACAAGAAACTTACTTTTGATAAACACATTGAGCATATACATAAGAAGAGTCAGTCCAGGATCTTTTGTTTACAGAGGCTAAGGAATATTGGTGTCTGTTCAGATATTCTTCAAACCTACTACCGATGTTGCATTGAATCTGTTCTTACTGTGTCATTTATCTGTTGGTATGGAAGCTTGAGTGTAAAAAGTAAGCGTGTGTTGAGTGATATGGTGAATGTGTGCAGTAAAGTTGTGGGTGCAAGGCAGAGTGGTATGCAAGAGTTGTATGACAGACAAGTAGTCAAGAAAGCCAGGAAAATTCTTAATGATAACAGTCATGTTCTGGCAAAATACTATGAAGTATTACCATCGGGCCGTCGATACAGAACTCTAAAACTGAAAATAAGAGCACAGAAAACTTTCTTACCAAGATCAATTCATCTGTTGAACTCTTAATGCACTGCATTGAGTGATTGTTTTGCTGAGCAGCCTGTCCATCTCCTTGGGATTGAATTTGTATTCGTATTCGTCCAGTTTGTTAACTACAATATTGCAGTGTTATTAGTTATTAGTTTATATTCTTTAATTGTTGATAAATGTGTTTATTGTATTGTTGTGGTTTTTGTTGTTGTTGATAAATGTGTTTATTGTTGCTGTTTTTCTTATGTGCACCTGGCTGCAATTTCTCAGTTATGAGATAATAAAGAAGATTTGATTTGATTTGATTTGATTTGATTTGATTTGAAGATGATGATGACGATAATACCCCCTGTGGGGATACCTGGGGGGGGGGGTCGGTCGGGGGGGGGGGGGGGTGGGGTTGGTGGGGGTGGGGGGGTCTTTTTGTAAAAATAGTTCCCCCACCTTCTGGAAGTTCTGTGCTTGTAGCATCTTCTTCGATTGCTCAGACAGTTTCCTGTCAATTATGAACGCAGATGCGTCATGCTGCCGTTATGCGCCTAACTAAGAAATAGTTAGGCCCAGCAATTCCGACTTCCGGCTGGAGGAAATGTTTTTGAAAGTGTTTCTTGAAAAAAAGGCAGGAGAATGGACCAGTAAGGCAGAAAGATAGTAGATGACAGTAAGCAAAGGGAAAAGGCAGAGTCAAAGAGAGTGACAGATTAGAGGAAGTTACAAGCACAGAACTTCCAGAAGGTAGGGGGAACTATTTATACAAAAGACCCCTCCCAGTATCCCCACGGGGGACTGTAACTTCTAATCTGTCCCTCTCTTTGACTCTGCCTTTTCCCTTTGCTTGCTGTCATCTACTATCTTTCTGCCTTACCAGTCCATCCATTTCTCCTCTGCATCCGTGGCTTCATTCACGATTTGGGCCTGATAATCGATCTCAACAGGTACGATATGAATGGAATTCACAGCTTTGTTTAACTCTTCTACTACCAAGTATTACTTAGACTGTTTACCGTTGCGCACCAAGTAATTTTTGCCACTGCACTGATTTTCGCACACACTCACTTTAAAAATTCATTAAAAAAAATACTCGCTCGAATCATCACTAAAATTACCTGTGTCGATCTGCTGCTGCAAACCCAAGATCGTTTCAACACTTTCGATGCTCTTTTTGATTCGCCTAAGTTCAGATTCTGCCACTTTTTCCACAGTAAATGCTTCGTCGGCACTATCGCCATCTTGTAGAGGCTCACGCCAAAAGTTGTCAGTTTCCATCGTCGAAAACGCAACGAAAATCGATTGAAAATGACAAAATTTAGCCTACAAATGAAGATGGCGGAAGGTTGTGCTTTCCCTGAGCGAACTGCGCATGTCACGGAAGTAAAGGATGTGATGTCACTTGATATAAATAGCGCAAAGGGGGACACCGGGGTTTCCCTAGTATCTGGCGGTCAAACCCGCCCGTGGCTAGCAACGGTATACGGTAAACCGGCGGGTCAACCCGCCGACAGTAGTAGAAGAGTTAATCAGGTTTCAGTCATACACTAGGCGTTTTTCTCCATCTTTCTTTCTTTTCTTTTTTTTCTGTTTTCTTTGCCAATCCTTTTTCTTTTTTTACCCTACAGATGCAGAGTGAGGGTCTGAACATCTTTCGGGGGCTGCGAATTATTTA
Organism: Phymorhynchus buccinoides; assembly: GCA_017654935.2. NCBI lineage: Eukaryota > Metazoa > Mollusca > Gastropoda > Neogastropoda > Raphitomidae > Phymorhynchus > Phymorhynchus buccinoides. The sequence continues at coordinate 11,931,556 of CM065712.1, read as the reverse complement.
TCTTTTTCCTTCTTTCCATCTTTCTTTCTTTCTCTTTTCTTTCCATCTTTCTTTTCATTCTTTCTCTCTCTCTCTCTCTCTCTCTCTCTCCGCCCATCTTTCTCTCTCTCTCTCTCTCTCTCTCTCTCTCTCTCTATCTCTCTCTCTCTCTCTCTCTCTCTCTCTCTCTCTCTCTCTCTCTCTCTTTCCACCCATCTTTCTTTCTGTTTTCTTTACCAATCCATTTTTCTTTCATTTTTTAAATTTCTATTTGAACCCAACCAGATGCAGAGTGAGCGTCTGAACGTTTGGGCGGACAGCGACTTCGCCTTCCTCCCCCCCGCCAACAGAGGCGGAGGACCCTACCACCCATCCCCACCCCCACACCGACTGACGGAGAGTCTGTGTGTCAACAATTCTTTCTCCTCCCTCGCCAGCTTAGCCGGCAGCGACAGCGTGGCAGGTATGCACCGTAATTTTCTGACAATATCTTACAAACATTTTCTCCAGCCCAATACGGACATGCTGGGCCTAACTATTTCTTAGTACGGCATTTAACGAACGGGTGGTGTAGATTGGCACAGATGTAACGCGTTTGCCTCGTGCATGATAAACCTTTTTTTCGAACCTGGGTACAGGGGGATTTTTTCCTCTCACTCTGCTCTAGGCCTTATGGTCTGAACGTGGAGTCTTTCGGATGAGACGATAAACCGAGGTCCCGTGTGCCCATGCACTTAGTACACGTTAAGCCTAGTAGCAACGAAAAAGTTGTCATTTGGTGAACATTTACACACACACACACACCCTCTTTTTCCTTCCTCATCAGTCACACAAAAAATCACATGCAAAAAAAAAAAAAAAAATGCTGGTGCGCCTCTGGCTGCGACGCACTCTCCATGTGGGAGCAACCCGAACTTCACAGAGACGCCTCTGTGACTATAAAATAACAAATACCCAAATACCAAATAGCGGCAGTGTGACGCATCTGCGCTCATTTGACAGGAAACTGTCTGAGCGACCGACGACGAAGAAGAAGAAAGAAGAAGAAGTTGGTGGGGTTTGGTTCGTTCATGCAACTATCTCGTTTTCCTTTTCCCCCCTCTCTCCTCTCAGGAAGAGACGTAGAGCTGAGCGATCGACAATGAAGAAGAAGAAGAAAGAAGAAGTTGGTGGGGTTTGGTTCGTTCATGCAACCATCTCGTTTTCCTTTTCCGCCCTCTCCTCTCAGGAAGAGACGTAGAGCTGAGCGATCGGCGACAAAAAAGAAGAAGAAGAAGAAGATGGTGGGGTTTGGTTCGTTCATGCAACCATCTCGTTTTCCTTTTCCGCCCTCTCCTCTCAGGAAGAGACGTAGAGCTGAGCGATCGATGACGAAGAAGAACGTGGAGGGGTTTGGTTCATTCATGCAACCATCTCGTTTTCCTTTTCCCCCCTCTCTTCTCAGGAAGAGACATAGAGCTGAGCGAAGATTCGACTTTGGAGGCGGAAGAATCGACGACGACGTCCGCTCAGCACAGCAACGCCATCATCGGCTGTCGTGGAGGGGGAGACGAGAGGGGGGGGCAGGGGTGGGGGAGGGGGAGGGCAGACGACGCCTCGCTCGTCCGGTCACCTCCACCACCATCATTCAAGGGGAGCGACCGCTTCGCACGGTAAGAAAAGGGAGAGAAGGGACGGGGTTTTGATTGAAACTAGCGTAAAAACTGGACTATAAGGTGCACCTGTATATAAGCCGCACCCCTTAACCTCTTCGCTGCCCACGACGTATATATACGTCCTCTATAGCGCTTCAGTACTTGCCACCGACGTATATATACGTCGCCGCTAAGTAGCGATATTGCCGCGTTCAATAATCGCGCATCAAGCCGGCGGCGCATGCACAAGTAGTAGGCGGCAGCGAAGGGGTTAAATTGGCAAAATATCAGGTATTTATTCACATATAAGCCGCACCAGTGTATAAGCCGCAGAGAAAATTGCATGTGCACAAAGCAACACAAATATAGAAATGATCCTATCAGAACATACAACAAACAAACAACTACACGACAAGTGCAAAGTGACGTTATTTTATTCACAAGAGACAAAACAAAACTACTGGATATTTCGGCCAATGCGCCTTTATCAACACAGACAAACAGTCTGTTTCAGTTTTCTATCAGAACATAGGTATTTAATGTTCTCAGACACTTTAAACACGAGATTTGAATCTATTGATGACCAAAACCAGTTTTGAGACTAAAGAAGCTCAAAATAGGCTGAAGAATGTGGCCAGAAACAGATTTAATCATACTGATAAACGTAGAATGGAAAAGAAATCCACAGATAAGCCGCATCAGTCTATAAGCCGCATGGGCCAAAGTTGAGGGGAAAAGTAGCAGCTTATAGTCCGCATTTTACGATATGTGGATTAGATGTGAGGGAGTGGGACTGCTGGGGCAGAGGGTGGATGCCTCGTGCCTCCGTTCAGGGAGCTGGATGACCCCGCGCCCATCCACGAGTCTCTCTCCCCCCCGTGGGGATACCTGGAGGTCTTTTAGTAAAGATAGTTCCCCCACCTTCTGCAACATCTGTGCTTGTAACTTCCTCTAAATCTGTCACTCTCTTTGACTCTGCTTTTTTCCTTTCCTTACTGCCATCTACTATCGTTTTAACAGTTTCTTACTATTTTATCAGTCACATTATAAGGCGCAGGGGTCTCAGTCTTGAAACAAAAAGTATCGCCTGATAGTCCGTAAAACACGCATGGATGCTCCTGCTTTCAGGATGTCCTGAAGTTCAGGATTTGTTTTATTGCCTGGAGCCGGCGTGTCGCCGGATTAATGAGAATTTGAGAAGATGCATTTTGCTGGTTATACAATAGAGGTCATGAAGTTTAACCAGAAGTGAAAGTGCAACCAGAGCCTGTCAATTACATCAGAAACTGTTGTTTCCCTTCAGCTTCCAGGGGGCATTGCACCCACCGGAACCCCCAGGAGGGGCGCTGTCCCTGCACTCCGCCGGGGCCTGGGCGGCCCCTGGACCCCTGCCTTGCAGGATTTTTTTAATTTCTCAAGAGCACCCATGCATACGGCACACAGCTCTTTCGGGAGGATCATTTAGTTCATATATTCAGAAGGTTTTTTTAACTCACTCGGGACTGGCCAAATTATTTCCCCTTGTTCTGTGGGGACTGGGCATTTGACTAGGTTCGTAAAATAATCACCCAAACCAAGCTATGAAGAGTTAGGCATCAATATTTTCAGAAAAGATTAGCAACACCATGCACTAAGAGATCGTAAAATATCAGATTCCTTGCCTTCGTCGTTTGTCTCCTATTGACGAAAACAGCTAACACATAGAAAGAAGGAAAATTTCACATTCCGATCTTTGACCCCCCCCCCTCTACAACCAAAGCTGAATGTAAAGTCTGCAATGATTGGTTGATTTCAAGAGAGGCAAGGTCAAAGCAAGCTGAAAATAGGTTATGACTTCACACGGGAAAGCTGGTTACACGCCATAAATCAAAACCTTGAAAACTCTTATGAGCCAGAGCCGGGCCATTCGTCCTAAACGGTTTTGCGAGCCATGAGCCGGATCCGGCTCATTCTCCCCGAGTGAGTTAAGCGAACTTTAGTTTACCATAACCAACTTTTCATAAATAACAGTCAAGAATTTGTTGCAGGTTGTGACTCTATTGATTGTATTCAGTTGGTGTTGCTAGACTTTCACTCATGGGCAATATTATTTATGTTTGTTTATTGTCCAAGAACATTTTCTACTAAATATGTTGCACGATACTGCTCAACAGAAATAAGTTTTTACCATAAATCTGATAGAAGAAATATATATTAAAAATACAATAAAGAACACGCAGCCAAAATATGTTTACAAACAGAGAGAGAGACAAAAATAGAGATTTAATGCCTTCTGGGCCAAAGGGCCATTTGGGGCACTTGAAATTATACAGATCCTGGAAAAAAGATTTTGATCAAGAATACAGATAGTTTTAGTTTTGTTTTTTTAAATTGTAAAGATTTGGTAGAGAAAAAGTCAAAGTAGAAATTGTTTTTATTTTTTTAAAGTTTTTTGAGAAACTTCAATAGAAACAAGTTGAGTTTTTGTGTAAAATCTAAATTTATAGTGATAAAAGTGTTTATTTAAAAGATATTTAGCAGTTTGCTATTTACATGTCTGGCAGGGAGAGGAATCTATGATTAAAACCCCCCAGGGCCACAGTTAAAAAAATTTATATTGTGCTCAAGGAGCTTTATTTATAAACAAGCGCGAAATCGCAATAGTTTGTGGCATGCGGTCTATTTTTACCACTCCAATCATGAGTTACCTCCCCTGGCTTTTCAATAATTTTAATCTGTAAACCAGAATGTTATCTATGCACCATTTCGTAACATTTTATATCTTTTGGAAAACATTTAAAACTATTTATCCTACTTATACTCATCGAAAGAAGCACCGCATACTCGTCGTGTCTGTTGTAGTGTCTGTATTACGTATGTTTATTATTTTGTACGCTTTTAAAATACATCATTTTAAAGAGCGGCCTCAATTAATTTTGAAGTGTAGCCTCGATTTGAAGTGCGACATTTTGTCAAAATGTGCGACAATTTTGGACCGACAGACAGACCGACCGACAAAGTGAGTTATAGGTTTGTGGCTTGAGCCACAAACAACAAAAGCTTGGTGCAGTTTTTATCTAAGATTTCTAGATTCAGTCTTTTAGCTAAATAGCTTGATTTTTGTGTGGGATGCAACTGCTGTGGGTATCGCCTTATGAGCCGTAGATTACTGTACTTATTCCCCACCCCACACACCACCCGTTTTTTGTCCTTACAACCCAAACAGGGGCAAGTCACCCCCAAAGCAGCACCAGCAGCAGCGGTCGTCGCACTTTGTTTCCGTCCGGCGGGGGTGGGGGTAGGAGGGATGATGATGATGATGACGACGACGATGACGATAAAAATCGTCGACCGATGGGAAACAGCGGGAGCAGCAGCGGTGTTGGTAGACAAGGGGGCGACCTGGATCGGCAAATCTTGATGACGCTGCTGCATCTGCAGCAAGATCTGGTCGGCATCGGCGACAGACTGGCCGCGCTGGAGCTGAGCGTGAAGCGGCAGAGACAGGTCAGAGACTGATAATAACATGGATGCTCCTGCTTTCAGGATGTCCTGAAGTTCAGGATTTTTTTGGTCCAGGATGTCCTGAAGTTCAGGATTATTCATTGCCTGGATCCGGAGTCGCCGGATTACGAAAATTTGAGAAGATGCATTTTGCTGGTTATAATATAGAGGTCATGAAGTTTAACCAGAAGTGAAAGTGCAACGAGAGCCTGTCAGCTACATTGGAAACTGTTGTTTCCCTTCAGATTCCAGGGGGCATTGCCCCCCCCCCCCGGAACCCCCAGGAGGGGTGCTGTCCCTGCACTCCGCCGGGGCTTGGGCTGCCCCTGGACCCCTGCCTTGCACGATTTTTGACATTTCCCAGGAGCACCCATGTAATAATGATATTATTGACGTCTTGAGTGTCTGCAACATAATAGGTGACCCAGCGCCACAAAGGGGACATTAAGTGACAAACTGACCATTCTGAGAAAACTATACATTAACCCTTTCACCGCCAATGTCGCATTTATGCACCACAATGGTTTAACACCCATGTCATTAAAAGGCATCAAATCAGGGCCTGTTATCCGAAGACACTATTTTCTTAAATTTGAGAGGTAAGGATAGGCCTGATGTTATGCATGCCACAGAGGAATTCCCAATATTGCAGATAATTTTTTTCTTCTACCCAGTTACATTTTAATGGTATTTTTTTGCTGAAAAATGGCTGGCGGCAAAAGGGTTAAGGCCGGGTTCACATTGGACGCGTAAGTTCCGTACGGAAAACCCTAACTCAGTGGAAGAAAGTGGTAAGGATAAACGTTTACGCATATATGGGAAATTCGGACACGTGCGCAAATCTTTTCCCTTCTTTGTTTCACTTATTTATGGATTGCGCACGGGTTTCCGCATGGAATATTCGCTTATGTGTGTACACGGCCTTATACTCTCTCTCTCTCTCTCTCTCTCTCTCTCTCTCTCTCTCTCTCTCTCTCTCTCTCTCTCTCTCTCTCTCTCTCTCTCTCTCTCTATGACTGTATTCCAAATTTTAGAATATTCCCGGGTTCCAAAGTTTCCCCGTGACATATACGCCCTCTATAACGCTTCAGTACTTTCAACGATCATATTTGATAATAATCATATTATTGACGTCTTTAGTGTCTACAACATATGGGACATTAAGTGTCAAACTGACCATTCTGAGGAAGTTATACATTTGAAAACTTCAGACAATTATCTTTCTAATGATGCAAGAACCATTCTTGTTATCTTATTTCGTTCCAGAGTTATGAGCATTTAAAGTTAGTAGAGTGAGTGTCGGCCATTTTGAGAAAACGCAGTTTAAAGTCTAGCCTAGCTGAAGAAAATGCACTGACCTACTCGTTTTAAAACACTTATAAGACCATGTAGAGACCATATCAAAGATTATCCTTTATAAACATGAAAGTTAAGATGTTAGAGAACACAAAAATACCCATAACTCAACAATTTTTTTTACTTTGCAAGCCTGATGTGAGAAACTAGCCCAGTAACTTAATGTCCCCTTCGTGGTGCATTTGCCACGAGTGTTCGTACTCTATTCAAGACTACTGAATTGCCCGCGCTTGCTTTGCCCGAGATCGCGTGACCTCTCTAATTTTAACTCGGTGAAATTCAAGGTCGCCGGCACGCAGCAAATGCCCTATTGACATAAGCTAGAACACCAAGGCTACATCAAAATGTGTTATGTTCTGCATAGTTATGCGGGGATCGTCTTTAGCCATGGCAAGCTCCTAGCATAACATCATCATCAGTCCAAAATCCTCCGAAGTCGGAGTGTGTCTGCCCGCGCGTGTGGCGGGGTAATCAAAAACGCCACACACGTAATGTTCTCATCCCTAGCTGGTACATTTGTACCATAGTGTTCAAGTGCTTCGGCTGTTGGGATGATCCCTGGAGTCTTTAAGCCAGGGTGCGACAACAACAACAAAACTGTGACTTTTTTCGACAAATTGAGTCGTTGCGTTTCGCTGATTGTTTTGATTTTGTTTTTCCACCAGGAACAAGCCAAAAAAGACCAAAAAGCTAAGGTAAGAAAGAAGAATATGCATCAAGCTGAAAAATATGTTTACTCTATGGACATGAGATACTTTGTTTTTTGCACAAAAATGGTTTCCGTATACAAACTTAATTGAAAGTTAATATACTTGTCATGTTGAGTTCCCCATACATCTTTGATATATCATGATTGCTTTTCGCATGTGTTTTTACATGTATGTCTGTGTGCTGATATTGAATGTCTCAAATGTAATAATTCCACTGTGCTTTAAAAAAAAAAAAGATTAATTAGAAAAGGAAAAAAAAGGTAAGAAAGACTTAAGGAATGAGAGAACGAATCTTGTTTTAATTTTATTTTATTTTATTGATGGATAAGAATAAGCATAGCTTCTTTACATCTTGCCATCAGAAAAGAGAAAATGCAACAACAATTTCATGAATAAACAACATTAGCTAGCAAATCATAATGTAGACCAAAAACGCAGGAAAAAGTACATGAAAATACCAAGCAAACACACACACACACACACACACACACACACACACACACGCACACACACACACACACACATGCACACACATACACACACACACACACACACACACACACACACAGAACCGACATTCGGGTTGCTCCCACCTGGAGAGCGTGTCGCAGCCAGAGGGGGAAAATCCATAACACAAGGGCGTCGCCGAGCGGCAGACATGTCCGTCACCAGCAATGCCACGCACTTGCGACACCCCATAGTATACTCTTACTGTCACATCCTGACACAAAATTTGATTAATTTTATATTTGCATGCAATTTTGTGTGACTGATGAGGAAGGAAAGGGGTGGGTGGGTAAATTTTGACCAAATGACAACTTTCTCGTTGCCACTGGGTTTAACGTGTGCTAAGTGCATGGGCACACGGGACCTCGGTTTATCGTTCATCATCCGAAAGACTCCACGTTCAGACCGTAAGGCCTAGTGCAAAGTGAGAGGAAAAAATCCCCTGTACCCAGGTTCCAACTCGGGTTTACTTGACACGAAGCGAACGTGCTACCACTGTGCCACTCTACGAAAACTTTTTTTTTCAAATCAAGGTGGTTTTTTTATGACTTCAGAGAAATATTTCAATGTCAGGAGCCCAGCTGTTCTATTAAGGATAACATAATTTCAAATTCTTGAAACAGTAGTACTAACACTAGTACCTGGCATCAAAGATAGAAGATTGAAGCGCTTGGAAGAATCTTTCAAATCAACAGGTTCAGTTTAGTTCTGTCCATAAAAAATACATATGTAATCATGATATGAATGATCCATCATTTTGTGGGTTGTTAGTCATTATTGGCTTCTTGGCTTGTCTAGTTTAATGTGTATGTTTATCTGTATGTTAGGCCCTAGTGTTTAGGCCTTTGTTCAGCGCTTTGAGCTCCCTGCAAAGGGAGTTAAGCGCTCTATAAATAACCAGTATTATTATTATTATTTTTAAATTACCAAATGGCTTCAGCAAATTTCCAGAAAAATTGCATTATTTTAAAGCACTGGTACTTATTTATTACCGGTATGTGCTTATTGTTGTGGCAGTGGTGGCCTTTGGCCGGTGTTTCCAAACCATGGGCGGTGTTTCTGGTGGTTTGGCCGCTCCTGACACCGCTTGCCATCCACTGGATCTGTAGGAGAAGGTTGGTAGAGCTCTGTGTGTGTTGAGAGAGAGAGAGAGAGTGGTGTGTGTGTGTTAATCTGTGTGTGTGCATACATGTGTGTGTTCTTCTTCTTCTTCTTCTCTTTGGGGCCCATGATGACTCAGTTGGTCATTCTCTGTGTGTGTGTGGTGTTTGTGAGTGTGTGTGTGGTGTTTGTGTGTGTATGAGTGTGTCTCTGTGTGTATGTGTGTGGTGTTTGTGTGTGTGTGTGTCCTTTGTGAGTGTGTGTGTGGTGTGTGTGTGTGTGTGTGTGTGTGTGTGTTTGTGTGTGTCTCTGTGTGTGTGTGTATGTTTGTTTGTGTGTGGTGTTTGTGTGTGTCTCTGTGTGTGTGTGTGTGTCGTGCAGGGCCGGATCTAGGGGGGGAGGGGGGGTCCTGGTTTCCGGAACCCCCTCAGCCCTAAGCATGTGTCTCATGCAAGGGTGAAAAGTAAGTAAATGGCTCGATTTTGGCCTTAATAATCACAAAATAGGGCGTTTGCCACGAGTGTTCGTTCACTATACTAGACTACTAATTTGCCCGAGCTCGTTCTGCCCGAGTTGCGCTGACCTCTCTAATTCAGCTCTCTAAATTCAACTCAGTGAAATTCAAGGTCACCGGTGCATGGCAAATGCTCTATTGCTTCGCCCCTTGGACCCCCCAAAGGGCATTGCCCCTTAACCCGGAAGCTTTGCAGCTCCCTGGACACCCCCCCCCCCCCCTGGCAGAACACCCCCCTCCCCCTTCGAATCCCTTGGTCCGGCCCTGTCGTGTGTGTGCCTTAATCTGTGTGTATGTGTGCCTTAATCTCTTTGTGTGCATGTCTGTGTGTGTGTGTTTGCCTTAATCTCTGTGTGTGTATGTGCGCCTTAATCTCTTTTTGTGTGTGTGTCTAAATCTCTTTCTAGTGTGTATGTGCCTCAATTTCTTTGTGTGCGTGCATCCATGCGCTTTCAATTTTCATGCATGTGCATGTGTGTATGTTTTTATTAGCTTTCTTTTTTCATCCCATTTTTTGGTTGGGGGGGGGGGGGGGGATGAGAATAACAGAGATGGATGGAGGATTACGTCATTCATATCACTTTGGATTTGGCAAGGGATTGTTTTGCTTGGAATGTTTTTGATCGCATAGTGCTCCACACTATCCTAAAGTTGACGTCTTATTAAATTACCATTTTTTTCGGACTAAATTTAAGGCACTCCCCCCAAATTTTACACAAAATTCAGATTTTGTTATCATATTTTCTTACTATTTTATTTGTCATATTATTATTATTAGACGCTAATTGATGTATTAAGTGCGTGTATATGTGTGTGAGTTAGGTGTGTCTGTGTGTCTTGTGTGCTTGCTTACATCTTTACTTATTATTATGATTATGTGTGTTTGTGTTCTCTCTCTCTCTCTCTCTCTCTCTCTCTCTCTCTCTCTCTCTCTCTCTCTCTCTTCTTTCTTTCTGAGTTTCTCTCTCACTCTCTTTCTCTCTCTCTCTTGTTATTTCTGACTCTCTCTCTCTTTCTCCCCACCCCCTCTCTCTCTCTCCCACTCTCCCTCAGTCTTTGCCTGTTTGTCTGTCTGTCTGTCTCTATGTGTATGAGGGGGGAGGGGGGAGAGTGTAGCGGGGGGTGCTTGCTGTCTGCGTGTGCTTGAGTTTTGCGTGAATCTGATATTTTAATATTGGAACTGTGATCTTTTATTACATACTGTTTAACGTTTTACGTGCCACCACACACACATTTCCATTTTATTGGACGAATAAATATTGTGATTGTGTGATATCAGTCTGGGGGGAAAAAGTCTTGCCTTAAAAGTTTAACTCTTCTACTACCAAGTATTACTTAGACTGTTTACTGTTGCGCACCAAGTAATTTTTGCCGCTGCACTGATTTTCGCACACACTCACTTTAAAAATTCATTAAAAAAATACTCGCTCGAATCATCACGAAAATTACCTGTGTTGATCTGCTGCTGCAAACCCAAGATCGTTTCAACACTTTCGATGCTCTTTTTTATTCGCCTAAGTTCAGATTCTGCCACTTCTTCCACAGTAAATGCTTCGTCGTCACTGTCACCATCTTGTAGAGGTTCACGCCAAAAGTCGTCAGTTTCCATCGTCGAAAACACGACGAAAATCGATTGAAAATTACAAAATTTAGCCTACAAATGAAGATGGCGGAAGGTTGTGCTTTCCCTGAGCGAACTGCGCATGTCACAGAAGTAAAGGATGTGATGTCACTTCATATAAATAGCGCAAAGAGGGACACCGGGGTTTCCCTAGTATCTGGCGGTCAAACCCGCCCATGGCTAGCAACGGTATACAGTAAACCGGGCGGGTCAACCCGCCGACGGCAGCAGAAGAGTTAAAAAAAAAAAAAAAAAAACGGTAAACAAAATCACCATTATCATTCTTTTTTTGCCGTCTTTGTTTTATTTGTCCTCCTCCTTTCCCCGTGTGATGCAGACCTGCCACTTGCTCCGATTTCAGAATAGCAGCTCAGATATGTTGACCATTGCTCCTAGCTGCTCTTGCAACCTCCCCAGCTCCTATATTTTAAAATCTGTCTTGTATACATTTTCCACTCAATTTCACAACAAAGAGCATGCATTCAAAGCACCAGCTAATGGACATCTAAGGGTCAGCATGAGACAGTGAGGGGCTACACGAAAATGGATCTCAAATTGACAATGGTCAATATTTCTTACTCTAAAATGGATCTCAAACTGACAAAAACGACTGCATGTTTGAAGAACAAAAGAGAAGGCCGCACATTTCGAAGTGGCAATGGATTTTACTGGGGGGCCAGTGCCAGCCCCTAGATTCTCGCTCCTCTTTTTTATTCTCAGAATGTGGCAGGTCTGCATATGTGACCCCGCACCACAAAATGAGTCGCGTTGTCCCAGGCTCATTTACCCCCCCTAGGGCAATTCTAGGTGGAAAGGGGTCAACTTCAAGTCATCATTTTTCAAACCGGTCTTTTTGTTACCTCACACAGAAGTATCAAAGTGTAAATATGATCCTTTTTGCCATAAAAGTGTGTTTATATTAGTAACATCAATTTTTTTTTTCAAAATTACTATTTTTTGTTTCAGAAATGACAAATTTGCAAAATAGTGGTAAACAGGTCTGCATAATAACTTGATACTATTCTTATTGTTAGCATTTCTAAATTATTTGTTTTTTTGTGTGTGTGTGTTTGTACAGGCAGACATCTCACAGATAAACTGAGGACAAGAGAGGGAGCCTTCGTGAATCAACCTGCTAGAAAGAAAGTGTTATCATTCCAACCATATGTGATGCAGTACGCGAATACCCAGCTAAAGTCGGCAAGCCACAAGAGAGAGAAAGAAAGAAAGAAAGAAAGAGAGAGAGATTTGATTGATAGAAAAATTGTTCAAAATAAACTATTAGAGATAGATGAATTCTATTTTTTGCCTGTTAATCTGTTTGTCTCTGGCCTTTCTGAAAATATGCAAGTCAAAAGTGATCATTTACGACATTAGCCTGGTTTTCCTGTGCTGCATCACATATGTACTTGCGGTTTTACAATCATAACTACTGGAGCGTATGAAGACGCTGTATCTACCAGCGGCGCGGCCGCATTTTCGGACCCAGTGACCTTGACCTTTGACCTGTCTTTCCCGTTTCTTTCTCTGTCCTGTCTTATTGACCTCGTTGGGGCAGTGGGTGGATGCCTCGTGCCTCCATGTGGGGAGCTGGACTCTCCCCCTCCACGAGACTCCCTGTGGGGATACCGGGGGTCTTTCATAAAAAAAAATAGTTCCCCCATCTTCTGGAAGTTCTGTGCTTGAAACTTCCTCTAATCTGCCATTCTATTTGACTCTGCCTTTTCCCTTTGCTTTCTATCGTCTACTATCTTTCTGACTTATTGGCTCATTCTCCTGCCTTTTTTCAAAAAAAATCTTCCAAATAATTTTTATGCTTTGAGCTTCTCCGAAATCGAAATGTGTCGGCTGTACACAGCGGGGGGGGGGGGGGGGGGGGGGGGGGGAGGCCAGTGAAAACTGAAAACCGGTCATCATATGTACCTTACCCATTATGGCCTTAAGGCCTGGGAAAGCAGAAGAAGAATTAGAATATACCCCTTCCCTGCATGATGATGTCATAACGTTTGATGTCATAGTCCTGGGATGATGGGTTTTGGCTTAGATAAGCCAGGAAAGACATATCTCTAGACCATTTTCTCAGATTGAGTCGAACAGATTTGTTTAATTACTTTTAAGAAAAGAAAAAACATTCATTGTAACTGCATGCTGAAGGATTGTCCTGCTGTTATTGTGTGTATTTGTGATTACCTTATATTACGGACCATAAGGCACGCCTGATTATAACACATTTGTATTTTGTTATTATCATTTCTTACTATATTATGACAGAGTGTAGGAAAACCAGGATAAAGTCGGAAATTATCACTTTTGACGTTTTTATATAATCTGAAAGTTTAAATTCTACAGACTGAAAAGCAAAAAACAGAATTGATCTATCTGGCATAGTCTTTTTTCTATAAAAAATACAAAATACACAGAATCAAGTATAACTAAGCTACCTGTTTTTGTGCATTGCTAAGAATGTCTCTCAGCGACTTTAGCCGGGTTTTCCCATACTCTGTCACATATTGTCAGTCACATTCAGGGGTGGGATTTTGTCCGTTTTTTGCCGGAAATCCGGTATTTTTAAAAAAATTCCGACATTGAAAAAAAAAAAATTCAGGCAAAAAATAAATCTTTCTTTAACCCTAGTAGCGCTGTTCCTGGATTGATCCGGGATAGCCCCCCCTAGAGCCAGTAGCGGCTCCCGGAATATTCCGGGAAGCCCATATGACATCACAAAGCACTTAATATAGCGGCCAATCATTGAATACTTGTGTACCTACCACACTACGTCATCAAAAAAGGGGTTGCGCTTGACATCACATGCATTAAATGCAGTATTTTCATTGGTTAAAGGGGTGAAATATTATTTTTATTTGGGTCGATCTATTTCGGGGTCAGACCAAAGATACTGTATAGACTGAAGAGAATACAAATGGCGACCAGATTTTTACTGTCCATTCGAAGAGCTTTCCAGGCAGATTTTTGATGGTAGAGATTGTAATTAGGGCTTGAAATGAGTCAGTTTAGATTATATTATCATTGGCGAGTACGATGATGTGAGAATTTTGAACTTTTCAACGGAAAACGAAGTGAAAATTCATCGCGATGTTGCCAAGTTGCAACTTGGCGGCCGGCCGAGTGATTTTCTCTGTGCGATCGCGAACATTTCCAGGTATTTTGCTTTTTTCTGCTTGTTTTATACTAAAATCGACAAAGAATTAACGACTGAAGGTAGTAATAAAGCTTTTCTGACGAAATTGAGCCAAAAAATCATCGCAATATCGAAAATCGAAGCCGATGTTCGCGGAAACCGATCTTGCTACGGTTACGGCTAACAATCAAAGACTTGACTTCGATTAGGCCTACCTTTATTTTACAAATTACCGATAATTCCAAAGATGCCAGTGTCTAAATGTCTTTGAATGATTATTCTTTTATTATTTGCACACCATTCATCCATCGATCCAAGTTAAAGGCACAAAAATAGCCTGGAGAGTGGTAACTGGTTGCATTTTTTAAATTTCAACACACCTGTCCGTTTTTTTTTTTTTATTAATTAATTTTGGTGTTTTACGTCCTCTGGCAACTGATCAGACACATATGGGACATTTTTAACAATAATTCATGAAATCACACCTGATTTTTTTATATTATTCATAGCGTTCTTACCACACCTTTTTTGCATTAATTAATGAAATCACATAGTCTTACACATTCATGCCAACCCATTTTATAGGCTTTATTTTATTGTATTTGTTTATTATTAATCAAATTTTGTTCAGGGGGTGGGCCGCGGGTTGTTTAAAATCTAGTTTTCCTTTTTTTTTTCTTTGGTCAAATCCTACCCCTGAACATTATAAGGCGCAGGGGTCTCAGTCTAGGAAAGAATAGTCCGTAAAATATGGTAGTATGTAACAAATGGGATTTAGCATTTACATGACTTTGAGGTTTAAGCCAATAGCAGAATAAGAGGTGTGTGACCAGTGTTTTTGTTGTTGTGCCTGTGTGTGTGTGTGAGAGAGAGTGTGTGTGTCTTTGTGTGCGTGTGTTGCACGGGCGCTACTCTTTCATTTTTACACTGATTTCAGTATTTTTAATTTTATCAGAAACTGAACTTCATTTTTTTTGTAATTCATTGAACAACAACAAAATTGACCACAAGCGATTTGAGGCGTTTTGAACTTAGTCTAGTTGTTCTATCTTGGAAGTTTACAAAGGCAATGCAATAATTTTACAAGGCTTATCAGACTCAAATGGGTCCCTGGACCCCTGCCTTTCAGTTTATTTTTATTTTGGGGAGTAGCACCCATGGTGTTGTGCATGTGTGTGTGTGAGAGAGTGTATGTGTGTGCGTGTGTGTGAGAGAGAGTGTGTGCGTCTGTGTGTGAGAGAGAGTGTGTCTGTGTGAGCGAGTGTGTGTGTGTGTGTTGTGCATGTGTGTGTGTGTGTGTGTGTGTGACGTGTGTGTGTGTAGTGTGTGTGCTTGTGTGTGTGTGTGTGTGTGTGTGTGTGTGAGTGGGTGTGTGTGTTGTGTGTGTGTGTGTGAGAGAGAGTGTATGTGTGTGAGAGAGAGAGAGTGTGTGTGTGTCTGTGGCTGCAATAGGAAACAGTTTGAAAGCTAGTTTTGTTGTTGTTGAGGATTACAGGTTTTCAACCTAGGAAGCTCCGTGCTGCAGCATTGGGGCAAAAGGAGGGGGCGTCAAGTGGTATTAAAAATACACTGACCCACCACGATTAAGTCCCTTGGGGGAGGGGGTTTCTGGGTAGTTGTGACCCATATATACAAATGCCCCCAACTTGAAATTGAGGTTGCTCTTTAAAATGATGTTTCGTTTTCAATTTGGGGGCATTTTTGTATGGGATGTCAAAACAAGATTTCTTACCAGCTATAACAGGGAAAACATGTGAAACCCGTGATTTTGACACGTGATCTGGTAGATCATTAAGCTTTTATTGTTGACCAACTGTTCAAAATCCCTTGGCCAATTTTTTTTTTTTAAATTGGTGTGTGTGTGTGTACTTTGGTGGCTTGTAAACACATTTCAGCCCGGTTCTTTGGAATAGCAGCTTGATGTCTTCTCTGCTATCCCGGTGATAATCATCGTCATGCATGACCGATAAACATGTTTTTGTGCTTTTGCCGGAATATTTATGACCCAGCATCCCTCAAAGGGACATTAAGTGTCAAACTGACCATTCTGAGAAAGTTATACATTTGAAAACTTCAGACTCTTCTTTTTCTAGTGATACAAGAACCATTCTTGTGTCTTTCTCCGTTCCAGAGTTATGAGCATTTAAAGTTAGTAGGGTGAGCCTCGGCCATTTTGAGAAAACACAGTCGAAAGTCTAGCCTAGCTGAAGAAAATGCATTGAGCTACTCTTCTCCTCTTCTGCATTCCCAGGCCATATGGCCATAGTGGGTAAGGTACGTATGTGTTCGGTTTTCAGTTTTCACTGGTCTCCCCGCTGCGCACAGCCGACACATTCCGATTTCGGAGGAGCTCAAAGGAGAAAAATTCTTTGGAAGATTTTTTTTGAAAAAAGGCAGGAGAATGGGCCGGCCATAAGTCAGAAAGATAGTAGATGATAGAAAGCAAAGGGAAGATTAGAGGAAATTACAAGCACAGAACTTCCAGAAGGTGGGGGAACTATTTTTACAAAAGACCCCCCGGTATCCCCACGGGGAGATTGAGCTACTCACTTTAAAGCACTTGTAAGACCATTTAGAGACCATGTTAAAGATTGCCCTTTATACATATGAAAGATAAGATGTTAGAGAACACAAAAATACCCATAACTCAAAATTGACAAAAAAATTTGATTTTTACTCTTAGCCCAGCGACTTAATGTCCCTTTCGTGGTGCTGGGTCACATATGTTTAACCCTTTCACCGCCAGCCATTTTTCAGCCGAAAAATACCATTTAAGTAGAGAGAGAAAGCTGCAATATTGCGAATTCCTCTGTGACACATATAACATTAGGCCTATATTCTTACCTCCCAACATTAAGAAAATAGGGTCTTCGAATAACAGGCCCTGATTTGATGCTTTTAATTTTAGTGATATGGGTGTTAAACCATTGTGGTGCGAAAATGGCGGTGAAAGGGTTAAACACACACACAGAGGGTGAGAGAGAGAGAGAGAATCCGGAATAAGGTCGAAAGTACGGTTGCGCCTAAGGTCGAATGTACAGGTGTGCTTAAGGTCGAAAATAAGTAAATGCACACTTCAGCCTAATGTCGAATTGCAGAGCTGTGCCTAACGTCGAATATAAGGTTGAGCCTAAGGTCGAATGCAAAGTTAAGCCTAACGTCGAATTGCAAAGTTCCGCCCAAGGTCGAATGTATGGTTCAGCCTAAGGTCGAATGCAAAGTTGAGCCTAAGGTCGAATGCAAAGTTGAGCCTAAGGTCGAATTGCAAAGATGTTAGGCTCAACTAAACATTCGACCTTAGGCACAACTTTGAAATTCGACGTTGGGCTCAACTGTGCATTCGACCTTAGGCTCAACGATGCAATCGACCTTAGGCTCAACCGTACATTCGACCTTAGGCACAACTTTGAAATTCGACGTTGGGCTCAACTGTGCATTCGACCTTAGGCTCAACGATGCATTCGACCTTAGACTCAACCGTACATTCGACCTTAGGCACAACTTTGAAATTCGACGTTGGGCTCAACTGTGCATTCGACCTTAGGCTCAAGCGTAAAACTTGCATGAAATTTTCGACAATAGGCACACTTGTCAGTCATGCCATTTTGTTTCGACCTTAGGCGCAACCGTACATTCAACGTTATTCCCGAGAGAGAGAGCAAAAATAGGACTTAGAAACTAGCATGATTTTGTGTGTGTGTGCGATATGTTGGGTGTTATTTTTGTTTTTTTGTTTTTTCTCTACCGTCGTCTTGGTTGAAAAATTAAAGGCTATCTGTATTTTTTTTTAAAAGCAAGTGTAATTTTCCAAACTTTCAGATGAATTTCAATTTTGCCAGTTACCAGGAGAAAGTGTTTTGAAAGTGAATTGAACATAATTATCCAGTATGGATGAGAGTACGTGTATTTAAAGAAACAATAAATTGAAGGGATGCATGGGTTTGGAAAATTAGAACTGAACATTGCCGATTTTTTGGAAGTGTTCTAACCCCTTGACTGCCATATTAACAGGGTTCGTACAGATCTGTGTACAAAAAATTCCAGGAGTTTTCCAGGACCAGCAGACCTGCCTGTCGCGTGCAAATCTGTCGCTCGTGCAAATCTGCAGCTCGCTACCTATGAGAGTCTGTATTTGCGGCATTTTGCGACATTGAGCATGAACCACAAATTTCACTTTTTTCTAGGGTTAGGGTTAGAAAACCATGGTTCAAAGTACAGAAAAAGTGAAATTTGTGGTTGTCGCAAATACACTCTCATAGTAGCGAGCTACAGATTTGCACGAGCGACAGATTTGCACGCTACACTGCCTACCCCCAATTTCTTTTTTTAGGTACTCCACGAAATAAAATTCCATACTTGTTCTCAAAGTTGCAAGGAGACCCCAAAACTGGACATTACAGAACATTAAACCGATCTTAGAAGACCTTAAGTTCAAATTTTTGCTGTATTAATTTTCCATTTACTGTACTGCAGTACTGGGGCTCAAAATCGTGTACAAAATATGGAAAAATCGTATGAGTAGGCAGGTCTGGACCAGTTTACTAAATTTCAAGGACTCAATCTGGCATACCAGTCAATGTCGGTTTCGTTCCCGCCTGAGTTGCTTGTGCTTCTGGCCTTGACAATGGCTTTTTACAGCACTCTCGTCCATGCTGGCGATGTCAAAGTTCTTTTTGCATACTGTGCAATTAGCTTTCAGTTTTGAACCATGTGTTGACGGAGCTAGCCAGCTCTGATATTCTTTTTTGCAGCCTAACATCGTTGAAAATGCAGTCTCCTTTACCGGAGAATGGAAGTACGGTAAAGGGAAGTAACTTCAGCGGCAGACAACTCGCGCATATCGGTATGACCATGAAAGTTTTTGGGGTTTTTTCATTTGAATTTAGTTTTAACCTTCAATATTTTTTGTGGAGGACAGATTTTGACTTTGATGGATTGAGATTAAGGACGTGGTCAGACGATACTGAAAATTCCAGGACTTTTCCAGGAGTCTTGGGGCCTTTGCTGTTTTTCAAGCACTTTTCAAGCCCTGGAAAAGGCCATGTTAATTTTCCAGGACTTTTCAAGGTTTCAAGGACCCTGTACGAACCCTGCATATAACTTAACACATACAGGCTTGGTGAAGTCACAGATGATGCCATCAGATAATGACAAAAGAGGGATAATTCTAATATACTGCTTTTTTTTTCTTTAACATAGTAAGAGGTATATCCCCCAAACCATTTTGCCAGATTGGCTGTATCGGTTCTTTTCATGTCATATTTAAAATGATTTTTTTCTCTAATTCTACGGCAGTCAAGGGGTTAAGAATGAATTCAACATTTTCAATGGAGTGTTTTGAAAATCTATTCAACATGGCCAGTTTGAGAGTGTATTATTAGGACAAATGAATTGAAGATAATGATGCATGTGCCCAAAGAATTATGTTGGTCTTTATTTTTGTGAGTGGATTAAAACACTGGAAATCGGAATGGTTGGCGTGTGTGTGGGGAGCGAGTGATCAGTAAAATGCAATATTTGATGCAGCTGAGAGAGAGAAACGAACGAACGAATCTTTTTTAATGTTGGAAAAGAATAAGCACAATATACGCTTGTTTACATCTCGCCAACAACAAGAAGAAAATGTTAGAAGAAAAAACAAACAGATCAATGCACGAATGACAAATATTTGTAAATAACAATTGTCCACACAGTCACACATACACATCGACATATACACAAAAACTACACACACTCACTCATACACATACACACACGCGGGTACGCGCACACAAACACACACGCACGCACGCACGCACACGCGCACACACACACACTGTACCAAATATGTATCGTGAAAGAGGGGGAAAAAAAAAAAAAAAAAAAATCTAGATGCAACACACACAAAGAAGAACAACATTATTTACAAGCATCAAAACATAAATTCCACAGCTCGTAACACACACACACACAAACGCACGCACACACGTACACATGAAGGCACACACACTCAAAAAGCATGAAATACGTGTTACATATGGCATAACAAATTCACTAGAAAACAGGTGGTAAACATTGGACTAGGGCAACTGGAAAATGAGTTAACCCTTTCACCGCCAAAGTCGCATTTTAGCACCACAGTGATTTAACACCTATGTCACTAAAAGGCATCAAATTGGGGTCTGTTACCCAAAGACCCTATTGTTTTAGTTTTGGGAAGTAAGGATAGACCTTATTTTACATATGCCACAGAAGAATCCCCCCAATACTGCAGATAGATTTTGTTCTCTACCCAGGTAAATTTAATGGGAAATCTTGCCTGAAATATGGCTGGCGGTGAAAGGGTTAAGTTTTATGTGTCCTTTCGATTCACCATATTTCATGGACTACAATGCGCATCTTATTATAAGGTAGGTACACACACCCCCCCCCCCCACCCGACCATGACACATTCCTCCTCCTCCTGCGTTCCCAGGCCATATGGCCATATGGCCATAATGGGTAAGGAACGTATGTGTCCGGTTTTCAGTTTTCACTGGTCTCCCCGCTGCGTACAGCCGACACATTCCGATTTCGGAGGAGCTCAAAGGAGAAAAATTTCTTTGGAAGATTTTTTTTCTCTTAGGGAAAAAAGGCAGGAGAATGGGCCAATAAGTCAGAAAGATAGTAGATGATAGAAAGCAGAGGGGAAAAGGCAGAGTCAAAGAGAGTGACAGAATAGAGGAAGTTACAAGCTACAGAACTTCCAGAAGGTGGGGGAACTATTTTTACGAAAGATCCCCCGGTATCCTCATGGGGAGAACCTGGACACAAAATGATTATTTTGTTCCAATGGTTTACTACTGTGTGTTATTGCAGGTTGTGTAGAGTGGCACAGTGGTAACGCGTTCGCCTCGTGTCAAGTAAACCCGAGTTCGAACCTGGGTACAGGGGATTTTTCCCTCTCACTTTGCACTAGGCCTTACGGTCTGAATGTGGAGTATTTCGGATGAGACGATAAACCGAGGTCCTGTGTGCCCATGCACTTAGCACACGTTAAACCCAGTGGCAACGAAAAAGTTGTCATTTGGTCAAAATTTACCCCCGCCCCCTTTCCTTCCTCATCAGTCACACAAGAAATCGCATGCCAAAAAAAAAATGGGTGGCGCGCCTCTGGCTGCGACGCGCTCTCCAGGTGGGAGCAACCCGAATTTCACAGAGACGCCTCTGTGACTATAAAGTACCTAATATTACAAGCCACAAGGGTTTCTGTCTTGGGGGGAAAAAGGGTTCACCTCATAATAATCGGTAAAATACTACAAAGGCAATTATATTTTGCAGTTCTTCTTCTTCTGCGTTCCAGGGCCATAAGGCCACAATGGGTAGGTACGTGTCCATTTTCCAGTTTTCACTGGTGTCCCTCGCTGCATTCAGCCGACACATTCCGATTTTTGGATGTAGCATATTTTGCAGTGAGGCACATTTGTGGTAAATAAAAATAAAGCTTTCAGTCTTGATAGTTTCAAAATCATATTTATTTGATTCTGATACTTCAGTAGATTTTTTTTGTAATTGATGATGATATGAGTTGGGTAAAGGTCAAGATGTGCCACCCCCTCTACATTTCTCGGTTAATTGTATTTTTCCGTTTTTGCCTTTCTTACCATACGTAAAGCTGTATTTTAGGAACATTTTTAGCTAATAACCTTTTTGGAATACTAACCCTATCCCTAACCCTAGCCCTAACCCTAACCCTACCCCCCACCCTATAAGACGGAAACACGCAATGAACCACAACTGTGACAAATCGCGGTGTACTGCAGTACATAGTGGGGGGTAGGGCTAGGGTTAGGGATAGGGTTAGTATTCCAAAAAAGGTTATTAGCTAAAAATGTTCCTAAAATACAGCTTTATGTATGGTAAGAAAGGCAAAAACGGAAAAATACAATTAACCGAGAAATGTAGGGGGGGGGGTGGCACATCTTGACCTTTACCATGAGTTGATTCATGTGTGCGTGTAGGAGGGTGTGAAAGAAGGAACTGTGGAATGGAGGGATGCGAGAGGGAAATAAAATGTTACAACAACAAAAAATAATAAAAAATAAAGCTTTCACAATTATCATTTATTAATATGGCATATCGATATCAGAGATTCACATTTATAAATAAAAACACAATCATTTACTAAATGAAAAAGAAAGAAAAAAGACATTAACCTTTACCGGACTTCTGGGGTCGCCCATGACCCCTTGACACACAAAATTTTTTATATCTCTAAAACTATTTAAGCAATCTTCATGAAATTTCATGACTTTGTCAAAAACGTAAATGGCTTTAAGTGTGTTAAATTTCATTAATGTGTATAAAATATAAATGACGTAATATGACGCGTAATTTTGATATACCTGTCCGGATGACGGGGGTCTCCCATGACCCCTACTTTAAAGAGCACTGCAGTGCATTGAGTAGGGGTCGTGGGAGACCCCCGCCATCCGGACAGGGATAAACACATGGTGACTCATTGACAAGTAGGGGTCGTGGGAGACCCCCGCCATCCGGACAGGGATAAACACATGGTGACTCATTGACAAGTAGGGGTCGTGGGAGACCCCCACCATCCGGACAGGGATAAACACCTAGGAATTCGCTCTTTGCTGAGTAGGGGGTCGTGGAAGACCCCCGCCATCGTGTCTGTGTAGTCAAAAGCATGATCCGGTAAAGGTTAACATGTTCCACAACACACATAACGGTAGCATATAACTGGCAACTTGTAAATTTACAAACATAATTCATCTTCTTTCCTTGAGCCTCCACCATCAGCCTCTTGATGCTTAAAGACCCCCCACGTCACGTGTCAAATTCCCTCTTAGGCTAGGAAGGTTTCTTCAGATTTCTTACCAGCTATAAGAGGGAAAGCATGTGAAACCCGTGATTTTGACACGTGATGTGGTGGGTCTTTAAAACTTTATTCGGTACAGTCAAACCTCTATTTTTAAAGACTTCCAAAAAGTCAGGAAAACCTGGTCTTCAATCGGAGGGGGTCTTATAACGGAGGGTCGTTTTCTTAGGAAGAGTTCAGCATCCGTTCCCAGAAGACCGGTCTTAAATGAGAGGTGGTATTTTAATGGAGGGTCTTATAATCGAGGTTTGACTGTATTGGATACGTTCTAGTCACAAAGACTTATCTCTGTGAAATTTGGGTTGCTCCCACCACGAGAGAGTGCGTCGCCCATATTTTTTATTTTTTTATTTTCATGTTGGACCAGGACTGCTTACCCCCTGTTGCAATTTCCAGGGGGAAACAACAGGGACAGAGACTCATTTCCAGGGACAAACATCGCGATGTCAGGGTCAAAACGAACATTATTTTCTGATTATTTCATGATCTTGCAAAATTCCTGCAACTGGATTTTGGGGGGTAGTCTTCCTGATGCTCTTCGGTGTCATTGTGCCTCGATTCGGTGTCATTGTGCCTCGATTCGGTGTCATTGTGCCTCGGTTCGGTGTCATTGTGCCTCGGTTCGGTGTCATTATGCCTCGATTCGGTGTCATTGTGCCTCGGTTCGGTGTCATTATGCCTCGATTCGGTGTCATTGTGCCTCGGTTCGGTGTCATTATGCCTCGATTCGGTGTCAATGTGCCTCGATATTCAAGATCCTTTGGTGTTCAGTAACCTAGGCATGGGTGCATCTGCTTCCGTTTTGGGACTAAAACCGTTTTTTCTATATTGCCCAAAACGGAAGTTCCGTTTTTTAAAAGAATTCGCACAAAAAACACCCACCAGTGTTGAATACCGAGATCGATTATCTGAGTGATTTAAAGCCTTGGAGTGCCTCCCTTCTCAGTGCCTCCCTTCTCCCTTCTCAGCGCTGTTCCCGGATGATGAACATGTGATGAACTTTTCAACGGAAATTTAAGTGAAAATTGATCGCGATGGCGCCGAGTTGCAACTTTGAGGCCGCCGATCTTGCGGCCGAGTGATTTTCTCTGTCCGATCACGAACATTTCCACGTATTTTGCTTTTTTTTTTCAGCTTGTTTTATACTAAAATTGACTAAGAATTAATGACTGAGGGTACTAATAAAGCTTTTCTAACGAAATTGAGCCAAAAAAATCATCGCAATATCGAAAATCGACTCCCAAAATGCAATTCCCAGCTAACGTCACTGAAAGAGCTGCCGTAGGCCTACCCCACTTCAGTTTTTTTCCATTTCAGCCAGATGCACCCATGCCTATATGTAACGTGTATGTTACAGGCATGGTAGTGGGGGCAAAGTGAGTTTCGCGGAAGAATATCCAACCGATTCTGCATTTCATTTCAAAGATGTCGACTCAAACTAAAATGATGAAGTTGGGTGTCAAAATGAAGAAGAAGAAGAAGAAAAAGAAGCACTAGGATCACAAATCTGGAAACGTGTGGCGTGAGCTAGGCCGCGCACGACTGCTAACTTCGGCGGGAAGTTGCTTGTTCAGTCATTCACATTCGGTTCCGCGAAACGATTGCATAGGTTTTTAACGCACGTAATTTGTAGGTACCCGAGCAAATTTTTATCCCGGCTTTATTTTATTTTGGGGGGGGGGGGGCGGGGGTGTCAAATTTTCACTTTCGCAGGTTTTTCGCGATTCGCTGAGGTCTACCATGCCTGATGTTAGGGACATTTCAACAGTGTCTGGCTTTTTTTTTTTTTGGGGGGGGGAGGGGGTGTTCCTGTGTTCAATTGAAGGTCAAGTAAACAAGACAAGTGATTGTTCCACAATTTTTATTTTTATTCTACTGTTTCCAGGGACGCTAGAAAGAGAAGTGGATTCCAGGGACAGGGTGCCATTCTTGACTGTTTCCAGGGACAAATACCCCTTAGGGGGGACGGTAGGCAGTCCTGTTGGATTAAATCCTTGCAGTTATTTGTCTTTATTACATTTATGGGGTGGCTGTGGGTTTAGTTATTTTAGCAGGTTTTCTCATCTTTCTCACAACTGAAAAAAAAAAAGAGAAAGGCAAAATTTTGCTATAAATAATCCAAATGTATGATAGGCAATTATAATTAATATATCAGCCTGGAACAGGCTGTACTGAACTCCACCGAAGTGACTCAGCAGCAGTGCAGTGTCTCCTCGGTTGGTTGCCTCCTGATGGCCTAACATA
Organism: Phymorhynchus buccinoides; assembly: GCA_017654935.2. Classification (NCBI taxonomy): domain Eukaryota; kingdom Metazoa; phylum Mollusca; class Gastropoda; order Neogastropoda; family Raphitomidae; genus Phymorhynchus; species Phymorhynchus buccinoides. Next base: position 11,906,411 of record CM065712.1, on the reverse strand, counting down.
CATTCGCTCCTCTTGGACGGCTGGTCTCGGATTCTGCGACCTGAACGTGCGAAGGTGTGGCTGCGAGTTGGGACTCCGAATGAGTGGCGTGGGAGCAACGCCACCGTACGGCCCAAGAGGTGGGACAGCAACAACAAAAAGTATATCAGCCCGACAATATCGAGTGACGCGCGCGCTCTCGCTCTCTCTCTCCATGGAGTGTTGATTCCGTTTCAACTGCCTTTGGCCCCCTCTTCTTCGATGATGTAGAAATCCTGTGGAACATACCAAATATTTTCAGGTTATTTCAAAACAAATCATTTCTCAAACATGAAATGGGAAAAAAATATCGACTTGCAGACAGATCGGTCCAACAACTTTCACATAAATATCGACTCACTGATAGATCGGTCCAACCAATGACTTTCACATAAATATTGACTCACTGACAGGTCGGTCCAATGACTTTCACATAAATATTGACTCGCTGACAGATCGGTCCAACCAACGACTTTCACATAAATATTGACTCACAGACAGATCGGTCCAACCAACGACTTTCACATAAATATTGACTCGCTGACAGATCGGTCCAACCAAACGGCGATTCCTCCTTGGCGGAGGTGCTGGAAGTCAGATTATTTCAGTGAAAGAGAAGGCATGTGCCTTCTCTTTTCTAATGGTCACCCGAGTTGGACCAAATCGTTTGCACGAACTTTCCACAATACAAGCCTTTTTATACAGTTTTTTTATAGTTTACCAAAAGCCGTTTCACTCACAACGAAGGAAAGAGCTTCAATGTTTTTTTACTGCACTACAAAGAAGACCAAAAGCTTCAACCACTCTCTAGTGGCCTCCACCCACCCCGTCCAAAATGGCTTTTCTCTCAGGCAACTAAGCCAAGGAGGAATCGCCGTTTTGACGGGTTTGATTTCTAGGAAACCAGAGCAAAGTGAGTGTGTTCCGATCCTTGAAAAGGCTCTTTTTTTTTTATCCTTGAAAAGGCTGTCTTTCTGCTGACCTCGACGTGTTTCTTGCAAAAAAACTCATCTGTCAGGGTGCCCCTTTAAAGCTTCTACTCACTGATAGATCGGTGTCCTGACACACACACACACGCAATGTGAAGCAGATGCATGGGTGTTCCTGGGAAATTAAAAAAATCATGCAAGGCAGGGGGCCAGGGGCCACACAGGCCCCGGCGGAGTGCAGGGACAGCGCCCCACCTGGGGGTTCCTCGGGGTCAATGCCCCCTGGAAGCTGAAGGGAAACAAGTTTCCAATGTAATTGACAGGCTCTCGTTGCACTTTCACTTCTGGTTAAACTTCATGACCTCTATAACCAGCAAAATGCATCTACTCATAATCTGGCGACGCCAGGTCCAGGCCCAAAAAAAAATCCTGAACTTCAGGACATCATTGACACAAAAAAATCCTGAACTTCAGAACATCCTGGACAAAAAAAATCCTGAACTTCAGGACATCCTGGACAAAAACATCCTGAACTTCAGGACATCCCGGACAAAAAAAAATCCTGAACTTCTGGACATCCTGGACAAAAATATCCTGAACTTCAGAACATCCTGAAAGCAGGAGCATCCATGCATATTAGCTTCCACTCACTGATAGATCGGTGTCCTGACACACACACACACAATGTAAAGCAGATTAGCTTCTACTCACTGATAGATCGGTGTCCTGACACACACACACACACAATGTAAAGCAGATTAGCTTCTACTCACCGATAGATTGGTGTCCTGACACACACACACAATGTAAAGCAGATTAGCTTCTACTCACCGATAGATCGGTGTCCTGACACACACACACACACAATGTAAAGCAGATTAGCTTCTACTCACCGATAGATCGGTGTCCTGACACACACACACACAATATAAAGCAGATTAGCTTCTACTCACCGATAGATCGGTGTCCTGACACACACACACACAATGTAAAGCAGATTAGCTTCTACTCACACCTGACACACACACACACACAATGTAAAGCAGATTAGCTTCTACTCACCGATAGATCAGTGTCCTGACACACACACACACACACAATGTAAAGCAGATTAGCTTCTACTCACCGATAGATCGGTGTCGCAGGCCTCACAGTGCCAGGCATAGCCCCGGACTTTGGGCGATTTCTTCAGCGGAGGATCCAGGCAGTGGAAATGATAGGACAGCCGACAATCGTCGCATCTGAAGAAGAAACAAAATATATACAATTAAAAAAAAAGAAGAACGAAAGGATGAAAATGTATTGATGCGCGGTAACAAGATAAACATAACCCCCATTCGCTTATATAAGAAATGTGACAGTGCATGGGAAGAAACAGACAATAAGACGCACCCCCCAAAATTTACACAAATTTCCGATTGCGCAGGGGTCTCAGTCTGGAAAAAAAAAGTATCACCTACTAATCGGAGATGGTGCTAGAAATTTTCACTTTAGGCCATTTGGCCTAAACAGCCACAAAACCTTAGGCCAATTTCAACAATTTTAGGCCCTCTCACTCGGTCAACATAAACTCTCACTGACAATGAATTTGATTTGTTTTTTTAACTGTCAGATCACACAGACTCACACTACGGTGTGGCAAACGTCCGCCATAAGCAGCAAGGGAAGCAACTCTCACGAGGCAATTGGCCTTGTGCTAGCAAAATCATGACGCGACAAAGTTAGCTTTTTGATCTCGGTCACACGCAAGCAAACTTTGTTTCACTTCGTTGTTCATAAAAAAAACGGATACACTTCGTTGTTCATTAAAAAAACCGGACATACTCGTGCCGATTTGGTAATCAAACCTTCGGCCCACTGGGCCGACAGGACAGTTGACTTTTAGGACATTTTTTGTAACCTTCGGCGAATCGCCGAAGGCCGACGGCAAACAACCACCCTGCCTAATACTGTAATTTTCGGGTTATAAGGCGATATATTTTTCTCCAATTTCGACCTATGCACTTAATCAGGCATGGTAGACCTCCGCGAATCGCGGAAAACCCACGAAAGTGAAAATTTGACAAAACAAGAAAACCAAAAATAAAGCCGGGGTAAAAATTTGCTCGGGTGCCTAAAAATTACGTGCGTTAAAACCTATGCAATCGCTTCGTGGAACCGGATGTGAATGACTGAACAAGCAACTTCCTGCCGAAGTTAGTAGTCGTGCGCGGCCTAGTTCACGCCACACGTTTCCAGATTTGTGATCCTAGTGCTTCTTTTTCTTCTTCTTCTTCTTCATTTTGACGCCCAACTTCATCATTTTAGTTTGAGTCGACATCTTTCAAATGAAATGCAGAATCGGTTGGATATTCTTCCGCGAAACTCACTTTGCCCCCACTACCATGCCTGTTAATAAAAGAGGGTGCCCTATTAGTGAACAAAAACCGTGAGAAGAGAGGCAACGATTGCCGTGTTCAGTAGTCTACTGTGAGTCTAGACATCGAAAGTGGTCACGAGTCGCAGATACAACGAATACTCACGTTAAAATGCTTCAAAATCCCTATTATCGTCTCAGATACCGTCCGACAGATGCCATAACCCTTCATTGGATGTAAAAAGCATCGTTGTAAAGCTTGAAATGCCATAATTCTATCAGTTTTTGCGAAGAATTGTCCAAACACAACAACAGGAAGCAGCACAAACGGAAGGTCGACTATTTGAAAGGGGAGCCAACTCTCGTTTATGACAACAGTAATGGCGGTGGGCAAGCGTTTACAGGACGCATACAGGCTTCAAAGTTTGACTTTCTTTTGTGAGGTGCCTTATAAACGAGGGCGCCATTCGCTGTAATTTTTTCTAATTTTTCTGGAAAATTGCCCTATAGAGCATTTTCCGTTTCAGCTGCTACACTCTGGAACTCACTCCCTGTATGTGTGCGTGCGCACACGTGTGTGTGTGGTGTATGTGTGCGTGCGCATGTTTGTGTTGTGTGTGATGCGTTCATGTAGGCCCCTATATGAGTGTATGTATGCATGGTGTGTGTGTGTGCGTCCATGTGTGTGTGTGCTTGTGCTGGGTGTGACTGTGTTGTTTTTGTGTGTATGTTGTTGTGAATATTATGTTG
>CM065712.1:11894858-11899858 GCA_017654935.2 Phymorhynchus buccinoides | reverse complement strand
GCTTCTACAGAATCCTGGAAAACTTGAGAGGCAGGGGTACAGGGGGCTGCATCCCTGTTGGGAAAACGCTATTTTAAAGATTAAAAGGATTTGACAGCCTTTCCCCTCCAAGCAAAGAACAAATGACACGGGACAGCTGAACAGGCTCCACTGAACTCCACCGAAGTGACTCAGCAGAAGTGCAGTGTCTCCTCGGTTGGTTGCCTCCTGACGGCCTAACATTGATTCGCTCCCCTTGGACTGCTGGTCTCGGATTCTGCGACTTGAACAAACCGGGATGTAGCTGCGAATTGGGATTCGGAACAAGCGGCGTGGGAGCAACGCCACTGTACGGCCCAGAAGATGGGACAGCCAAAAAAAAAAAAAAAAAAATGACACGGGACAGTAACAACATATGGAAAGGTGAGATCGGTTTTTTTAAAAACATGATTGATTTTAACCCATTGACTGCCAGAGAAAAAAAAAATTGGGCAAATCATGCCATGAAAAAGACACATGATAGAGTCAATCTGGCAAAATGGTCTGGGGATATAACTCTGAGCAAAAGCCAGCATATCAGTTATTCCTCTTCATCTGATGACGTCATCAGTGATGTCATCAGGTCAGTACGTATTACGTTATCAGGAATGAAAGTGGATGAAGATCAAAAAAGAGGAAAAAATTTCGTCAGAGAAATCCTTCCACCCGGATTTTCATCTGACGTCGGAAGTTTTGTTGAGCGGGGTGGGGGCGAGCGAACGTTCCCCCCAAAAAAATTCCAGCACAAACATCAAAGAATGAGATTCATTTCAGCCGAAAAAAATCCTTCCACCCGGATTTTCACCTAATGTCCGATGTTTTGTTGACGGGGGGGGGGGGGGGGGGGTGCACAACGTTCCCCCCAAAAAATTTCCAACCACCTTTTCACCTACCTCACGTCACAAGTTTTATTCAGCGAGGAGGGGGTCCGAAAATTGGGTCGGCACAAATAGCCTTCCACACACATTTTCAGCTAACATCGCTACTTTTGTTGAGCGGGAGCTACTCATTTCGCCTTCCTTCGCACAATTGAAGCGAGTGAGCTAAAGCGACTTCCGGTTAACCAGTTTGAGAATCGCCAAATAGAGACTTGTAGATATAAGAATACGACAAGATCGGTCCTTTACGCAGATTTTTTTTTGGCCACGGAAGTTTTGAAACGCGGAATTCTTTCATGCCTGGTTATATGGCAGTCAAGGGGTTAATGAAACAGAAACACCGGAAGGTGCTGATGGGACCCAGAGATGCACCAGCCACGCCTGCCCTATCAACACGAGAGCAGTCCTGCTCTAGACCTTATGGAAGTGTCCGTGTTGTGTTATAGTGGGAAGCAGGAACACACACACACGGAACATTCCATTAACCCAATGACTCCCAACCATTCGAACCGGGAATCGATCCCAGTTCCCGAGAGATGGGAATTAACTCCGAACGTCACACCAAATATTTTCATTAAAAAAATCACCCAGAATAAAGTCGAACTCACATTTCATTTCTGAAAGATGCATATTGAATAGCAATGATGATATTTTCATTCCAAAGCTAACACACTGTCACACAACAAACCATGAATTGAAATTTAAAAAATCCGTAATGGCGCTCCGAGCATCGCGCCGAGTCAATACTGCGCACGTCACGTGGAAAGAAGAAAAAAATTTGGGGTCACTTCGAAAAATCCGTTCAAAAAGACTAGTGGGTGCTTTCCCTTGCTGAAAGAACCAAAAATGGACCAGCGAGAGTCAGGAACAGGAAGAACTAACTTAGTATATTGCATTGTGGGTAGGGAGAAAGTGAAAGTGAACGAACTAGACCTGGCGTTCAGCGGGCGCAATCGGCGCTTACGGGCTGCATGAGTTGACAAAATTCGGTCGAATTTGGTTTCTGTGTCCTAGAGAGGGTTAAGTATACAGAGGCACGTAGCTTGGTGACCATCGAATACGATGCAGAAGAGTCCTTGCGAAATGTTCCCATTTTGTTTAACTCTTAGCATCCTATAGTATAAGGAAGTGGCAGAGCCAAGCCCACAATCCTATAAGGATCTGGCAGAATCAGCAAGAAATGGGTATGCTTATTCAAAATATTATATTGAAATTATTTGTGAATAAAAGTTCATGAAACTTTGTAGTAATCTTGCTATGATATTGTTTTCTGTGTTGACAGTGTTATTTTTGCCAATCTGACATTTTGTTTGTTTCTTTTGATTGATTATTACGAAAAAAAACAAAAATAAAGGTGTGTTCAACAAAGATGTTAAAAAACAATGTGTGGTGAGTTTATTATTAAACATTGCAGACACAAGTCACTTACATGATCAGAGAAACACTAAAAGCACAAAATAAACTTAGTACTTGCCTTTCTGTAGCATTTTGGTGATGCAATCAACAGGTAAAAATGATGTTCAGTTACGCACACCTGTCGGTCTCATTGCCGATCATTCGTGATCAAAGTTTTCATGTGAAAAGTATCTCTATGCTTTGTAAAAAGTGTTAAACCACTCATAAGTCCGATAAAAATCAATGAAACTGTCCAATTCACTGTCTAAAATAGTGTCCAAATGCTCGGCAGAAGACCGGTCGTCGGAATCGTTCGATTGATTTTCTGTCGATCGATAGTCGAAGTTAACCAGAGTAGGCATTGCACTAGCATGAGTCTCAACAGTCACTTCACTCTGGGCCCTATAACTAAGTCCAAAAGCACGACTGGCACACAATTTATCGGTAAAATCATCGATAGCATCCTCATCCATCGCTAAGAACGCCGCCATATTGATGAAAAAAGATCGTCCCAAAAAATTGCGAAGAAAATCGATCAAAATTAGTCTTCAATCGACCTCCATGCAAATGGCGGCCATTGCAACAGAAAGTCGAATGCTTTCCGGCTGTCGTTAAAGCTTCCTCTCTGCATTAGAGAGTTCCCACTTCCTTAGCAATATGACTAACCAACGTGGGTGGATCGGTGCGCTTTCATGCGGTTTAGGACTGACGGTGAGGTGCGGTATAGGACGCTAAGAGTTAACCCTTTCACCGCCAGCCATTTTTCAGCAACAAATGTCCATTAAACTTACCTGGGTAGAGAAAAAAAACCTGTCTGCAATATTAGGGAATCCTCTGTAACGTATCTAAAGTAAGGCCTATCCTTAGCTCCCAAAATTAAGAGAATAGTCTTTGGATAACAGACCCTGATTTGATGCTTTCTAGTCACATGGGTGTTAAATCATTGTGGTGCTAAAATTGGCGGTGAAAGGGTTAAAGAATCTTGAATCTTGATCTTGAAGGGTACCTTTTTGTTCTCCTCGGTCTCCAGCTGCTGCTCGTGGCGGTACTTGATGGGCTCCTTGATGGAGTCGCGCAGCCGGCGAGGCGCATCCATCAGCCGCGCCTTGACCCCCGCGTTGTCTGAATCGTCTGTGGTGGAGATGACGCATCGGGAACACTGCCTGCAGGATTGTCAACAGAATTATTGTTATTCTTCTTCTTCTTCTTCTTCTTCGATAGCTAAGACACTTTTCTGTCAATTATGAGCGCAGATGCGCCATGCTGCCGTTGTGCGCCTAACGGGTGAAGGGTCATAAAGGCGAACTTGGCACATTCTTTTTTCGAGAATGCTTTGTTTGTCTCACTTTGGCTCTGATCCACGCATTGCTAGATGATTGGCATCGTAATCAACTTTGGTGGAGGGGAGTTAATTAGAAATAGTTTTCCCCCTTTGTTCAATTTCATTATCTCCTCTCTCGGGCCTCACTATTTTATTCTTTGATTAACTAAGAAATAGTTAGGCCCAGCAAGTCCGACTTCGGCTGGAGGGAATCTCTTTGAAAGTGTTTCGGTGGAAAAAAAGGCAGGAGGAGAATGGACCGGTAAGGTAGAAAGATAGTAGATGACAGAAAGCAAAGGGAAAAGGCAGAGTCAAAGATAGTGACAGATTAGAGGAAGTTACAAGCACATAACTTCCAGAAGGTGGGGGAAATATTTATACAAAAAGACACACCCCCCGGTATCCCCACCGATGTAACATGGGTGTAATACTGAAAATCAGGGGTCCAGGGGCCGCCAAGGGCCCCAGCAGGGTACAGGGGAAGAGCCCCGTTGGACGATACAGGGGGGCATTGCAAGAGAGAGATAACGAGACAGACAGACAGTCACAATGATGGACAGAGACAGTTTTGAGTCCGATAAGCCTTGTAGTGATGTAGAGTGGCACAGTAGTATCGCGTTCGCTTCGTGTCAAGTAAACCCGAGTTCGAACCTGGGTACAGGGGATTTTTTCCTCTCATTCTACACTAGGCCTTAACGGTCTGAACGTGGAGTCTTTCGGATGAGACGATAAACCGAGGTCCCGTGTGCCCATGCACTTAGCATACGCTAAACCCTATGGTAACGAAAAAGTTGTCATTTGGTCAAAATTTAACACCCCCCCTCCCTCATCAATGACAAAAATCGCATGCAAAATTTTTATTAAAAAAAATTGGGTGGCGCGCCTCTGGCTGCGACGCGCTCTCCAGGTGGGAGCAACCCGAATTTCACAGAGACGCCTCTGTGACTATAAAGTACCTAATACCTAATAATAACAGGGTTGTTGTTTGCCGTCGGCCTTCGGCGATTCGCCGAAAATTACAAAAAATGTCCTAAAAGTCAACCATCCTGTCTGCCCAGTGGGCCGAAGGTTTGATTACCAAATCGGCACGAGTATGTCCATTTTTTTTTAATGAAAAACGAAGTGTATCCATTTTTTTATGAACAATGAAGTGAAACAAAGTTTGCTTGCGTGTGACCGAGATCAAAAAGCTAACTTTGTCGCGTCATGATTTTGCTAGCACAAGGCCAATTGCCTCGTGAGAGTTGCTTCCCTTGCTGCTTATGGCGGACGTTTGCCACACCGTAGTGTGAGTCTGTGTGATCTTGTCGTCCTTTAGCGTCAGTGTTTCACTGTGTGTTTTTTTTATTGAAATGCCTCCCAAAAAGAAGACAAAACTTATAAGCGAG
>CM065712.1:11882139-11889358 GCA_017654935.2 Phymorhynchus buccinoides | reverse complement strand
ATAATTAATGTACATTGGTACCTAAGCCCGCGCAACATTTGAGCGTCCTAAGTTCCTCCGTTCAAACGTTATCACATCAGTGTGCTCTGCAATATTTTCGGCTCCAGCGACCTTGACCTTCCACATAGGACCTTAAATTCATTCTCCCAGGAGAGGCCTCCAATACTTCGTTTACATTTCAAATATCGTCAGCTTCTGGAGGGCAAAGCCCCCCCGACACCCCATCCTCCGCTAAGTCGTTCAACGTCCCCATTTTCCTCCCTCATTAACTTTATCAGCACCGCCGCCACCGTGTTCAATTATATTTCGGGATCATCCCTTGCTTAAGTCGCACTGACCCACCTACGATTAAGTCCCTTGTTTTTTTTTCTTCTGGGTAGCTGTGACCCATATACAAATGCCCCCAACTTGAAATTGAGGCTGCTCTTTTAAATGATGTTTCGTTTTCAATTTGGGGGCATTTGTACGGGAAGTCAAACCTGGTCAAAACAAAGATTTATTACCAGGCTGTAAGAGGGAAAACACGTGAAACACGTGATTTTGACACGTGATCTGGTGGCGTCTTTAACGTTCCCCGAAAGTGATGTGTGGGTGGGTGTTTAAAATCTTCCTCCCCTACTCGCTCACGATCCGAACAGACACGCAACACACATACAGATCTATAAACAACAGGGATAGAAAGTGGTTTATTATTATAAAATAGGGGGAAGACGGGTGCCAAAAAGCCCATGGGCGGGTAAGACGCCCATGCCAATTATCTCATGAAAATAAAGAAAAATTTCGTCAAATTTGCCCATGAGACGAATGCTCGTCACATTAACAATCGTCTCATGGGCATAATTTGACTAAAATTTGCTCTCAATTTACATGAAATAATTGGCATGGGCTTCTTACCCGCCCATGGGCTTTTAACGCCGTCTTAACCTACAGTATACTCAGCCACGCGGCCATGCTCAATTGGCTTGATCACGTGGTCCAGGCAGCTGGCCAATGATTTGTGCAGGTGGTGGACACACCCCTTCCGGGAACCTTGACCTTCGTACACGTACACACAGCCATTCGAATTCGTGGCGCGTGAATGACTCCAACGTGCAGCCTGTAAATTCAATCATTTTGTTCATCAATAAAATTATCATTCATTTTATTCATCACTTAATTCATTCATTCATTCATTACTTGGTATTTCAAATCAAATCAAATCAAATCAAAAATCAAATCAAAATTCACTTTATTATCTCCCAAGGATAAATTTTTGTTCAGGTGCCAGAATAACAAAGACATCGACATTCAGCGTGCATGAATAGGAGCAAAAGTTACACATAATACACGCTTCAAGATACACATTATATGTGGATACATACACATCTAAGGATAAGCATGCATAGTTACTTTTAACACAATGAACAACACATTTAGTGGCCAATTCTCCTGCCTTTTAAAAAAACAAATCTTCAAAATAATTTTTCTCCTTTAAGCTCCTCCGAAATCGGAATGTTGTCAACTGTACGCAGCGAGGAGAGGAGTCCCCCCCCCCCGGTTGGAAAAACTGAAAACAGGAGACACATTACGTACCTGTACCCATTATGGCCATATGGCCTGGAACGCAGAGCGAAGAAGAAGAAGAAGACATTTTATAATCTATACAAACTGTGAGCCCAACTCGGACTTGGTGAGATACAATTTGCATCACACCTTTGAGACGCATATTAATTTTTTTTCAGGCATTGATTATATTCATTTCTATCTGACGTCGATGACATTATTATAATAGACATGAAAATTTTTGGGAAATGATGGATAAGAAAATGATTGTGTTTTACGTCCTCTCGGTCATAGACACATATGGGACATTTGTAAATACAAAGATGTTGGGAACAATACTGGCTGCAATGCCCGGAGGCAGTGCAACACCAGGGGTAATGTCCCGAGTTTTTAGCAATAGAGATAGGTGTCAGCGGTAACCACGCCTCGGTTTTGTTAAACCTCATCGGCTATGGTACCGCCACATTAAATATACAATCATGGTATAATAGACAATTTTCGGAGAGAAAAAAAAATAGGGGAGAGCAACTTCGTGAAAATTAAAGTTGTTTACACCTCCATTACTCGGTCCAATAAATAGCCATAGCAACAATGCAACAATGGCGTCGGAGCTTGAATACCACAGGATGCTCTAGTCAGCGACTTGCAAACTTTTTTTTGTAGAAAAATAAGGGGTGGCCAGTTGCTACAAAGTGATAGATACTTGCAAACTGTGAACGTAAAAATATAAATGACATCAATTTTAAATCATGACGCACCGCCACCGTTCTACATGAAATTACTCCCTTTAAGTTATTTCCGAACAATTCCTATTAGTCATGGCGATCGAATCTCCCACACACCATGAAATTACTCCCCTAAATTATTTCCCAACAATTCCTATTGATGACGTACCTGAGAAACAAGGGATGTTATCAACCTTAACCGGTTTCGAAAGGAAGCCATCTGATGGAATAAAACAATAAATAAATGAAATATAAAATTTTAAAAACAACAACTAATAATTATAATATCCAGGGGAAAAAAAAATCATAATTAGGTTATTAATTTTAGTCTATAATAACAACACAAACCACTACGTTTTTCTATCCAACATTTTGTTTCAGTAAAAACAATTTTTTTTTAAATGCACACATTAATGCATTTGATTGTTTTTTCTAGTCTAAAAAACAAGAAACGATCAGATCTTCATACACTTATGTTAAGTAATAATATCTGTATTGCTAAAAAAAATCGGGGACTTTCCTGGTGTTGCAACTGCCTCCGGGCATTGCCCTGCCTCCAGTAGGTCGTTCCCACCATCATTGAATCTTACAAATGTCCCATATGTGTCTGTTCCAGACCCGAGAGGACCGTAAAACACCATGTTTCATTCATTCACACACTGATTAACACAAGTCATAGCTATCTGCATTCGTTAAAAATTCGGGACTTTCCTGGTGTTGCACTGGCCTCCGGGCATTGCCTCCAGGATCGTTCCCACCATCTTTATATTTACTAATGTCCCATAATGTGTCTGTTCCAGACCGGAGGACGTTAAACACGGATTTTTCATTCATTAATCTTAATACAAAAGGTTTCGAGCACCAGAATTACTTGTCCCTAAGGAGCTACTGCGTAAAACCTTCTACTAACAAGAAACAACAATACATAAAACGTATAATTAGGCTAGGGGAAGACGGGGTAAGAAGCCCATGGGCGGGTAAGAAGCCCACCCCAATTACTCGGTGAAATAAAGAAAATTTCAGTCAATTTGCCCATGAGACGAATGCTAGACATTAACGCTCGTCTCATGGGCAAAATGAGACTGAAATTTGCTTCATTTCATGAGATAATTGGGGTGGGCTTCTTACCCGCCCATGCGCTTTTTACCCCGTCTTACCCTACCAATCAAATTTGTTTTTTAACCTATTACGCGTTTGTGGTTCGTTGTACTCTCTCTCTCTCTGCTACTCTCTCTCTCTCTCTCTTTACTCTCTCTCTCTCTCTCTCTCTCTCTCTCTCTCTCTCTCTGCTCGCTCTCTCTCTCTGGACTTATCTCTCTCCTCTCTCTCTCTCTCTCTCTCTCTCCTCTCTCTCTCGTCTCTCTCTCTCTCTCTCGCTCTCTCTCTCAGACTCTCTCTCTCTCTCTCTGTGTGACCAAAGTTGTTTGTCAACAGCGTCCCAGAGCATCACACGACAACGATGCGCTTAGGCAACCCTTACAAGTTCTTTAGGGCACCAGAGGAATCTCTCTCTCTCTCTCTCTCTCTCTCTCTCTCTCTCATCTCTCTCTCTCTCTATCTCTCTTCTCTCTCTCTCTCTCTCTCCTCTCCTCTCTCTCTCTCTCTCATCTCTCTCTCATCTCTCTCTCTCTCTTCTCTCTCTCTCTCACGACATCCAAAACATTACTAGCAAGAGCAGAGGACCCCCCATTTGGGGGTCTACGAAGTACTCAAATTCTAAAGGACCCTCTAAAAAGAATGTGCAGGGGGTCCCAGGGATGCACTAGAAACATTATTTTTAGCATTCTGCAGTGCCACTGGGACCCTCTATCCCGCCTCTAGGACCCTCTATGCTGTACATACTCTCCTAACATCCGATTAGCCTTTAAACCCCTTTCACCGCCAGCCATTTTTTTTCTGCCCCCCGCCCCAAATACCATTAAACCCTTTTCAACCGCCAGCCATTTTTCCCCCCCAACCCCCCCACAAATACCATTAAACCTTTCACCGCCAGCCATTTTCTGCCCCCCCAAATACACCATTAACCCTTTCACCGCCAGCCATTTTTCTGCCCCCCCAAATACCATTAACCCTTTCACCGCCAGCCATTTTTCTGCCCCCCCAAAAAAATACATTAACCCTTTCACCGCCAATGTCACATTTTTGCACCACAACGATTCGACACCTCATGTCATTAAAACTCTTGAAATCAGGATCTGTTATTCAATGACATTGTGTTCCTAAACTCGAGCAGAATAAGGATTGACCCCATTCTAAATGTGTCACAGAGAAATCCCACAATATTGCAGACGAAATCTTTTCTGTAGCCAAGTAAGTTTAATGGAAATTTTTGGCTCAAAGATGGGCTGGCGGTGAAAGGGTTAAACTTACCTAGTGTAGAGAAAAACAAGCGCGAAATCGCAATAGTTTGTGGCACGCGGTCTATTTTTACCACTCCAATCATGAGTTACCTCCCCTGGCTTTTCAATAATTTTAATCTGTAAACCAGAATGTTATCTCTGCACCATTTCGTCACTTTTTATATCTTTTGGAAAACATTTAAAACTATGTATCCTACTTATACTCATCGAAAGAAGCACCGCATATACTCGTCGTGTCTGTTGTAGTGTCTGTATTACGTATTACGTTTATTATTTTGTACGCTTTTAAAATACATCATTTTAAAGAGCGGCCATAAGTGTAGCCTCGATTTGAAGTGCGACAATTTTGACCGACAGACCGACAGACCGACCGACCGACAACGTGAGTTATAGGTTTGTGGCTTGAGCCACAAACAAAAAAAATCTCAATATTGCGAATTCCTCTGTGACATGCATAACGTTAGGCCTATCCTTACCTTGGAAAGTCCATAATTACGAAAACAGGGTCTTCAGATAACAGGCCCTGGTTTGATGCTTTTTAGTGACATGGGTGTTAAACCATTGTGGTGCAGAAATGCGGCATTGGCGGTGAAAGGGTTAAAGTTTAATACAATATTATTTATGTGGTGCTCAGTCGAAGATCAAGCCCGCGGGTCCACAACAAAACACACTGGCCAAGATCTTTCTCAACATCTGAAGAATGAAAAATCTGTTTAACGTCCTCCGGTCAGTCGGAACAGACACATACGGGACACTAGTAAATATATCTGGTATTGTCCAAAGGGAAAAGGCAGAGTCAAAGAGAATGGCAGATTAGAGGAAGTTACAAGCACAGAACTTCCAGAAGGTGGGGGAACTATTTCACATCTGCATTGTTTACATATTCGGGACTTTCCTGGTGTTGCTAAAGATGGTGGGAACGATCCCTGGAGGCGATGCCCGGAGGCAGTGCAACACCAGGAAAGTCCCGAATATGGAACAATACAGATGTGTGACGCTGTGGGTCCCCGTGGGGATCATACCGGGGGGGGCTCTTTCGTAAAAATAGTTCCCCCACCTTCTGGAAGTTCTGTGCTTGTAACTTCCTCTAATCTCTCACTCTCTTTGACTCTGCCTTTTCCCTTTGCTTTCTATCATCTACTATCTTTCTGACTTATTGGCCCCATTCTCCTGCCTTTTTTGGGGGGGTTTAAATCTTCCAAATATTTCTCCCTTGAGCTCCTCCGAAATCGGAATGTGTCGGCTGTACGCAGCGGGGAGACCAGTGAAAACTGAAAACCGGACACATACGTACCTTACCCATTATGGCCATATGGCCTGGGAACGCAGAAGAAGAAGTAACGCTGTAGTTTCTAGCACCTTTTTTTTTTTTTGCTGGCCACAACGTGTTCAGAATAAAGAGACCCCTGGAACAAATTCAACAGACGAAACGTCGGGGGTGGGGTGGGGGGTGGGGGGGGGGGGGTAATTGAATCCAAGCTTGGTTGTTGTTTTTGTCAGCTGTATGAATGTTGTAGCCTTTTCTAAAACCTAAACTTAGGCCAAAATTGATTTATTTACCGTATGTATTTGTAATCTTTTAGAGTTACAGTTCGCCTCGTGTCAAATAAACCCGAGTTCGAACCTTGGGTACAGGGGATTTTTTCCCTCTCACTTTGCGCTAGGCCTTACGGTCTGAACGTGGAGTCTTTCGGATCAGGAGACGATAAACCGAGGTCCCGTGTGCCCATGCACTTAGCACACGTTAAACCCAGTGGCAGCGAAAAAGTTGTCATTTGGTCAAAATTACACCCACCCCCCCCCTTCCTTCCTCATCAATCACACCAAAAATTCGCATGCCTTTGGATGCGACGCGCTCTCCATGTGGGAGCAACCCGAATTTCACAGAGATGCCTCTGTGACTATAAAGTACCTAATACCTAATAATACTCACTTCCAACACTGCTACGCTACAGAAGTGCTCTTCGCCCGTATATGATAAATTAAATAGTATCCTACATTTTCGAAAGAAAAAACCTTTTGCTGTTCAAGAGGTGAGCCTAGTATAGAAGACTTATGGCAATACTGGACAAGTGGTGTTGAATGATAAAAATGACCGGTGTGGCGTTCTCAAAATGGATTTGTTCTCAACATGTCTGCGCATGGCCGAAATCGATCATAACGTACCATCAAAGTTTAGGGTGGGTGGGGTTTTTTTTGCTTTTTTATTTGACCCTCCACTGTCCCCGCCTTTCTTTTCATTATTTTTTTGGGTCTCTCTTTTTTGTTTTGTTTTCTTTCTCTTTTTTTCTTTCCTTATTTTCCTTTTAGGGATAGGTTTAGGGTTCTTCTTCTTCTCTTGAGGGCCCACGGTCGGTTAGGGTTAGGAATAGAGTTAGGGATAAGGTTTAAGGTCAATTATTCAGTGTCGAATGACCGGTGTGGCGTTCTCAAAATGGATTTGTGTCCTCAATATGTCTGCGCATGTGCGAAATCGATCATAACGTACCATCACATTTTAGGGTTAGGGATAGGTTTAGGGTTCTTCTTCTTCTCTTGAGGGCCCACGGTCGGTTAGGGTTAGGAATAGGGTTAGATATGGTTTAGGGTCAA
>CM065712.1:11817139-11877139 GCA_017654935.2 Phymorhynchus buccinoides | reverse complement strand
TCATAATTTTACATAAATAACAATTACATTTACAAAAACAAAAACAAAAAAAGATGAGAGAGAGGACTGTTGCAGTGTTCTTACTTCTGATATGCCCAGCATTAGTGGAGCTGCCGGACAGGCGCAATGCTCTTCAGACCCCAGCAAGCTGGGGACCTAGTCCGGCCCCAACCCAGCCTAATGCTGGGCCAGGCCCACAGTCGCCAGACCAGAACAGCAGTAAGGATGGGGGGGGGGGGGGGGGGGGGATGGGGGGTGTCGAAGTTTGTTGTATTACATGTGGGGGCCAAGTCTGGACCTGAAGAGGTCCAGTGGCTCAGCTTCCATGGTTGCCTGGGGCAGGGTGTTCCACTTCCAGTCTGGGATTGTCCGTGGGGAAAACAACATCTGTCTGTACTGCGTACAGCAAGATAGAATGTCATACGCCTTGGTGTTTGATTATCTGATGCCTCTTCTTGTGCCTGTTGGGTTTGGCAGGTAGGCCGAGTTGATTTCTGTGAGGCCTTGGTCGTATTTGAAGTTTCCTCTTTCTTCTAGAGATGGCCATTCCAGTGATGATAGTATCTCATCGGCGCTGGAGGTTTGGCGGTACCTGTTTGCCACCCAGCGAGCACTCCTTCTCTGGACTTTTTCCAAGGTGTGGATGTCTTTTTTGGTGTAGGGGTGTGCATTCAGAAGCCGCTGTGGCTCAGTTGGTAAGACTAAGACTAACCTAAAGAGTCGCTAGTTTGTAATCCGTCAGGTTTGCGAGTGCGCGGGTTCGAACCCAGCTCAGGTCACAGTGGTGTGTCCTTGGGAAAGGCACTTTACTCCTATTTTCCTCACTCCACCCAGGTGTAAATGGGTACCTGACGTCAGTTGGGGGAAAAAAGTCCTTCGGATGAGACTGTTCAAAAACCGAGGTCCCGTGTGACATACGCCCGCCATGATACGGTTAAATCAAGTTAAATGTAGAAGACCAACTGACTCTCTGGTAACCTAACAAAGTAACATGTAAAGTTAGGCTGCCGATCTTTGAGTCAGTTATTAGTGTTTCCGTTTTTGTATTTTTATTAACAATTTCGATATTTTGAAGGGGATGGGGGTAGGGGTTAAGCACAAATTTACATGATTGCCTATTATAATTCTGCAAGTTTGAGCCGACTGCTTCCAAAACGAGGCTGACGCACGTAACAAACAGCCCCAGGATTGGGCAATCATGTAAATTTGTGATTTAATAACCCCCAACCCCAACCCCTTCAATACATCAAACTTGTCCCCCCATCTGTCCGAACATTATCGTGTTTTTCGGCAGCCTAACTTTACATGTTAGGTCAACAGAGGGTTGGTCTTCTACATTTAGGTTAGGTTAGGTGCATTATAGTCACAGAGGCGTCTCTGTGAAATTCGGGTTGCTCCCACCTGGAGAGCGCGTCGCGGCCAGAGGCGCGCCACCCAATTTTTGTTTTGTTTGCATGCGATTTTTGTGTGACTGATGAGGAAGGAAGGGAGGGGGGGGGGGGGGGTAAATTTTGACCAACTGTGATGCAGCGCAGGAAAACAAGGCTAAAGTCGGGCAACCACAAGAAAGAGAGAGAGAGATTTGATTGATTGAAAAATTGTTAAAAATAAACTATTAGAGATAGATGAATTCTGTTTTTTGCCTGTTAATCTGTTGTCTCTGGCCTTTCTGAAAATATGAATAAGTCAAAAGTGATCATTTACGACATTAGCCTAGTTTTCCTGTGCTGCATCACAAATGACAACTTTTTTCGTTGCCACTGGGTTTAACGTGTTACGGTTAAATCAAGGTAAATGTAGAAGACCAACTGACTCTGTTGACCTAACATGTAAAGTTAGGCTGCCGATCTTTGTTTGAGTCAGTTATTAGTGTTTCCGTTTTTGTATTTTTATTAACAATTTCGATATGTTGAAGGGGGTGGGGGTAGGGGTTAAGCAGTGGCCTCTGAATGTATGCATATAGGGATGAATCCTTCCCAAACAGCAAACAATTAGAAAGAGGAAACAGGATGGATTTCATGCAGGTGAAATTTCACACGACACCCCCACCCACCTACCCACCCACCCCCCGCCATCCCAACGTCAAAAGGGCTACGCCACAGCAACAAAGGGGTTAAGTCAGTGATGAAATGATAATTTTTGTGAACTGTGTTTCCAATTCCAGCCTTCTCGCGATCTGATGTTGACAAGTGCTTGAAGTTCTACGCCTTCTGCAATTACAAACAGGCTATGGAAGGCTGGGCCCCTACCGCCATCAGGGCTCCCAATCGTCCCGCAAAACAAGGGGTCCCAGGGACTCCTTCACTTACAGTATAGAGGGTCCTCAGGGCTCCCAATCGTCCCGCAAAACAAGGGGTCCCAGGGACTCCTTCACTTACAGTGTAGAGGGTCCTCAGGGCTCCCAATCGTCCCGCAAAACAAGGGGTCCCAGGGACTCCTTCAATTACAGTGTAGAAGGTCCTCAGGGCTCCCAATCGTCCCGCAAAACAAGGGGTCCCAGGGACTCCTTCAATTACAGTGTAGAGGGTCATCAGGGCTCCCAATCGTCCCGCAAAACAAGGGGTCCCAGGGACTCCTTCAATTACAGTGTAGAGGGTCCTCAGGGCTCCCAATCGTCCCGCAAAACAAGGGGTCCCAGGGACTCCTTCAATTACAGTGTAGAGGGTCCTCAGGGCTCCCAATCGTCCCGCAAAACAAGGGGTCCCAGGGACTCCTTCAATTACAGTACAGTATAGAGGGTCCTCAGGGCTCCCAATCGTCCCGCAAAACAAGGGGTCCCAGGGACTCCTTCAATTACAGTGTAGAGGGTCCTCAGGGCTCCCAATCGTCCCGCAAAACAAGGGGGTCCCAGGGACTCCTTCAATTACAGTGTAGAGGGTCCTCAGGGCTCCCAATCGTCCCGCAAAACAAGGGGTCCCAGGGACTCCTTCAATTACAGTGTAGAGGGTCCTCAGGGCTCCCAATTGTCCCGCAAAACAAGGGGTCCCAGGGACTCCTTCAATTACAGTGTAGAGGGTCCTCAGGGCTCCCAATTGTCCCGCAAAACAAGGGGTCCCAGGGACTCCTTCAATTACAGTATAGAGGGTCTTCAGGGCTCCCAATCGTCCCGCAAAACAAGGGGTCCCAGGGACTCCTTCACTGACAGTATAGAGGGTCCTAGAGGCGGGATAGAGGGTCCCAGTGACATTGCGAATGCTAAAAATAATTTTTTTAGTGCATCCCTGGGACCCCCTGCACATTCTTTTAGAGGGTCCTTTAGAATTTTAATACTTTTAATTGGGGGTCCCTTGGAGCCCTACGTCCATCCCAAAGTCAAAAATGGCCACGCCATAGCAATAAAGGAGCATGGGTGCAACTTTTCCTGGTATACAAGGATTTCCTGTTTTTGAATTTTACCAGAAAAGGAAGTTCCTTTTTTTAAAAAAATTTGTCAAACAAGATCTTTGTGTGTCTACTGTATTTTTTAAACACTTTAAAATAAGCATTTGTATAAATTGTGGAAAAAGCAAACTAAAATACCTTCATAATATATATATATATATATATATCAATATTTTCATCAGCTGCAGGGGGACATTACCCCTGGACCCCGGCCTTTCAGGTTTTCTCATTTTGTGTAGTTGTACCCATGAAGGGGTTAACCCTTTCACCGCCAGCCATTTTTCAGCCAAAAAATACCATTAAACTTGTCTGTGTAGTGGTACAGGATTTTTTTTTCCTGCAATACTGGGAATTCCTCTGTGACATGTTTAACATTAGGCCTATCCTTACCTCCCAAAATGAAGAAAATAGGGTCTTTGGATAACAGGACCTGATTTGAAATTGATGCCTTTTAAGCCGGCGACAGACTATGTGACTGCCTCATGTGACTCAATCAGGTCGTGACGTTTCACCTCATTTGCATACCATCCTGCTCGATCGGTCTGACTCAGTCGGACCCAGTCAGGTGACAGGGTCGAATAGGGCGGGTTCTAAATCAAGCTGATCGAGTCAGATGGCTTGTGACCTCTTCTGTGCGGGAAACAAAATTTGCTCTACGTCAGGGGGGGACCTGATCGAGTCATCTGAGGCAGTCGCATAGTCTGTCACCCGCTTTAGTGACATGGGTGTTAAACCATGTGTGCATAAATGCGACATTGGCAGTGAAAGGGTTAAATCAGTGATGAAATGATCTCAATGTGAACTGTGTAAACTTCGAATTCCAGGGTCCTTCCAGCCTTCCCGCGACCTGATGCTGAAGTTCTACGCCTTTTACAAACAGGCCACGGAGGGCCCCTGCTCCTCTCCAAAGCCTGGCATGTGGAACCTAGTCAACAGGAAGAAATGGTAATTTTTTCTTCTTTCTCTTCCCAACCACCATCATCAAGTTGGTTTAAACGAATTTTTTTTTATTGAAAATCAATATAGCAGCAAAATTTTAAAAAGCACGTCATCAAGTTGATGGTTCTGTTGGTATATAGAACGTGGGGACTTCGGTCAGGCAGAAGCTGTTGATAAAAACATTGCCGCCTGGATGATCGGCGTTGATATAATGATATGGAAGCAAATTTAGGGATGGAGGGTTTGGATTGGGGGGGGGGAGGGGTTAGGGGGTTACGTGGGGATGGGTAGGGTAGGGGAGGAGGGGGGGGGCGTTTGTTTCTTAGTATCCGGGATTTGAAGACCTTCCACTGATGCTGATGTTATTGCCTCAGGGGGGAGGGATTTATTTGAATAGATCGCCACATTAGATTTAGAGGCACACCAGGTTACCTCAGAATGTTAGTGTTTTTTGTGTGTGTGTGTGCATTTTTGTGTCTTTTTATTGTCTTATCAATAGCAAAATGTTCTGTGAATCTCTCATTAAGGGTGCGATAGGTCTCACCAATGTATATCTTTTGACACCGAGAGCACTGCAAATTTTTTAAGACTAAATGTATCCATTCTAATGCCGTTTTAGGGCTTCAAATTATACAAAAAAAGCTTCAGCATTACCTCCTGGGACGGTATTCATGTCGAGATAGCATGAGACTTAGCATGATGCTAACTTAGAAGCTCTTCCAAAAGTCCTATTTAAATCCTATAGGACATTGGAAGAGCTTCTAAGTTAGCATCATGCTAAGTCTCATGCTATCTCGACATGAATACCGTCCCTGGACCCCTGCTAGGGGCCTTCTGTGTCCCTTAGATCCCCGCTTTTCAGCTTTTAAAAAAGCTTTTCCAATAGGACATTTGCCACGTAAGGATGACCCTGAAATTCACTGAGTTGAGTTTAGAGAGTTGAATTAGAAAGGTCAGCGTAAACTCGGGCAGAACTAGTGCGGGCAAATTAGTAGTCTAGTATAGAGAACGAACACTCATGGCAAATGCCCTATGCCCATGCCTGATAATATTATTATAAATTGCTATTATTATTATCGTCATGGTCAGTATGTGTCTCGCAGGGAGGCGTGGGCAGAACTGGGTCAGATGTCCCAAGAGGCGGCCATGCTTTGCTACGTGGAGGAGCTGAAGCATGTGAGCGAACCCTTTGACTTTAACCCTTTCACCGCCAAAGTCACATTTTAGCACCACAGTGATTTAACCCTTTCGCCGCCAGACATTTGTTATTGAAAATTTTCTCTCAAACTTACCTAGGTAAAGAAAAGTTGGCATTTGCGGTACAGTCGACCCCCCTCTTTTAAGACCTTCAAAAAATCTTGAAAAATCGGTCGTAAAAGAGGGGGGTCTTAAATCAGGGGTGACCAAAACAATGCACTCACTACACCGTATATGACGCACAGCACAAGCATATGTCTCCTCACTACTTTCACCCTTTGCTCAAGAGTGAGCGTCACACGTTTCCTTTTTTTACCCACATCGCTACACTGTGCTTTCTCCGCCATTCTTGAATGAAACATCCGGAGTAGCGCGACTTGAATTAGCGCAGAGAAATCTCGCAAGATCGGACCCTCGATCGGACCCAAGATCGGACCCTCGCGAGATTGACATTGGCTAACAACAGTGGTACCCCAGCTGTGCGTCGGCTCGAACTGAGGCAGAGAAGGATAGATATCATACGTTTTTGCGACTGATAATTGTCAGAATGTGTTGCATCGGTCGTAAAAATCAACAAGATTTACGGTCGTAAAACGCGTTAGAGGGGGAGTCGTAAATGAGGAGGCAAGTTTTGAAGAAAAACGATCCGTCATTCATATTTCAGTCTTAAAAGAGGGGAGGTCGTAAATCAGAGGGCCGTTCATGAGGGGGTCGACTGTACTGTGAATCCCCCAATGACATGCATCAAATAAATTATTTCCTTATCTCTCAAGATTTACAACATAAGGACTAAAGGATATAGGATAACTATTAGCTGATCCAACTTTTATGCCTTTTAGTAGCATGGGTGTTAAATCAGTTGTGGTGCTGAAATGCGACATTGGCGGTGAAAGGGTTAACACCTACGTCACTAAAAGGCATCAAATTGGGGGTCTATTATCCAAAAGGCCCTATTGTCTTAGTTTGGGGGAAGTAAGGATAGACCTTATTTTATATATATATATTATATATATATATATATATATGAGGCAATGTCAAAAGGTGCCATGCCCCACCCCTACCTCACAAAATTGTCCATAACTTAATTTTATGATGCTTATGATCTCAGTGATTAGTCTGTCTGTGTTGTAGAAACATTAAAAATGTTTATTAAACAGTAAAAGCTATTGAAGACATCAAATTTAAAAAACTATTAGCGAAAATACCGGCACTAGATGGCCGAAATCGGCGTGCATTTTGACTGTGGTGAACAGTGCACCACTTGGAGGGCTTGTGGTTCCAAATAGATGCAAATAGCAAACCCATTTTCAGTTGTATTATGTTCTTCTGTAATCTTTGCAACTATAATAATGTTCAAAATAAAATGTTCATGTGTATCTTTACGGTAATATGACCTCAAAGTCGGTATGTTACTTGCTACAATTGTCGTCACATTGAGAGCTAGCAGATAACTGTTTACCTTGACTAGCAAAACTATGGAACAAGTCTAAAACGAAGGTTATAGATCCACTGGAAGTTGCTCTTTTTAACACCTATTAGTACAATAGTTTTTTTGTGGTAATAGTTAGCAAAATTACATCATTTATGGATTGTCGTCACGACGTCACAAGTAACACTTATGAGCTTTCAATGCTTATTACAATTAAAAAATTCAGTCAACAAGAACGGAACCCCAGTTTCTGTAAACCTTCGACTCAGTGTGCAATGCTCTATAGCTTTTCCACTCTTTTCAACATCGAAAGAGCGAAGAGAAGGCTCATAAATTTTTGTTGTCATGGAGGAATTTATGTCACAAGTAACATAATCTTGTAGCAAGTAACACACAAACCATAGTTCATTTTTATATCAATTCGATTGAAGCAATAATTTGGATGGAAATATTGACAGCTTTGCACAAAACTTCTTTATTTTGATCTACTCTTCTGCTAGTGGGTGCAAAAATTATGTTGTAGGGTAAGAGACCCCCTGTGACGGGAGATCTTGTGGTGTCACATGTCACAAGTAACTCATGAGTTACGATTTTAAGTTGAAATTAGGCACATTACAAGTTTACTTCACAACACTTTGGCTGTTTCAGTAATACTGAAGCAATATTTCTTGAAAAAGTACTTTCTTTTCTGTTGGTTTATGAGACTTAATGACTTCAATCACATGTTACTTGCTACCTGTGACAACACTTCAATTTGTCGTCACATGGATTTGTGTAGCAAGTAACATAAATAAAGTTCTACTCTCTTATTCATTTGGCTTGAATTTTTTTTATCATTACTTTACAATATACACATGGAATGTTTCTTTGAAGAAATAAACATTTGTTTGCTGTTTCTGAGATTTTCTTTTATGGTAGGCAATTGTGTGCGAGTGAGGCAACGACGTATGTGTAGGTGATGATACAAAATTAAGCATAACACATGTGTTATTACTAAAGTGTCAAAAACAATTATACCAGATTATTCTAGCAATGTGACTTTATTTATTTCTGCATTATGAAGATGATCTTTGCTTTACTCTTCACACAGCATAGTACTTTATGTTGTCACGTGTCACAAGTAACATGCCTCCTGAAGCCAATTTAAAATTGTGATAAATCATAATCTAAGCTAATTTATCCATAAATTCACACAAAGTCATTTTATTGGAGTTGAAAAGAAACAGAAAAGGTCAAAAGAATGGCTGACAATGACATTGTATTTTTCACTTGCTTGGAAAGCACCTTTTGACATTGCCTCATATATATATATATATATATATATATATATGTCGCAGAAGAATCCCCAATACTACAGATGGATTTTGTTCTCAACCCAGGTAAATTTAATGACATTTTTTGGCTGAAATATGGCAGGGTTCCCACTGTCCTTACAGGTGCTCAGTGATCTGGGCTGGCTTTTGAAACCAATAAGTCCTGGGACTGATTGACCAAGAAATAAATCAGTCCTTTTGACAACCAATAAGTCCCATTTTTTTTCCTAAAGTTTATCGAATGTGTTTGTCACTCCACCGGAAGAAGTTTGACGACACACACTGTGGATCGTGAAATAACTCAGTCTCGGAGATCTCTCGCAATCGGGTTTTTCCGTATGCACTCGGAACACAGTTGTAAGTAACACGTTAGAAACGACTTCGATTCTGTTTCGTTCTTCCCCACCCCCCACCCCCCCACCCCACCCCCGAGTCGAATACGTCACTAGAAAGTTTGCGCTGACCTCTTGTTTGAATCGAAAACGGTGTCGGTGAAATTCTTTAATTCAGCTTGAAGCAAAAACGACCAGTGACGGGACCGAGTGCCTGGAAAATCAATAAGTCCCCGGACCGGCTGGATAGTAAAACGATCGGTCCCACAGAAAATCAATGCGTAAAGGACCGAAAACCGATCAAGTTCCTGATCCCTGGGTGCTCATAGGTTTTTATGTTTGTGGATGGGCCTCATAAGGCCTTATAGGTGCTTATATTTAACCTATCGGTCCTTACAGAAAGTACTTAGGTCCTTATGGATAACAAAAAGTCATCATTGTTTTTGTAAAGGACGAACAAAAATCCGAAGTGTGCACATTTAGTCTTAAACCTTTGAAAAATGACATAGATTTTTACCGCATTTGCGTCCAATCGCGTTCAGAATGAAGTGGAAGTGGAGCAGACGACGTAACAAGGGAGGTAAATCACCGAACTCGCTCAATGAGCCTGACCAGAAGTAACCGGTCGACAACGTTGCCGCGTTCTCATGAAGAAAGCAAGATGCCAGGAAAATGCTCTTTCCAAGATCGCTGGTTAAAAGACGGTGATTATAAGTACTGGATTAGGACAGACAAAGATCCCAGGAAGGCGCCATGTTTTGTGTGCGCTGTATCACTGAACTTGGCGTCAATGGGCACAGATTTTTAGAGAATTTTCTTTAGGCTCCAGACGGTTTACGTCCTTATGAGAAGTGAAATGGTGCTAGTTATAAGGTCCTTATATTGTAAAAGATCTGAAGGGTGGGAACCCTGTATGGTTGGCGGTGAAAGGGTTAATAATGATGATGACAATGACAATTAATAATAATATTAATAACAATTAATGGGGGAAAAAAAAAAAAAAAAAAAAAAAATGATAATAATAACAGTTAATAATAATATTAATAATGATGATTATATTAATGATTATAATAATAATGTGGTCAGAACTGGGTCAGATGTCCCAAGAGGCGGCCATGCTTCACTACATGCAGGAGCTGTGAAGCACAAGAGCGATTTCAGTAGTATAGGCTGACATAATTTAATGGAAACGCACAACCAATGAGACTTGGAAACGATAAGAGGAAGACAGGCAGACGCTTGGCGAAAGCTACGAGTGAGTAGAAACTGTATGGGTTGAGAGAATAAGTTTAAACTTTCTTCATTAGATAAGACATTTCCATAGTGGCCTTGATAGTAGGTGTGTGCCTTTTAAACCAATGAGACTTGGAAACGATAAGAGGAAGACAGGCAGACGCTTGGCGAAAGCTACGAGTGAGTGAATAGAAACTGTATGGGTTCAGAGAATAAGTTTAAATTTTCTTCATTAGATAAGACATTTCCATAGTGGCCTTGATAGTAGGTGTGTGCCTTTTAAACCAATGAGACTTGGAAACGATAAGAGGAAGCCAGGCAGACGCTTGGTGGAAGCTACGAGTGAGTGAATAGAAACTGTATGGGTTCAGAGAATAAGTTTAAATTTTCTTCATTAGATAAGACATTTCCATAGTGGCCTTGATAGTAGGTGTGTGCCTTTTAAACCAATGAGACTTGGAAACGATAAGAGGAAGCCAGGCAGACGCTTGGCGAAAGCTACGAGTGAGTGGAAACGATAAGAGGAAGACAGGCAGAGAAACTGTATGGGTTGAGAGAATAAGTTTAAACTTTCTTCATTAGATAAGACATTTCCATAGTGGCCTTGATAGTAGGTGTGTGCCTTTTAAACCAATGAGACTTGGAAACGATAAGAGGAAGCCAGGCAGACGCTTGGCGAAAGCTACGAGTGAGTGAATAGAAACTGTATGGGTTGAGAGAATAAGTTTAAATTTTCTTCATTAGATAAGACATTTCCATAGTGGCCTTGATAGTAGGTGTGTGCCTTTTTAAGAGTTGCTTTTGTTTATTGAACCGTCGTGTCCCCCTCTTAGCCTTGCTGTTTCTGTGATGGTCGGCAGATGGTCGAGTTTGGTCATATATATATTAAACAGACCTGTTTACTCTAATAATAATAATCATTAATTAGTATTTTTAGGTATTAGGTACTTTATAGTCACAGAGGCGTCTCTGTGAAATTCGGGTTGCTCCCACCTGGAGAGCGCGTCGCAGCCAGAGGCGCGCCACCAATGTTTTTTTTTTTTTTGGGTTTTTTGCATGCGATTTTTGTCACTGAGGGGGGGGGGGGGGGGGGGGGTGTAAATTTTTACCAAATGACAACTTTTTCGTTGCCACTGGGTTTAACGTATGCTAAGTGCATGGGCACACAGGACCTCGGTTTATCGTCTCATCCGAAAGACTCCACGTTCAGACCGTTAAGGCCTAGTGCAGAATGAGAGGAAAAAATCCCCTGTACCCAGGTTGGAACTCGGGTTTACTTGACACAAAGCGAACGCGATACCACTGTGCCACTCTACACCTATGTCATCAGGATACTGCGCCATTAATAACATTTATATGGCGCGGTATCCTGACAACAGCTCAAAGCGCCTTACAGATACAACGCATATACAAAACACACATGAACATGATAATGCAGGCACGTAATACGAATTCACTATTGAAATAAACAATAGAATACCAGGACATACAAGCTACAGATCATACAAGATACATATAAATATACACATGCACAATAAGAGATATTAACATATTTGCAAACGGAAGAAAAAATAACAACACACGCACTCGCCAGCTTAACCCTCTTGCATTCATATCGTAACACTACGGGAATTCCCCAATACCCCCCTATGTTTTCACAACGTAAATCGCCGTGACCTTCAACATGGTAGTTTTCCATCACGTGCAGACCCCGTGAAAGTGTGTAGAATGAAACAAAAAGTTGGTATCATCCTTGGGACAGACCAATGAAACTGCTTCTAGTATTATGGGATGGTAACTCACGTCCATTCATAGACAAAGAGACAAAACTGCTTGCGTGTCAGCGTAGCAGTTCTAAATGAAAGCGTGGGTCTGAATTTGTCGTCTGCTGCAGCGCTACTGTGTGTGATTTTAAGGATTTCTCAGCATTTCGGACGATGAGTAGGATAATATTATTGAAGAAATGGAAACATATGACCATGAAGAGTTAGAAGACGAGTCAGATGTGGATTGAGGAGGTGGTGTAGAGCAAAACTTTAGCAATTCCGAAGTCAAGTCGTGAACACTGAGCTTGCATCGCTTGAAACAAAATGGCAGCCTCGGTACGGCATGGCATGCATTTCGATTTTATAACCAACTGGCCCATA
Organism: Phymorhynchus buccinoides; assembly: GCA_017654935.2. Taxonomy (NCBI): domain Eukaryota; kingdom Metazoa; phylum Mollusca; class Gastropoda; order Neogastropoda; family Raphitomidae; genus Phymorhynchus; species Phymorhynchus buccinoides. The sequence continues at coordinate 11,865,168 of CM065712.1, read as the reverse complement.
CATGCATTTCCAAACACTGCGGCCCCTCTCAATTATTTCTTTTTGTTTTACCCCACCCATTCTGCAAAGCAGCAGCAGACAAAACAAACAGATGCGCAACACACAAGCAAGTAAACAAAGGTCCACACTTGACCCACTTTGGAGGGTCACAGCAGACGACATGCCTAGGCCTACATGTTGATTGTGATACCTAGGCATTAAGCGACAGTGACAGTCCGTCTTTGGCCTACATGGCTGTGCTCTTATGTCAGCTAGCTCTCTATTATCGCAAGAATGAATGTTTTTGTGACTACCATGACACAGTGGTGTGTGGAGGGTAGGGGGTGGGGGTGGGGTATGCACACCTATATGATGGGGTGACACCAATGACACGATGACAGTGGTGGTACACACTGTGACTTATCACTGTACAGCTCTGGTTGAGTGTGTGTGTGTGTTTTATAAAGTGTATTACAGTGTGTGAAAGTGTATACAAACAATGTACAGTTGTGGTTTGAACTACATCCAAATAGGTTTTATTGGTGACAGTTGACAATTTTCTGTGTCACTCACTGGATTAGCAGTATGAACTGAAGCAACGGACAGGGAACAAGACTAGGTCAGGTAGGCTTCAGCTTTCATTTTCACCTACTAACGTGCATGCGTATGAATAAACTGCATGTCAGTGCGCTATTTTACAATATTAACTATAATATGTGACACATTTGGTGACATTTAGTTGACAATGACACGACCCTTCAGTCTGAGACACACAAAACACACTTCACACCCGAGAACAAAGCCTCATGACCACACATGCAAAATTTCATAGCTGTAGACATTTATTTCTAGCAATGGTGTAGCATAAACCACACTAACCCATTTTGGACTACATTCGTCCAAAGAATATGAAATCTAGCAGAAGTTTGGTCTCAAACAATCCGAATATAAGAGGGTTAAACTTAAAAGTTAATGCCTCCTGTACAAGATAATAATAATAATTTTTAAAAAGAAGAAAAAAAGGCAATTTTCGAGTAGTATTCTACTCAATTTGGACCTCTACTACTCTTCAAAACTGGCTCTTTAATTCTTGATTGCTACTCATTTTCAGTGAACTGAGTGTTTGATGGTTTAATGAATAAAACTACACATTTTGCACCCAAACTACTCATTTCAGCTATCCAGACCACTCAAGACTTGTGTAGGGGGGGGGGGTAAACAGGTCTGTATTGTATATATATCCATTAAGGCCCTAGTAGGATTCATACACCGAAATCGAACAAAATCACTGGGACCCTTGAGTTTGAAACCCTACTACTGGGGCTGATCATGTCAAGGGGCTCTTATGCTTTTCAGTATCTCAAACAGGCAAGATCTCTTCACAGAGAGTGAATAAAGTAATTTCATAGATACGCCACGCCCCTCTCTCTCTCTCTCTCTCTCTCTCTCTCTCTCTCTCTCTCTCTCTCTCTCTCTCTTCTCTCTCCCTCTCTCTCTCTCTTTCTCTCCCCCTCTCTCTCTCTCTCTCTCTCTCTCTCTCTCTCTCTCCCTCTCTCTCTTTCTCTCTCTCTCCCTCTCCTCTCTCGCTCTCTCTCTCTCTCCCTCTCTCTTTCTCTCCCTCTCTCTCTCTCTCTCTCCCCCCCTCTCTCTCTCGCTCTCCCTCTCTCTCTCTCTCTCTCTCCCTCCCTCTCTCTCTCTCTCTCTCTCTCTCTCTCTCTCTCTCTCTCTCTCTCTCTCTCTCTCTCTCTCTCTCTCTCTCTCTCTCCCTCTCTCTCTCTCTCTCATCTCTCTCTCTCTCTCTCTCTCCCCTCTCTCTCTCCCTGTCTCTCTCTCGCTCTATGCATGCCTGTCTGTATGTCTCTGTCTCCCTTAACAAATCGTGTATTTGTTATCTTCTTCTTCTTCGATCGCTCAGACAGTTTCCTGTCAATTATGAGCGCAGATGCGTCATGCTGCCGTTATGCGCCTAACTAAGAAAAGTTAGGCCCAGCAAGTCCGACTTCGGCTGGAGGAAATCTTTTTGAAAGTGTTTCGTGAAAAAAGGGCAGGAGAATGGACCGGTCAAGGCAGAAAGATAGTGGATGACAGTAAGCAAAGGGAAAAGGCAGAGTCAAAGAGAGTGACAGATTAGAGGAAGTTACAAGCACAGAACTTCCAGAAGGTTGGGGAACTATTTATGCAAAAGACCCCCAGGTATCCCCACGGGGGGAGTATTTGTTATAAGTTTTCGATGTGTGCCATTTGTCCTATGTGCTGACGTTATCAGTGCTTGTTCTGAGCCATGAAGGTGTTGTGTTGACCGGTGTATGTAATGTGTGTGCGCTTTCTAGGTTCTCAGCTTAGTGCAATGGCTGCGGTGCGATTGAGTTAAAGGGGACATTAAGTCCAATGACAAGTCGGCCTTAATGTTTATGTGTGATAAACAATCACTGTGCGTTTCTTTCTATTCAAATGTCTTTCATATAGAAATAAATCGACTTTAAAGCACAAAATTGTAGGCCACCAAGGGCATTGCTCTCTCTCTCTCTCTCTCCCTCTCTCTCTCTCTCTCTCTCTCTCCCCTCCTCTCTCTCTCTCTCTCTCTCTCCTCCCTCTCTCTCTCTCTCTCTCTCCTTCTCCCTCCCTCTCTCTCTCTCTCTTTCTCTCTCTCTCCCTCCCTCTCTCTCTCTCTCTCTCTCTCTCCCCTCCCTCTCTCTCTCTCTCTCTCTCCCTCCCCCTCTCCCTAAATGCCCCCTGAATAGGACGTCACACACTCAGTTTACCTGCTACATGTATGACTAGTGCCTGTAAGCCTAAAAGGTATAATAGGTACATGTATAGCATGCATGCATGCCTGTGTGTGTCACTGTGTGTGTGTATCAATCAGGTCACAGAGAGAGAGAGAGAGAGTGTGTGTGTATGTTCTTTGTTGACTGAAATCAGCACCAGATTGGCACCCTCAACTACAATCAATAATAATAATACTGGTTATTTATAGAGCGCTTAACTCCCTTTGCAGGGAGCTCAAAGCGCTTGAACAAAGGCCTAAACACTAACATACAGATACACATACACATTAAAGACAAGCCAAGAATAATCAACATGAAGACAAGTATCAATGAATATAAACATTAAAAATAAGTGAGACTGTTCATACAAAATACATGTATTAATCTCTCTCGCCTCCCTCCCCCCCTCTCCCCCCCCCCACCTCCCCCCCCCCACCTCCCCCCTCCCCTCCCCCCCCCCCCCACCCCCCCACACTACACACACGCACACACACACACACACACACACACACACACACACACACACACTGCAGGTTAATATCATCAAGGACTACGTGGATTAGAGGTGAGAGTATGAGGTTTCAAAAAGATGAGTTTTCAGAGAAGTTTTGAAAGACTGGACAGAGGAAGAGTGGCGAACACTGTGTGGTAAGCTATTCCAGACCGAGGGAGCAGAGTACGAGAAAGAAGATTCACCGAAGGATTTAGTTTTAATACGGGGAGTGGAGAGCAGGCATGAGTCAGAGGAAGATCTGAGATGTCGGGTGGGAGTGTAGGTTTGTACAATGTCAGTGAGATACTGAGGGGCAGTTCCATTAATAGAGTTGAAGGTGAGGCATGCTAAAACTACCTCCCTTTAATTGTGACAGTGCATCTTAAAAAAACAGACATAATGAAATTTTGACATAAATTGAGATTTTAATTTTTCATGGTGGAGCAAAGATTCCTTGCTAATACACAGAAAAACCGAATTGAGTTATCTTGTCCAGTTTTTATTTTATAATTATTTGAAATTTGGCATTCGAAATAGAACATTTGCATGGGTATAGAAGATGCAACTTTGCCTCTTTGTTTCTATTGACTTGATTTAGAAAACAATCAAATAAACAAAGAAATCATTCAAAATTGTCTTTCATGTTGTGGATACTGGTAGAATACATAACAATAGACATAAATATGCCCTAAATAGAAAATTGATATTTTGGGGGTTGTTGACTATTTTTGGCTTTTGCTAAAAACATTCTGAGCGACTTATGTAGGTTTTTCTCATGCACCATCACAATTAACCCAATGACTCCCAACCATCCGAACCGGGAATCGATCCCAGTTCCCGAGAGATGGGAATTAACTCTGAACGTCACACCAAATCTTTTCATTAAAAAAATCACCCAGAATAAAGTCTAACTCACATTTCATTTCTGAAAGATGCATATTGAATAGCAATGATGATATTTTTATTCCAAAGCTAACACACTGTCACACAACAAACCATGAATTGGAATAAAAAAATCTGTAATGGCGCTCCGAGCATCGCGCCGAGTCAATACTGCGTCACGTCACGTGGAAAGAAGAAAAAAATTTGGGGTCACTTCGAAAAATCCGTTCAAAAAGACTAGTGGGTGCTTTCCCTTGCTGTAAGAACCAAAAACGGACCAGCGAGACTGAGGTAAAGAAAGAACTAACTTAGTATATTGCATTGTGGGTAGGGAGAAAGTGAAAGTGAACGTACTAGACCTGGCGTTCAGCGGGCGCAATCGGCGCATACGGGCTGCATGAGTTGACAAAATTCGGTCGAATTTGGCGTCTGTGTCCTAGAGAGGGTTAATGGATATCTTTAGCTGAAAATGGCTGGTGGGGTAGAGAAAGAAAAACTATCCGCAATATTGAGAATTCTCTGTAAATGTATAGCATTAGGCCTATCCTTACCTTCCAAAATTAAGAAAATAGGGTCTTCAAATAACAGGCACTGATTTGATGCCTTTTAGTAACATGCACTGTGGTGCATAAATGCGACATTGGCGGTGAAAGGGTTAGCTCTTTCATTCCTGGTTTTACACTAACTGTTACTTCCCCTTATTCCTATGTTTCTATTATCTATCTATTCCCTTCATTCCTGGATTTATAGAGGGTTAAAAATGTGATAATGGGGTACTTATTTTAGAGACTTACGGCAGTAACCCACATTACACGAACCTAAGAATGTCATATACCGTTGTGTAGGGAATTGATGTGAGAAGCTGTTTGTGACCATGTTGACACATTATGGTGACATGACAGATGACACACAGGTGTAAAACAGGTAAGTTTACAATTTAACATAAAACATACCATCATGCCATACATGCAGGTCAGTGGTTTTAAAGCAAATTGTATATTTCATACACGCACTCACCAAGCGATGCCTCCTGTACATCCCCATGCATTGTGCTTGTCATTACTCCACGGATAAGTGTCACCATTGTCACCATAATTGTCCCCAACACATCAACAGTTTATTGTCTGTTTTGACGATTATGTATGGATACAACACAAATATATAGAGAACAAGCACCACACTATTTTGCACACTTTTTTTACACAGATAATATTTTCACGTTCCCTATCTACGCATGTATGTACCCCTGTCACAGTCATCACGTCACACGTCACACATAGGTGACACGTGTGTGACACACCTTGAAGCAGTCACTGTGACGCTGTTTGGAGCACAGATACCACACTTTTCACACATCATTGTAGTTTGACACGTTTTGAAGGGGTGTCGGTATAGCTGACACCAGTGTGTGCATGCTTGTACTTGGGGTGTCGTGCCATGCACAACACACAGGTGTGCTTGTCACCTACACCTTTGTTTTTCTCTGGCTCCTCGGTGCGGTTTTTTTAGGTGTTATTGTTGGTATATTCTAGCAGAGAACTGAGCATTTCATCAGAGTAATATAACTGAAAATAATCTTGCGCTTTCATTGATGTGTCTAACACACACACAGGCCCTGATCGATGTTTGAATTCCATCCTAGTTTCGGTTTTGGTGTGACATAATTCCCCCTAATCCACTCAAAACTCGGTCGAGTGTAGAACAAAGGTAAGTTTTGATAATCTAACTCCTCACCACTAGCATCATCATCACCTATATGCGCTTCAATAGCTGCCACGAACTAAACTCACTCTTCTTCTGTCAAATTGGTCAGAATCAGAATTTTCTCCACCTTCTATTTTCACTACCAACAAAAACTGCCACATGCACAGTACACACCTACTACACGCATTCACTCAAAACGACCCCTTTCCCACAGAGCTGGAAGGAGGAGGGGGTGGGGAAAAGGGAAGGGTAAACGGCAGGGGGGTCTGGCATCACATTCCATTCATAAACAGTCCCGTTAGGGCTGGGTCAAGGGTAAATGACGTACTTTGATGGCGCGAATTGCGGTAAGTCCAAAGTACGATCCCGGAATACCGGTCTCTCGGATTGAAAGGAGTTATTTCTTCCAGAACGGTTTTCCGTTCTCCAGGATTGAAAGGTATTAAGCCTTGAAACCGGAAAACCGGTCTGCAGGATTGAAAGAGTTAATATACTATGAGAAGTCTAAGGGAAACCGAGTCTGTGACATCACAACCCGGCACAAAATGGCGGCCTCCATAAACCTTCAATCTGGCATTTTCCAATGGCGTTTTTACTCTGATCTGAACTCAAATCGATTTTTTATTTTGCAGATACAGACAAACCCCTATTTTACGACCCTCTGTTAAGCGACCACCTCTCATTTGAGACCGGATTTGTTGGCACGGATGCATTTTACTATGTAAACGACCTCTCTTAAACGACTTCCTCTAAAACGCGACTTACGACCGCCATTTTGTTGGTTTTTACGACCGTTGCTGTCGTCTGCATAGACTTCGAGCAAAGGGAAACAACCACGGTCAAGGGCCTGAAAGCGGAGTCGCTTCCCTTGTTGTAGAAAAGATGGCGGAAAGCGTAGGAAAAGCACGAAAACCACTGACTTTGAAAAAGAAAACCACTGACTTTGGACAAGAGTGGAGGTGATTAACAGAAGTCGGCAAAGTGAAACTGTAATATGGATTGCACAATCCTATGGAGTTGGAAAGACCCAAATCCAGTTTTAATATGTCATTGTATGTGTGCATGAAGAAGAGAGTATGAACTGTGCTGAACTTTTTCTTTCTACGGCTGCCAGTGAAAACCTCCGTCATACGACCCCTCCAATTTACTACCGATTTTTCCTGACATTTTGGAAGTCTTAAAATAGAGGTTTGTCTGTACATAGCCTATTTACTTATAGTCTTGCAATAGAGATCAACTACAGTGGAACCTCCCTAATAAGACCTCTCATGATAAGACTCCCTCCCACATAAGACCTACTTCTCTGAAACATTGCCCTTCTTTGTAAGTATTAAGATTACCTCCCTTGTAAGACCCCTCCCGCATAAGACCTCATTTTGGATGATTTTTTAAGGTCTTATAAGGGAGGTTCCACTGTACTATTTGGACTTTATGTCCCCTTTAAGCTGTACAGTGGAACCTCCCTTATAAGACCTCCCATTTTAAGACTCCCTCTCATGTAAGACCTACTTCTCTGAGACATTGCCCTTTGTAAGTATTAAAATTACCTCCCTTTAAGACCCCTCCCTTATAAGACCTTATTTTGGATGATTATTAAGGTCTGGTAAGGGATGTTCCACTTTTCCATTCGGACTTTATGTCCCCTTTAAGCAGTATCTGCTCGGTTTCCATTGCGTATTTAAAGCGTTTTGAAATCAGTGTGTTGTCCTCGGACCCAGATCGTGGAGACCATGCCGCAGACGGACCAGGTGGCGGATTTCGTCAACACGCTGGGGTCGTTCTACGAGGTCATCGAAGACGAAGGTCAAAGGTCGCCGTTCAAGGTCGCCCCCAAACCGTCCAACGGCGGAGCTCATCTGAATGGAGGAGGTGAGTGAACGCGAATGTGTACCGTCAATTTCGACCTGTGCATCCTAATAAACGAACAAAATTGTGAGAAGAGAGGCAACGATTGACGTGCTCAGTACAGTCTAGACATCGAAAGTGGTCACGAGTCGCCGATGCGACGCATACTCGCGTTAAAATGCTTCAAAATCCCTGTTATCGTCCGAGATACCGTCCAACGGATGCCACAACCCTTCATTGGATGTCAAAAGCATCGTTGTAGAGCGTAAAATGGCATAATTCTATCAGTTTTTGCCAATAAAATCCCGAACACAACAACAGGAAGCAGCACAATCGGAAATTTGATTATTTGGGGCAGATGATGTTTGGTGTCAAGCCTCATTAGCAAATGATTTCTTTCCCTAATTTTCTTTTTTGGCAGGTGACGATGATGATGACGATGGCGACGATGGTGGTGATGCGAACGAAGACGAAACTGAGATGAAAGAAAAATGGACTCTGCGCGTGAAGAGCATCAGGGGAGATGGCGAAGGTGGGGATGGTGGTGGAGGAGGAGGTGGTGATCTCCCTTTACCTTCGACGCAGAGGAGCTGGCCAGGAGGCGCTAACGGTCAGTGCATGCAGCACCGCAGTGCTCCCCCCTTTTATCTTTTGCAGATTTGGTTTATTGCACACATTACGTACGATGGCCTTTTTTTGCTCAAACGGTTTTTATCACTGGTTGTCATTAGCCTGTGGAAAGGACCAATAGTAAATGAGAGCTCCCCCGAAGTCGGAATGTGGCTGCCCACGTGGCGGGGTAATCAAAAACGGTCACGCACGTAATGTTCTCATCCCTAGCTGGTGCATTTGTACCATAGGGCTTCGGCATAGTGCTTTCAACGCTAGCCATTCCTCAGCCAAAATTCACCATTCAACTTATAATAATAATAATAATAATAGTACATTTATATAGCGCTTTACCTCAGATGAGCCCAAAGCGCTTTACAATCAATCATTCATCAACAGACAACAAAAACAACATTCAAGAGTGACACCAACCAGCAACAACGCATATACAAAGCAACTCTCTCTTTCTCTCTCTCTAACACACACACACACACACACACACGCACACACACACACACATAAACACACACAATTATTGACGCCAACTCGTTCATACCCCATTCGGTAAGCCACAGCAACTTATCCGGGTAGAGAAAAGATTTTGTCTGCAATATTGGGGATTTGTTTGTGACGTGCATAAAATGGGGCCTATCCTTACCTCCCAAAGTTAAGAACATAAGGTCACCGCATGCCAGACCCTCATTTGATGCCTTTTAGTGACGTGTGTCAAATCATTGTGGTGCCAAGAGGCGACAGTGGCGATGAAAGGGTTAACAGGCATCAGAACTGTCAGAGAATCAGCTAATTTCAGAAGATTGAGAATTTCTGACAGAGGATTGGCCTCTTCTGTCAGAGGTTTTGTCTTTCTATTGAGATATATATGTTCTGTTAAGTAGCATTTTATAGTGATTTATCACTGCATAAAGCTTTTCTGGTAATGTTGGGAACTCATGTCAGTGTTGCCCCTCTATATTCTGGGGCCTTGATGGCCCTTTTACCGCGGTTTTCAGAGGATTGGACTTCAGACTATTCTGATGCCTGGTTAAGCAAGGGTACGAAACCAGACGACCAAACCGAATGAGAGCTGTAATATACATGATTTCCCCCTGTGAGGATACCGGGGGGGGTCTTTTGTATAAATAGTTCCCCCACCTTCTGGAAGTTCTGTGCTTGTAACTTCCTCTAATCTGTCACTCTCTTTGACTGCCTTTTCCCCTTACTTGCTGTCATCTAACTATCTTTCTGCCTTACCGGCCCATTCTCCTGCCTTTATTCAACAAGAAACACTTTCAAAAAGATTTCCTCCTCCAGCCAAAGACGGACATGCTGGGCCTAACTATTTCTTAGTTAGGTGCATAACGGCAGCATGACGCATCTGCGCTCATAATTGACAGGAAACTGTCTGAGCGATCGAAGAAGAAGAAGAATATGCATGATTTTCGACAGTATCGTAATGTCATGGTACAGCTTAGTCTTTCGTGGAAGTCTATGACTCTCTAACTAAGGGGGGGGGGGGGGGGGGGGGGGGGGGAGGGGGGCATGTCGGCTCTGGTGCTGCAGCCAAGGGGATGTAAAGAGGGTAACCACGGGAGAGGAGGTGGGGAGGAGGGGGGCGAGGGCGAGAGGGCGTTTCGGTTTCACAAGGGTTGGCACTCATAATGGTTGGCACAATGAGGCAAAAAACGGTCCTAACAAACACCCGTCGTTTGCCGATTGTTTGCCAAGCGCTCAGATCCTCTTCCGAAGTGAGCGCGCGGAAAACTATCGTGTGACTTTTTCTTCAATTTTTTTGTCTTGTGAGAACGAGCAAACAAGCAAACAACTACACGACAAGTGTAAAGTGACGTTAGTTTATTCACAAGAGACAGAACAAAACTACTGGATATTTCAGTGAATGCAGTCTGTTTCAGGTTTTTTGTGGGAACGAGATTGATAATGGCTGCACGGCTGTTACATTATTTTCTTGTTGTTGATTGGCCCGTTAAGATTTTGGTTAAAATAATGTGGGTTTTTTTTTTCTCTCGACCGATTGTACGAGAGGTTATAATGTTTTTTCCCGCAAACGTTTCGTAGAGTCGTTACTTAGACCCCTTTTTTTGTTGTTGCGAAACTCTTTTGGCGCACGCAGAATGATCTCTCGTGAAACTCGCCCCGGGTCTGTTTTTTGCCTCTATGGTGTTAACCCTTTCACCGCCAATGTCGCATTTATGCACCACAATGGTTTAGCATCCATTTCACTAAAAGGCATCAAATCAGGGCCTGTTATTCGAAGACCCTATTTTCTTAATTTTGGGAGGTAAGGATAGGCCTAATGCTATGCATGTCACAGAGGAATTCCCAAGATTGCAGATTAAAAAAATTCTCTACCCAGGTAAGTTTAACGATTATTTTTTTTTTACTGAAAAATGGCTGGCTGGAAAGGGTTAACTTTTGCATTGGTTCAATCAGTTTCTCGTTTGATGAAATTGCTCAAACTGATTGGGTTGTCTAAGGATAGTAATGTCTCTAATGTTGGGTCTTTGTGTGTGTGTGTGTGTGTGTAGTATGATAAGAAATATCACTTTCTTTTTCTTTACTAACAAATGACCGTTAACAACCATTCTGAAAAAGATGATGACGATGATGATGATGATGGCAATAATGATGATGATGACGACGATAATATGATGGTGATGATTATGATGATGACGACGACGATGATGATGACGACGATAATATGATTGTGACGACAATAATATGATGGTGGTGATTATGAGAATGATGGTGATAATGATGAAGATGATTGTGATGATGTTAATGATGATGATGACGACGATAATATGATGGTGATAGCGATGAAGATGATTGTGATGATGTTAATGATGATGACGATGATGATGACGACAATAATATGATGGTGATGATTATGGTGATGATGATGAGGGTGATAGCGATGAAGATGATTGTCATGATGTTAATGATAATAGATGATGACAAAGCCGATGATGATGATGATGGTAATGACAACGATGACGACAACGATGAGTATGACGACTGTGATGACAATGATTATAATAATGATAATAATAATAATACTAACGAGGGGGATGACTACAATGATGGTCATGATTATGATAACGACGACGATGATGATGATGATGATGATGATGACGACCACGGACGACAATGATCAAAATAATGATAATAATAATAATAATAATGAGGTGGGACACAATGAGGGTGACACATAGAGACAGGGACACATAGAGACGGGGACACATAGAGACAGGGACACATAGAGACAGGGACAATGTGATTGGGACACATAGAGATGGGGACACAATGAGGGTGACACATAGAGATGGGGACACAATGAGGGTGACAGTAATCACAATTAATTAACCCCACGTCAAACACCTAGTTCTCGCATTCAGGCGTCCCCATCACCAACGGCCGTAGCAACCATTCTGCGAAAGACCATGATGATGATGACGACGACGACGACCTTGATGATGAGGATGAGGATGACGAGGATGAGGATGAAAACGAGGAGAGGGAGATGGGTAGTGGGAGTGAGGGGGAGGAATTCTGCGATACTTCAGATCAGGTGGAACAGGTGAGAGGGAGAGGCAGAGAGAGAGAGAGAAAGAATAAGCACACAATGGGCTTGTTTACATCTTGCACTCGAAACTAAAGAGGAAAAACATGATTAAAACTTCCAAGTGTGGGGGGGGGGGGAAACAAATCTTACACATTCAACCACTCATCCATCCTCCCCCACCCACCCCCCAACCTCGCACAAAGCACAGTAAATCACATGAACTAATATAAATTGAATTAACAACAATCAGGAAATACCATCTGGAGGAAAGAGAGAGAGAGAGAGAGGAAGACATACTGACCGAAAGCAAAGAAAAGTGGGGCGCAGAAGGTGAGAAGGGAGGAAGAGATGGGGGTGGGGGATGATCAGCAATCCGCCAGTTCCGTACGGGGAAAACCCATTCATTTATATGTGACCCAGTACCACGAAAGGGACATTACCGTAAAATGCGGACCATAAGCCGCTAATTTTCCCCTCAACTTTGGCCCATGCGGCTTATACTTATCTGCGGATTTTTTTCAATTTTGCATTGATCAGTATGATTAAGTCTGTTTCTGGCCACATTCTTCAGCCTATTTTGAGTTTCTTTAGACTCAAAACTGGTTTGAGTACCCAATAACTTCAAATCTCATGTTTAAAAGTGTCTGAGGGCATTAAATATTCATGTTCTGATAGGAGAATTTCTATATTTGTGTTGCTTTGTGCACATATAATTTTCTCTGTGGCTTATAAACTGGTGCGGCTTATATGTGAATAAATACCTGGTATTTTGTCAATTTAAGGGATGCGGCTTATATACAGGTATGTCTTATAGTCCAAGTTTTATGGCAAGTGTCAAACTGACCATTGTGAGAAAAGTATACATTTGAAAGCTTCAGACAATTCTCTTTCTAATGATACAAGAACCATTCTTGTATCTTTTTCCGTTCCCGAGTTAAGAGCATTTAAAGTCGGTAGGGGTGAGCGTCGGTCGTTTTGAGAAAACAGTCTAAAGTCTTTCCTAGCTGAAGAAAATGAATTGACATACTCGTTTTAAAACACTTATAAGACCATTTAGAGACCATAGTAAAGATGATCCTTTATAGATAGGAAAGATACAATGTTAGAGAACACAAAAATACCCATAACTCAAAATTGACCGGAAAAAAATGAAATTTTTGACTTTGCAAGCCTGTTGTGAGAAACTAGCCCAGCGACTTAATGTCCCTTTCGTGGTGCTGGGTCACATGTTATAAGTAATTAGTGGAATAGACGATTTTCGGAAAAAACTAGATGAGAGCACTTCGTGAAAATTAGAATTGTTTGCCTCCATTACTCTGTCAAATGCCATAGCAACAATGTAACAATGGCGTCGAAGCTTGAAACCGCAGGATGGAGTCAACAACTTTCAAATTTTTTTTTAGAAACTGAGAGAACTTGTGACGTAAAAATATAAATGACATCAATTTTTAAATGATGCACGGTGTTCTAAGTGATGTAAGTCTAATCAAACACGCAAGCCGAGAGCTGGGGATCTACCTGAAGGTAGAGTAACTCCCCCTGTTTGACCGATTGAATTAGGCAAGATCACTCCCACACACCATGAAATTACTCCCCTAATTATTTCAGAACAATTCCTATTGGAATCTCATCCACTGAATCCCATCCGTTTATTATTATATTAAAACGAATGGGTGTTTCCGTACGTAGCTTGCGGATTGCGGATATAATGTGCACAAACCCTAATGCCTTTTTTTAACCCTTTCACCGCCAATGTCGCATTTTTACACCACAATGATTTAACACCCATGTCATTAAAACCCTTGAAATTGTCCCTCTGACGTACGAGAAGAAGACGAAACCCTTGAAATCAGGGTCTGTTAACCCTTTCACCTCCAGACATTTTTCAGCCCAAAGATACCATTAACCCTTTCATCGCCACTGTCGCCTCTTGGCACCACAATGATTGAACACCCATGTCACTGAAAGGCACCAAATGGGGGTCTGGTATCCAGTGACCTTATGTTCTTAATTCTGGGAGGTAAGGACAGGCCCTATGTTATGCACGTCACAGAGGAATCCCCAATATTGCAGACGAAATATTTTCTCTACCCGGGTAAGTTTAACCCTTTCGCCGCCAGCCATTTTTCGGCCCCAAAATACCATTAAACTTGTCTGGGTACAGAAAAAAAATGTATCTGCAATATTGGGAATTTTTCTCCGACATGTATAACAATAGGCCTATCCTTGCCTCCCAATATTAAGAACATAGGGTCTTTGGATAACAGGCCCTGATTTGATGCTTTTCAGTGATATGGGTGTTAAACCTTTGTGGTGCATAAATGCGACATTGGTGGTGAAAGGGTTAATGGTACATTTTGGCTGAGGAGTGGCTGGCGTTGAAAGGGTTAAACGTAACTGGGTATAGAAAAAAAAGTATCTGCAATATTGTGAATTCCTCTGTGACATGCATAGCATTAGCCTGTATAGGCCTATCCTTACCTCCCAAATACAGGGGAACCTCCCTTATAAGACCTTCAAAAACCATCCAAAATGAGGTCTTGTAAGGGAGGGGTCTTATAAGGGAGGTCATTTTAATACTTACAAAGAAGGGCAATGTGTCAGAGAAGTAGGTCTTATGTGGGAGGGAGTCTTATAATGGGAGGTCTTATAAGGGAGGTTCCACTGTACTGAAGAAAATAGCGTCTTTGGATAACGGGCCCTGATTTGATGCCCTTTAGTAACATGGGTGTTAAACCATTGTGGTGCATAAATTTATGCGACATTGGCGGTGAAAGGGTTAATGTTATTCAATGATATTGTGTTCCTAAATTTGGGCAGTGAGGATTGACCCCTATTCCAAATGTGTCACAGAGAAATCCCACAATATTGCTAGACAAAATCTTTTTTTTATATCCAAGTAAGTTTAGTGGACATTTTTGGCTCAAAGATGGCTGGCGGTGAAAGGGTTAAAAAAAACACCCCGTGGTTTGATTCTTGTGTCTTTAAAGACCCCCTACGTCATGCGTCACATTCCCTCTTATGCTAGGAAGATTTCCTACCAGCTACAAGAGGGAAAACACGTAAAAACCGTGATTTTGACACGTGACATGGTGGGTCTTTAAGGATGCGACCTCCAGCCTTTTAGGTCAGAGGTCAAACAGCAGGGTGACCTTTGCCCCCAGCGTCAGCGTGGCCGACGATGATGACGATGACAACGTCCACCACGACCTGTCCTTGACCTCTGGTTGCCACGACGACGACGATGGTGATGACGACGTCAGCGCGGTTCTGCGCAACATGTCCGTGCTCGCGTCACAGGTATTATTATTATCGTCAGCCACAGTACACTAATTCCCCTCATTCTGGCTCCTTTCAGTTTTCCACAGAGAGCTATTTGTTTCAAGATATTTCTTTTAAAGGTGGACCCTGACGGATGAGGCTTTGCAAGAAACACGTCGAGATCACCAGGATTGGAACACTCACTTTGCTCTGGTTTCCTAGAAATTAAACTGTCAACACGGCGATTCCTCCTTGGCGGAGATGCCGGAGAGAGTAGCCATTTTGGATGGGGTGGGTAGAGGTCACTCATTGTGGTTGAAGCGTTTTCTTTTTTTGTAGTGCACAGAAACAGCACTACTCAATGTCACAGACAGTCTCCTTCGCTCAGCTGACAACAAACTCGCATCACTTCTTACTTTACTCGACCTCAGTGCCGCGTTCGACACTATAGATCACAGCATTCTGCTGCACAGGTTGTCAGTGTCCTTTGGAGTCACTGGGACTGCTCTAGAATGGTTCAGGTCTTACCTGACTGGCAGAACGCAGTCTGTGTCCATTGGCAGCAATGTCTCCTCATCAGTGCCCCTAAAATTTGGCGTCCCTCAGGGCTCCGTTTTAGGTCCTCTTCTTTTCTCCCTGTACATTCAACCCTTGTCCGAAGTCATAGAACAGTACAAAATCCTTCATGAGAAATTCGCGGATGACACTCAACTACTTGACGCAACCGAGGCTGTCGCTTTCCAAAATCTGATCTCCACTTTTGAGTCTTGCTTTCAGTCCATAAAATCTTGGATGCTCAGTAACAAACTCAAATTAAATGACGAGAAGACTGAGGCCGTAGCTGTTGGCTCGCGCTCAGTCTTGGACCAAGTTAGCGTCGCGTCTGTGCAGGTTGGCACAAATACCATTCCCTTCAAAAACAGCGTGAAGGATCTGGGTGTCCATTTGGACAGTTCTTTGTCCATGGACGCCCAGATCAGCCACTTGTGCCGTTCCGCCTACCTCGCTCTGAGACAGATTGCTTCAATCCGTCCTTCACTCTCTGAAAAAGCCGCTACTCAACTAGTATGTTCGTTGGTCTTTTCCAAAGTTGACTATTGCAATGCAACTCTTGCCGGACTCCCCGCAGTTCAAATCAATCGTCTCCAAAGAATACAAAACAATGCAGCCAGACTCGTCCTGAGGAAATCTAAAAGAACCCATGTCACACCCCTTCTGATCAAACTACACTGGCTGCCAATTCATGCTCGCATTGAGTACAAACTAGCAATCCTCGCTTTCCGCCATTTTCAAAACACTTTGCCAACATACCTGTCCAACCATCTCATCACCTATCAACCATCCCGCACTCTCCGTTCTAGCAGCGAGAAACTCCTCAAAGTCCCCCGCATGAAACTTAAGTCCTTTGGTCACCGCTCTTTCAGCTATCAAGTACCCACCATCTGGAATTCGCTCCCCTTCTACCTCCGGTCCGCTCTGTCCCTGTCTGCATTCAAGTCTGGCCTTAAGACTCATCTGTTCAAAAAGTTCCTTTCCCCTTCATAATTTCAATCTCACACACAAACCCCGTGTAAAGTGTGCCTCTGTGTGTGTGTGTGTGTGTGTGTGTGTGTGTGTGTGTGTGTGTGTGTGTGTGTGTGTGTGTGTGTGTTCTTTCTCTCTGTCTCTCCCTCTCTCTTTCTCCATCTCTTTCTTTCTCCCCCCTCCCCCCCCCCCTATGCCCTTTCATCCCCCCCCCCCCCTCTGTCCCCCCCCTCTGCCCCCCCCCCCCTCTGTCTCCCCCCCCCCCCTCTCTCCTTCGCTCTCTCTGCCTTTCTCGTAATATTGTTTTACATTCACATATTGTTTTGGGAATTTGTGAGCTCGTATGACACCCCCCCCACCCCCCCCCCCCCCCCCCCCCCCCCCCCTCCCTCCCCGAGAATTTGTGAGTGCATAAATGGCGTGCGTATTGAAAGGGTGAGGTGTGTGGGGGTCTGTTTGTCCATGCCTTTTTTTTTGTGTGTCAATAATGTGTATGTGAAATACTACATCCGTGGGATGAACGGCGTGAGTTGGTTGTTGTTGTTGTTGGGTTTGTTTTTTTTTTTTTGTTGTTTTCTTTGGTTTTTTCCCCCTCTCGTAATATTGTAAAGCGCTCTGAGGATGATTTTTTATCATCGAAGAGCGCTATAGAAGCTTTATTTATTATTTATTATTAGTGCAGTAAATAAATATTTGGAGCTATTTCCTGTGTTGTGAGCAAAACTCCTTTAGATAAACTGTATATCATTTTTTTTTAATAAATAAAAAGGCTTGTATTGCGAAAAAGTTCGTGCAAACGATTTTGGCGTCCATTAGAAAAGAGATGGCACATGCCTTCTCTTTGGGTGAAATAATTTGACTTCCAGCACCTCTGCCAAGGAGGAATCGCCGATTTGACGGCTTGATTTCTAGGAAACCAGAGCAAAGTGAGTGTTGCAATCTCTGTAAAGGGTGTTTTCCTGGTGATCTGGACGTGTTTCTTACAAAAACTCATCCGTCAGGGTGCCCCTTTAACAGAGGCAAATATTCTTATCATTGATTTTGGTTAGGGATAGGAAAAGACCTTACAAGTGGTATGCCACCATAAAACAATGTAAGCCTAATGGATAAAACACTTTAAATTGGTTTATGCTGGTGACGAGGGTTAACAAAAGGCAATGAACTGAAAGGAGCTGAGAAAAGCTACTGTGGAGCCTTTCTGATTCTGATTAGGATAAGAAGATGATGATGACGATAATACCCCCTGTGGGGATACCTGGGGGCGGGGGGGGTCTTTTGTATAAATAGTTCCCCCACCTTCTGGAAGTTCTGTGCTTGTAGCATCTTCTTCGATTGCTCAGACAGTTTCCTGTCGATTATGAACGCAGATGCGTCATGCTGCCGTTATGCGCCTAACTAAGAAATAGTTAGGACCAGCAAGTCCGACTTCCGGCTGGAGGAAATGTTTCTGAAAGCGTTTCTTGAAAAAAGGCAGGAGAATGGACCGGCAAAGGCAGAAAGATAGTAGATGACAGTAAGTAAAGGGAAAAGGCAGAGTCAAAGAGAGTGACAGATTAGAGGAAGTTACAAGCACAGAACTTCCAGAAAGGTAGGGGGAACTATTTATACAAAGACCCCCCCAGTATCCCCACGGGGGACTGTAACTTCTAATCTGTCCCTCTCTTTGACTCTGCCTTTTCCCTTTGCTTGCTGTCATCTACTATCTTTCTGCCTTACCAGTCCATCCATTTCTCCTCTGCATCCGTGGCTTCATTCACGATTTGGGCCTGATAATCGATCTCAACAGGTACGATATGAATGGAATTCACAGCTTTGTTTAACTCTTCTACTACCAAGTATTACTTAGACTGTTTACCGTTGCGCACCAAGTAATTTTTGCCGCTGCACTGATTTTCGCACACACTCACTTTAAAAATTCATTAAAAAAAATACTCGCTCGAATCATCACTAAATTTACCTGTGTCGATCTGCTGCTGCAAACCCAAGATCGTTTCAACACTTTCGATGCTCTTTTTGATTCGCCTAAGTTCAGATTCTGCCACTTTTTCCACAATTAAATGCTTCATCGGCACTATCGCCATCTTGTAGAGGCTCACGCCAAAAGTTGTCAGTTTCCATCGTCGAAAACGCAACGAAAATCGATTGAAAATTACAAAATTTAGCCTACAAATGAAGATGGCGGAAGGTTGTGCTTTCCCTGAGCGAACTGCGCATGTCACGGAAGTAAAGGATGTGATGTCACTTGATATAAATAGCGCAAAGGGGGACACCGGGGTTTCCCTAGTATCTGGCGGTCAAACCCGCCCGTGGCTAGCAACGGTATACGGTAAACCGGCGGGTCAACCCGCCGACAGTAGTAGAAGAGTTAATCAGGTTTCAGTCATACACTAGGCGTTTTTCTCCATCTTTCTTTCTTTTCTTTTTTTTCTGTTTTCTTTGCCAATCCTTTTTCTTTTTTTACCCTACAGATGCAGAGTGAGGGTCTGAACATCTTTCGGGGGCTGCGAATTATTTATCTTTTTCCTTCTTTCCATCTTTCTTTCTTTCTCTTTTCTTTCCATCTTTCTTTTCATTCTTTCTCTCTCTCTCTCTCTCTCTCTCTCTCTCTCTCTCTCTCTCCCGCCCATCTTTCTCTCTCTCTCTCTCTCTCTCTCTCTCTCTCTCTCTCTCTCTCTCTCTCTCTCTCTCTCTCTCTCTCTCTCTCTCTCTCCACCCATCTTTCTTTCTGTTTTCTTTACCAATCCATTTTTCTTTCATTTTTTAAATTTCTATTTGAACCCAACCAGATGCAGAGTGAGCGTCTGAACGTTTGGGCGGACAGCGACTTCGCCTTCCTCCCCCCCGCCAACAGAGGCGGAGGACCCTACCACCCATCCCCACCCCCACACCGACTGACGGAGAGTCTGTGTGTCAACAATTCTTTCTCCTCCCTCGCCAGCTTAGCCGGCAGCGACAGCGTGGCAGGTATGCACCGTAATTTTCTGACAATATCTTACAAACATTTTCTCCAGCCCAATACGGACATGCTGGGCCTAACTATTTCTTAGTACGGCATTTAACGAACGGGTGGTGTAGATTGGCACAGATGTAACGCGTTTGCCTCGTGCATGATAAACCCTTTTTGAACCTGGGTACAGGGGGATTTTTTCCTCTCACTCTGCTCTAGGCCTTATGGTCTGAACGTGGAGTCTTTCGGATGAGACGATAAACCCGAGGTCCCGTGTGCCCATGCACTTAGTACACGTTAAGCCTAGTGGCAACGAAAAAGTTGTCATTTGGTGAACATTTACACACACACACACACCCTCTTTTCCTTCCTCATCAGTTACACAAAAATCACATGCAAAAAAAAAAAATGCTGGTGCGCCTCTGGCTGCGACGCACTCTCCATGTGAGAGCAACCCGAACTTCACAGAGACGCCTCTGTGACTATGAAATAACAAATACCCAAATACCAAATAGCGGCAGTGTGACGCATCTGCGCTCATTTGACAGGAAACTGTCTGAGCGACCGACGACGAAGAAGAAGAAAGAAGAAGAAGAAAGAAGAAGAAGTTGGTGGGGTTTGGTTCGTTCATGCAACTATCTCGTTTTCCTTTTCCCCCCTCTCTCCTCTCAGGAAGAGACGTAGGGCTGAGCGATCGACAATGAAGAAGAAGAAGAAAAAGAAGAAGTTGGTGGGGTTTGGTTCGTTCATGCAACCATCTCGTTTTCCTTTTCCGCCCTCTCCTCTCAGGAAGAGACGTAGAGCTGAGCGATCGGCGACAAAGAAGAAGAAGAAGAAGAAGATGGTGGGGTTTGGTTCGTTCATGCAACCATCTCGTTTTCCTTTTCCGCCCTCTCCTCTCAGGAAGAGACGTAGAGCTGAGCGATCGATGACGAAGAAGAACGTGGAGGGGTTTGGTTTGGTTTGGTTCATTCATGCAACCATCTCGTTTTCCTTTTCCCCCCTCTCTTCTCAGGAAGAGACATAGAGCTGAGCGAAGATTCGACTTTGGAGGCGGAAGAATCGACGACGACGTCCGCTCAGCACAGCAACGCCATCATCGGCTGTCGTGGAGGGGGAGACGAGAGGGGGGGGCAGGGGTGGGGGAGGGGGAGGGCAGACGACGCCTCGCTCGTCCGGTCACCTCCACCACCATCATTCAAGGGGAGCGACCGCTTCGCACGGTAAGAAAAGGGAGAGAAGGGACGGGGTTTTGATTGAAACTAGCGTAAAAACTGGACTATAAGGTGCACCTGTATATAAGCCGCACCCCTTAACCTCTTCGCTGCCCACGACGTATATATACGTCCTCTATAGTGCTTCAGTACTTGCCACCGACGTATATATACGTCGCCGCTAAGTAGCGATATTGCCGCGTTCAAAAATCGCGCGGCAAGCCGGCGGCGCATGCACAAGTAGTAGGCGGCAGCGAAGGGGTTAAATTGGCAAAATATCAGGTATTTATTCACATATAAGCCGCACCAGTTTATAAGCCGCAGAGAAAATTGCATGTGCACAAAGCAACACAAATATAGAAATGATCCTATCAGAACATACAACAAACAAACAACTACACGACAAGTGCAAAGTGACGTTATTTTATTCACAAGAGACAAAACAAAACTACTGGATATTTCGGCCAATGCGCCTTTATCAACACAGACAAACAGTCTGTTTCAGTTTTCTATCAGAACATAGGTATTTAATGTTCTCAGACACTTTAAACACGAGATTTGAATCTATTGATGACCAAAACCAGTTTTGAGTCTAAAGAAGCTCAAAATAGGCTGAAGAATGTGGCCAGAAACAGATTTAATCATACTGATAAATGTAGAATGGAAAAAAATCCACAGATAAGCCGCATCAGTCTATAAGCCGCATGGGCCAAAGTTGAGGGGAAAAAGTAGCGGCTTATAGTCCGCATTTTACGATATGTGGATTAGATGTGAGGGAGTGGGACTGCTGGGGCAGAGGGTGGATGCCTCGTGCCTCCGTTCAGGGAGCTGGATGACCCCGCGCCCATCCACGAGTCTCTCTCCCCCCCGTGGGGATACCTGGAGGTCTTTTAGTAAAGATAGTTCCCCCACCTTCTGCAACATCTGTGCTTGTAACTTCCTCTAAATCTGTCACTCTCTTTGACTCTGCTTTTTTCCTTTCCTTACTGCCATCTACTATCGTTTTAACAGTTTCTTACTATTTTATCAGTCACATTATAAGGCGCAGGGGTCTCAGTCTTGAAACAAAAAGTATCGCCTGATAGTCCGTAAAACACGCATGGATGCTCCTGCTTTCAGGATGTCCTGAAGTTCAGGATTTTTTTTATTGCCTGGAGCCGGCGTGTCGCCGGATTATGAGAATTTGAGAAGATGCATTTTGCTGGTTATACAATAGAGGTCATGAAGTTTAACCAGAAGTGAAAGTGCAACCAGAGCCTGTTAATTACATCAGAAACTTGTTTCCCTTCAGCTTCCAGGGGGCATTGCACCCACCGGAACCCCCAGGAGGGGCGCTGTCCCTGCACTCCGCCGGGGCCTGGGCGGCCCCTGGACCCCTGCCTTGCAGGATTTTTTTAATTTCCCAAGAGCACCCATGCATACGGCACACAGCTCTTTCGGGAGGATCATTTAGTTCATATATTCAGAAGGTTTTTTTAACTCACTCGGGA
Organism: Phymorhynchus buccinoides; assembly: GCA_017654935.2. Lineage (NCBI taxonomy): Eukaryota > Metazoa > Mollusca > Gastropoda > Neogastropoda > Raphitomidae > Phymorhynchus > Phymorhynchus buccinoides. The sequence goes on along the minus strand of CM065712.1, from coordinate 11,842,872 downwards.
CTGGCTAAATTATTTCCCCTAGTTCTGTGGGGACTGGGCATTTGACTAGGTTCGTAAAATAATCACCAAAACCAAGTTATGAAGAGTTAGGCATCAATATTTTCAGAAAAGATTAGCAACACCATGCACTAAGAGATCGTAACATATCAGATTCCTTACCTTCGTCGTTTGTCTCCTATTGACGAAAACAGCTAACACATAGAAAGAAGAAAATTTTCACATTCCGATCTTTGACCCCCCCCCTCTACAACCAAAGCTGAATGTAAAGTCTGCAATGATTGGTTAATTTCAAGAGAGGCAAGGTCAAAGCAAACTGAAAATAGGTTATGACTTCACACGGGAAAGCTGGTTACACGCCATAAATCAAAACCTCTTGAAAACTCTTATGAGCCGGAGCCGGGCCATTCGTCCTAAACGGTTGTATGAGCCGGAGCCGGCTCATTCGCCCTGAGTGAGTTAAACGAACTTTAGTTTACCATAACCAACTTTTCATAAATAACAGTCAAGAATTTGTTGCAGGTTGTGACTCTATTGGTTGATATTGCTAGACTTTCACTCATGGGCAATTTTATTTATGTTTGTGTAATGTCCAAGAACATTTTCTACTAAATATGTTGCATGATACTGCTCAACAGAAATAAGTTTTTACCATAAATCTGATAGAAGAAATATATATTAAAAATACAATAAAGAACACGCAGCCAAAATATGTTTACAAACAGAGAGAGAGACAAAAATAGAGATTTAACGCCTTCTGGGCCAAAGGGCCATTTGGGGCACTTGAAATTATACAGATCCTGGAAAAAAGATTTTGATCAAGAATACAGATAGTTTTAGTTTTGTTTTTTTAAATTGTAAAGATTTGGTAGAGAAAAAGTCAAAGTAGAAATTGTTTTTATTTTTTTAAAGTTTTTTTGAGAAACTTCAATAGAAACAAGTTGAGTTTTTGTGTTAAATTTATAGTGATAAAAGTGTTTATTTAAAAGATATTTAGCAGTTTGCTATTTACATGTCTGGCAGGGAGAGGAATCTATGATTAAAACCCCCCAGGGCCACAGTTACAAAAATTTATATTGTGCTCAAGGAGCTTTATTTATAAACAAAAGCTTGGTGCAGTTTTTATCTAAGATTTCTAGATTCAGTCTTTTAGCTAAATAGCTTGATTTTTGTGTGGGATGCAACTGCTGTGGGTATCGCCTTATGAGCCGTAGATTACTGTACTTATTCCCCACCCCACACCACCCGTTTTTTGTCCTTACAACCCAAACAGGGGCAAGTCACTCCCAAAGCAGCAGCAGCAGCGGTCGTCGCACTTTGTTTCCGTCCGGCGGGGGTGGGGGTAGGAGGGATGATGATGATGACGACGACGACGATGACGATAAAAATCGTCGACCGATGGGAAACAGCGGGAGCAGCAGCGGTGTTGGTAGACAAGGGGGCGACCTGGATCGGCAAATCTTGATGACGCTGCTGCATCTGCAGCAAGATCTGGTCGGCATCGGCGACAGACTGGCCGCGCTGGAGCTGAGCGTGAAGCGGCAGAGACAGGTCAGAGACTGATAATAACATGGATGCTCCTGCTTTCAGGATGTCCTGAAGTTCAGGAATTTTTTGGTCCAGGATGTCCTGAAGTTCAGGATTTATTCATTGCCTGGATCCGGAGTCGCCGGATTACGAAAATTTGAGAAGATGCATTTTGCTGGTTATAATATAGAGGTCATGAAGTTTAACCAGAAGTGAAAGTGCAACGAGAGCCTGTCAGCTACATTGGAAACTGTTGTTTCCCTTCAGATTCCAGGGGGCATTGCCCCCCCCGGAACCCCCAGGAGGGGTGCTGTCCCTGCACTCCGCCGGGGCCTGGGCTGCCCCTGGACCCCTGCCTTGCAGGATTTTTTATATTTCCCAGGAGCACCCATGTAATAATGATATTATTGACGTCTTGAGTGTCTGCAACATAATAGGTGACCCAGCGCCACAAAGGGGACATTAAGTGTCAAACTGACCATTCTGAGAAAACTATACATTAACCCTTTCACCGCCAATGTCGCATTTATGCACCACAATGGTTTAACACCCGTGTCATTAAAAGGCATCAAATCAGGGCCTGTTATCCGAAGACACTATTTTCTTAAATTTGAGAGGTAAGGATAGGCCTGATGTTATGCATGCCACAGAGGAATTCCCAATGTTGCAGTTAATATTTTGTTCTACCCAGTACATTTTAATGGTATTTTTTTGCTGAAAAATGGCTGGCGGCAAAAGGGTTAAGGCCGGGTTCACATTGGACGCGTAAGTTCCGTACGGAAAACCCTAAATAAGTGGAAGAAAGAAGGATAAACGTTTACGCATATAGGGGAAATTCGGACACGTGCGCAAATCTTTTCCCTTTGTTTCACTTATTTATGGATTGCGCACGGGTTTCCGCATGGAATATTCGCTTATGTGTGTACACGGCCTTATACTCTCTCTCTCTCTCTCTCTCTCTCTCTCTCTCTCTCTCTCTCTCTCTCTCTCTCTCTCTCTCTCTCTCTCTCTCTCTCATATGACTGTATTCCAAATTTTAGAATATTCCCGGGTTCCAAAGTTTCCCCGTGACATATACGCCCTCTATAACGCTTCAGTACTTTCAACGATCATATTTGATAATAATCATATTATTGACGTCTTTAGTGTCTACAACATATGGGACATTAAGTGTCAAACTGACCATTCTGAGGAAGTTATACATTTGAAAACTTCAGACAATTATCTTTCTAATGATGCAAGAACCATTCTTGTATCTTTTTTCGTTCCAGAGTTATGAGCATTTAAAGTTAGTAGGGTGAGTGTCGGCCATTTTGAGAAAACGCAGTTTAAAGTCTAGCCTAGCTGAAGAAAATGCATTGACCTACTCGTTTTAAAACACTTATAAGACCATTTAGAGACCATATCAAAGATTATCCTTTATAAACATGAAAGATAAGATGTTAGAGAACACAAAAATACCCATAACTCAACATTTTTTTTTTTACTTTGCAAGCCTGTTGTGAGAAACTAGCCCAGTAACTTAATGTCCCCTTCGTGGTGCATTTGCCACGAGTGTTCGTACTCTATTCAAGACTACTGAATTGCCCGCGCTTGCTTTGCCCGAGATCGCGTGACCTCTCTAATTTTAACTCGGTGAAATTCAAGGTCGCCGGCACGCAGCAAATGCCCTATTGACATAAGCTAGAACACCAAGGCTACATCAAAATGTTAAATGTTCTGCATAGTTATGCGGGGATCGTCTTTAGCCATGGCAAGCTCCTAGCATGACAATGTCATCAGTCCGAAACCCTCCGAAGTCGGAGTGTGTCTGCCCGCGCGTGTGGCGGGGTAATCAAAAACGCCACACACGTAATGTTCTCATCCCTAGCTGGTACATTTGTACCATAGTGTTCAAGTGCTTCGGCTGTTGGGATGATCCCTGGAGTCTTTAAGCCAGGGTGCGACAACAACAACAAAACTGTGACTTTTTTCGACAAATTGAGTCGTTGCGTTTCACTCACTGTTTTGATTTTGTTTTTTCACCAGGAACAAGCCAAAAAAGACCAAAAAGCTAAGGTAAGAAAGAAGAATATGCATCAAACTGAAAAATATGTTTACTCTATGGACATGAGATACTTTGTTTTTTGCACAAAAATGGTTTCCGTATACAAACTTAATTGAAAGTTAATATACTTGTCATGTTGAGTTCCCCATACATCTTTGATATATCATGATTGCTTTTCGCATGTGTTTTTACATGTATGTCTGTGTGCTGATATTGAATGTCTCAAATGTAATAATTCCACTGTGCTTTAAAAAAAAAAAAGATTAATTAGAAAAGGAAAAAAAAGCTAAGAAAGACTTAAGAAATGTATATGAGAGAACGAATCTTGTTTTAATTTTATTTTATTTTATTGATGGATAAGAATAAGCAAAGCTTTACATCTTGCCATCAGAAATGAGAAAATGCAACAACAATTCATGAATAAACAACATTAGCTAGCAAATCATAATGTAGACCAAAAACGCAGGAAAAAGTACATGAAAATACCAAGCAGACACACACACACACACATGGCACGCACGCACACACACACACACACACACACACACACACACACACACACAGAACCGACATTCGGGTTGCTCCCACCTGGAGAGTGTGTTGCAGCCAGAGGCGCACCACCCATTTTTTAAATCTTATATGTGCATACAATTTTTGTGTGACTGATGAGGAAGGAAAGGGGTGGGTGGGTAAAATTTGGACAAAATGACAAATTTTTGTTGCCACTGGGTTTAACGTGTGCTAAGTGCATGGGCACACAGGACCTCGGTTTGTTCGTCTCATCCGAAAGACTCCACGTTCAGACCCCCCCCGTAAGGCCTAGTGCAGAGTGAGAGGAAAAAGAATTCCCTGTACCCAGGTTCGAACTCAGGGTTTACTGTGCTCGAGGCGAACGCGTTACCACTGTGCCACTGTGCCAAAGTGAGAGGAAAAATCCCCTGTCCCCAGGTTCGAACTCGGGTTTACTTCACACGAGGCGAACGCACTACCACTGTGCCACTCTGTCCCATTATAAGATTCCCTCCCACATAAGACCTACTTCTTTGAGACATTGCCCTTCTTTGCAAGTATTAAATTTACCTCCCTTATAAGACCCCTCCCTTATAAGACCTCATTTTGGAGGATGTTTGAAGGTCTTATAAGGGAGGTTCCACTGTAATACTAACACTAGTACCTGGTATAAAAGATGGAGGATTGAAGCGCTTGGAAGAAGCTTTCAAATCAACAGGTTCAGTTTAGTTCTGTCCATAAAAAATACCTATGCAATAATGATATGATCCATCATTTTGTGGGTTGTTCAGGCATCAGAACGGTCCGCGGATTTCCGCGGTTTTGGCAGCCACTGGCCGCAGTTTTGGCACTGCCGGCCGCGGTTTGTACTTCATGAGGCAGCGCGATCTTATTCTCAAATGGTATTCTTAAACGGTTTGTTTTCATACTGCGCCTTCGGAAACGAAAAATCGCGGCCATGTTTGTTTTTTCTTCCGAGTTTAGAGCTCTCTAGACTCTTACTTTCACTGTTTCAGAGTTTGTTTTGATGACAGTGATTGTGATTTGGGTTTTAAATGAGTCGATTTAGAGGATATGATCGCGGGAGACTACGATGATGTGAGAACTTTGAACTTTTCCGTGATGAATCGGGTAGCGAATGATCGCAATGATGCCGAGTTTTGTGGGGTCCGACTCGATGTCGACTCCGAGTCATGGCGAGTGTTGTTCGTCCGCGGATTGGACTCTGGAGTATTCTGATGCCTGGTTGTTAGTCATTATTTTAAAATTACCAAATGGCGTCAGCAAATTTCCAGAAAAATTGCATGTATTTTAAAACGCTGGTACTTACTTATTACCGGTATGTGCTTATTGTTGTTATTGTTGTGGCAGTGGTGGCCTTTGGCCGGTGTTTCCAAACCATGGGCGGTGTTTCTGGTGGTTTGGCCGCTCCTGACACCGCTTGCCATCCACTGGATCTGTAGGAGAAGGTTGGTAGAGCTCTGTGTGTGTTGAGAGAGAGAGAGAGAGTGGTGTGTGTGTTAATCTGTGTGTGTGCATACGTGTGTGTGTTCTTCTTCTTCTTCTCTTTGGGGCCCATGATGACTCAGTTGGTCATTCTCTGTGTGTGTGTGGTGTTTGTGTGTGTATGAGTGTGTCTCTGTGTGTATGTGTGTGGTGTTTGTGTGTGTATGAGTGTGTCTCTGTGTGTATGTGTGTGGTGTTTGTGTGTGTATGAGTGTGTCTCTGTGTGTATGTGTGTGGTGTTTCTGTGTGTATGAGTGTGGTCTCTGTGTGTGTGTGTGTGTGTGTGTGTGTGTGTGTGTGAGTGTGTCTCTGTGTGTATGTGTGTGGTGTTTGTGTGTGTATGAGTGTGTCTCTGTGTGTATGTGTGTGGTGTTTGTGTGTGTATGAGTGTGTCTCTGTGTGTATGTGTGTGGTGTTTGTGTGTGTATGAGTGTGGTGTTTGTGTGTGTATGAGTGTGTCTCTGTGTGTATGTGTGTGGTGTTTGTGAGTGTATGAGTGTGGTGTTTGTGTGTGTATGAGTGTGTCTCTGTGTGTATGTGTGTGGTGTTTGTGAGTGTATGAGTGTGGTGTTTGTGTGTGTATGAGTGTGTCTCTGTGTGTATGTGTGTGGTGTTTGTGTGTGTGTGTGTGTGTGTGTGTGTGTCCTTTGTGAGTGTGTGTGTGGTGTTTGTGTGTGTGTGTGTGTGTGTGTGTGTCCTGTTTGTGTGTCTCTGTGTGTGTGTATGTTTGTTTGTGTGTGGTGTTTGTGTGTGTCTCTGTGTGTGTGTGTGTGTGTGTCGTGCAGGGCCGGATCTAGGGGGGGAGGGGGGGTCCTGGTTTCCGGAACCCCCTCAGCCCTAAGCATGTGTCTCATGCAAGGGTGAAAAGTAAGTAAATGGCTCGATTTTGGCCTTAATAATCACAAAAATAGGGCGTTTGCCACGAGTGTTCGTTCGCTATACTAGACTACTAATTTGCCCGAGCTCGTTCTGCCCGAGTTGCGCTGACCTCTCTAATTCAGCTCTCTAAATTCAACTCAGTGAAATTCAAGGTCGCCGGTGTGTGGCAAATGCTCTATTGCTTCGCCCCTTGGACCCCCCAAAGGGCATTGCCCCTTAACCCGGAAGCTTTGCAGCTCCCTGGACCCCCCCCCCCCCCCGACAGAACACCCCCCTCCCCCTTCGAATCCCTTGGTCTGGCCCTGTCGTGCGTGTGCCTTAATCTGTGTGTGTGCATGTCTCTGTGTGTGTGTGTTTGCCTTAATCTCTGTGTGTGTGTATGTGTGTCTAAATCTCTTCTAGTGTGTATGTGCCTCAATTTCTTTGTGTGCGTGCGTCCATGCGCTTTCAATTTTCATGCATACATCATTTTTTTTACATGTGCATGTGTGTGTGTTTTTATTAGCTTTCTTTTTTCATCCCTTTTTTGGTCGGGGGAGGGGGGTGGAATGAGAATAACAGAGATGGATGGAGGATTACGTCATTCATATCACTTTGGATTTGGCAAGGGATTGTTTTGCTTGGAATGTTTTTGATGGCACTATCCTAAAGTTGACGTCTTATTAAATTACCATTTTTTTCGGACTAAATTTAAGGCACTCTCCCCAAATTGTACACAAAATTCAGATTTTGTTATCATATTTTCTTACTATTTTATTTGTCATATTATTATTAGACGCTAATTGATGTATTAAGTGCGTGTATATGTGTGTGAGTTAGGTGCATCTGTGTGTCTTGTGTGCATGCTTACATCTTTACTTAATGATTATGTGTGTTTGTGCTCTCTCTCTCTCTCTCTCTCTCTCTCTCTCTCTCTCTCTCTCTCTCTCTTCTCTCGTTCTTTCTTTCTTCTCTCTCTCTCACTCTCTCTTTCTCTGTCTCTCTCTTGTTATTCTGTCTCTCTCACTCTCTCTATATATATGTATGTATGTGTGTGTGTGTGTGTGTGTGTGTGTGTGTGTGTGTGTCTGTCTGTCTGTCTGTCTGTCTGTCTGTCTGTCTGTCTGTGTATGTGTGTGTATGTATGGGTGTGTGCTGATAATTTGTAATTATTCATGTGTTGTGTCTTCATATATGGATAACTTTGTTATTTTGTATTTTTTCATTTTTTTCTTGACATTAATTATTTTCTTAACTGTTGGCAAGATGAAAAGAAGTGTGTTTAATATGCTTATTCTTTTCCAACAATAAAAAAGATTCGTTCGTTCGTTTCTTCGTTCTCTCTCTCTCCCACTCTCCCTCAGTCTTTGCCTGTTTGTCTGTCTGTCTGTCTCTATGTGTATGAGGGGGGAGGGGGGGAGAGTGTAGCGGGGGTGCTTGCTGTCTGCGTGTGCTTGAGTTTTGCGTGAATGTGATATTTTAATATTGGAAATGTGATCTTTTATTGCATACTGTTTAACGTTTTACGTGCCACCACACACACATTTCCATTTTATTGGACGAATAAATATTGTGATTGTGTGATATCAGTCTGGGGGGAAAAAGTCTTGCCTTAAAAGTTTAACTCTTCTACTACCAAGTATTACTAAGTTAGACTGTTTACTGTTGCGCACCAAGTAATTTTTGCCGCTGCACTGATTTTCGCACACACTCACTTTAAAAATTCATTAAAAAAATACTCGCTCGAATCATCACGAAAATTACCTGTGTTGATCTGCTGCTGCAAACCCAAGATCGTTTCAACACTTTCGATGCTCTTTTTTATTCGCCTAAGTTCAGATTCTGCCACTTCTTCCACAGTAAATGCTTCGTCGTCACTGTCACCATCTTGTAGAGGTTCACGCCAAAAGTCGTCAGTTTCCATCGTCGAAAACGCGACGAAAATCGATTGAAAATTACAAAATTTAGCCTACAAATGAAGATGGCGGAAGGTTGTGCTTTCCCTGAGCGAACTGCGCATGTCACAGAAGTAAAGGATGTGATGTCACTTCATATAAATAGCGCAAAGGGGGACACCAGGGTTTCCCTAGTATCTGGCGGTCAAACCCGCCCATGGCTAGCAACGGTATACAGTAAACCGGGCGGTTCAACCCGCCGACGGCAGCAGAAGTTAAAAAAAAACCCACAAAAACCGGTAAACAAAATCACCATTATCATTCTTTTTTTGCCGTCTTTGTTTTATTTGTCCTCCTCCTTTCCCCGTGTGATGCAGACCTGCCACTTGCTCCGATTTCAGAGGAGCAGCTCAGATATGTTGAGCATTGCTCCTAGCTGCTCTTGCAACCTCCCCAGCTCCTATATTTTAAAATCTGTCTTGTATACATTTTCCACTCAATTTCACAACAAAGAGCATGCATTCAAAGCACCAGCTAATGGACATCTAAGGGTCAGCATGAGACAGTGAGGGGCTACACGAAAATGGATCTCAAATTGACAATGGTCAATATTTCTTACTCTAAAATGGATCTCAAACTGACAAAAACGACTGCATGTTTGAAGAACAAAAGAGAAGGCCGCACATTTCGAAGTGGCAATGGATTTTACTGGGGGGCCAGTGCCAGCCCCTAGATTCTCGCTCCTCTTTTTTATTCTCAGAATGTGGCAGGTCTGCATATGTGACCCCGCACCACAAAATGAGTCGCGTTGTCCCAGGCTCATTTACCCCCCCAGGGGCAATTCTAGGTGGAAAGGGGTCAACTTCAAGTCATCATTTTTCAAACCGGTCTTTTTGTTACCTCACACAGAAGTATCAAAGTGTAAATATGATCCTTTTTGCCATAAAAGTGTGTTTATATTAGTAACATCAATTTTTTTTTTCAAAATTACTATTTTTTGTTTCAGAAATTACAAATTTGCAAAATAGTGGTAAACAGGTCTGCATAATAACTTGATACTATTCTTATTGTTAGCATTTCTAAATTATTTGTTTTTTTGTGTGTGTGTGTTTGTACAGGCAGACATCTCACAGATAAACTGAGGACAAGAGAGGGAGAGGGGAGCCTTCGTGAATCAACCTGCTAGAAAGAAAGTGTTATCATTCCAACCATATGTGATGCAGTACGCGAATACCCAGCTAAAGTCGGCAAGCCACAGAGAGAGAGAGAAAGAGAGAGAGATTTGATTGATAGAAAAATTGTTCAAAATAAACTATTAGAGATAGATGAATTCTATTTTTTGCCTGTTAATCTGTTTGTCTCTGGCCTTTCTGAAAATATGTACGTCAAAAGTGATCATTTACGACATTAGCCTGGTTTTCCTGTGCTGCATCACATGTGTACTTGCGGTTTTACAATCATAACTACTGGAGCGTGTGAAGACGCTGTATCTACCAGCGGCGCGGCCATATTTTTGGACCCAGTGACCTTGACCTTTGACCTCTTTCCCTTTTCTTTCTCTGTCCTGTCTTATTCACCTCGTTGGGGCAGTGGGTGGATGCCTCGTGCCTCCATGCGGGGAGCTGGACGACCCCGCTCCCCCTCCACCAGTCTCCCCGTAGGGATACCAGGAGGGGTCTTTCGTAAAAAAAATAGTTCCCCCATCTTCTGGAAGTTCTGTGCTTGAAACTTCCTCTAATCTGCCATTCTATTTGACTCTGCCTTTTCCCTTTGCTTTCTATCGTCTACTATCTTTCTGACTTATTGGCTCATTCTCCTGCCTTTTTTCAAAATAATCTTCCAAATAATTTTTATGCTTTGAGCTTCTCCGAAATCGAAAATGTGTCGGCTGTACACAGCGGGGGGGGGGAGGCCAGTGAAAACTGAAAACCGGTCACATATGTACCTTACCCATTATGGCCATAAGGCCTGGGAAAGCAGAAGAAGAATTAGAATATACCCCTTCCCTGCATGCTAGGAGATAGTCTCCTAGTGTATGATGTCATTGATGATGTCATAACGTTTGATGTCATTGATGATGTCATAATGTTTGATGTCATTGATGATGTCATAACGTTTGATGTCATAGTCCTGGGATGATGGGTTTTTGGCTTAGATAAGCCAGGAAAGATATATCTCTAGACCATTTTCTCAGATTGAGTTGAACAGATTTGTTTAATTCCTTTTAAGAAAAGAAAAAAACATTCATTGTAACTGCATGCTGAAGGATTGTCCTGCTGTCATTTTGTGATTACCTTATATTACGGACCATAAGGCACGCCTGATTATAACAGGCCCTACGCTTTACACATTTGTATTTTGTTATTATCATTTCTTACTATATTATGACAGAGTGTAGGAAAACCAGGATAAAGTCGGAAATTATCACTTTCGACGTTTTTATATAATCTGAAAGTTTAAATTCTACAGACTGAAAAGCAAAAAACAGAATTGATCTATCTGGCATAGTCTTTTTTCTATAAAAAATACAAAATACACAGAATCAAGTATAACTAAGCTACCTGTTTTTTGTGCATTGCTAAGAATGTCTCTCAGCGACTTTAGCCGGGTTTTCCCATACTCTGTCACATATTGTCAGTCACATTCAGGGGTGGGATTTTGTCATTTTTTTGCCGGAAATCCGGTATTTTTTTTTAAATTCCGACATTGAAAAAAAAAATTCAGGCAAAAAATAAATATATTTCTTTAACCCTAGTAGCGCTGTTCCTGGATTGATCCGGGATAGCCCCCCCTAGAGCCAATAGCGGCTCCCGGAATATTCCGGGAAGCCCACATGACATCACAAAGCACTTAATATAGCGGCCAATCATTGAATACTTGTGTACCTACCACACTACGTCATCAAAAAAGGGGTTGTGCTTGACATCACATGCATTAAATGCGGTATTTTCATTGGTTAAAGGGGTGAAATATTCGATCTATTTCGGGGTCAGACCAAAGATACTGTATAGACTGAAGAGAATACAAATGGCGACCAGATTTTTAATGTCCATTCGAAGAGCTTTCCAGGCAGATTTTTGATGGTAGAGATTGTAATTAGGGCTTGAAATGAGTCAGTTTAGATTATATTATCATTGGCGAGTATGATGATGTGAGAATTTTGAACTTTTCAATGGAAAACGAACTGAAAATTCATCGCGATGTTGCCAAGTTGCAACTTGGCGGCCGGCCGAGTGATTTTCTCTGTGCGATCGCGAACATTTCCTGGTATTTTGCTTTTTTCTGCTTGTTTTATACTAAAATCGACAAAGAATTAACGACTGAAGGTACTAATAAAGCTTTTCTGACGAAATTGAGCAACAAAATCATCGCAATATCGAAAATTGACGCCGATGTTCGCGGAAACCGATCTTGCTACGGTTACGGCTAACAATCAAAGACTTGACTTCGATTAGGTCTACCTTTATTTTAAACAAATTACCTGATAATTCCAAAGATGCCAGTGTCTAAATGTCTTTGAATGATTATTCTTTTATTATTTGCACACCGTTCATCCATCGATCCAAGTTAATGGCACAAAAATAGCCTGGAGAGTGGTAACTGGTTGCATTTTTTAAATTTCAACACACCTGTCTGTTCATTTTTTTATTTTTATTAATTAATGAAATCACATAGTCTTACACGACGAAAATGGTGTTTTACGTCCTCTTGGTCTGAATCAGACACATATGGGACATTTGTAAATACAAATATGTTGGGAACAATACTGGAGGCAATGCCCGGAGGCAGTACGAAACCAGTAAAGTCCCGATTTTTTTATATTAATACAGATAGGTGTAGCGGTAACCACGCCTCGGTTCAACCTCATCGGCTATGGCACCGCTACAAGTATTTTACATAGTCTTACACATTCATGCCAACCCATTTTATAGGCTTTATTTTATTGTATTTGTTTATTATTAATCAAATTTTGTTCAGGGGGTGGGCCGCGGGTTGTTTAAAATCTATTTTTCCTTTTTTTTTTCTTTGGTCAAATCCTACCCCTGAACATTATAAGGCGCAGGGGTCTCAGTCTAGGAAAGAATAGTCCGTAAAATATGGTAGTATGTAACAAATGGGATTGAGCATTTACATGACTTTGAGGTTTAAGCCAATAGCAGAATAAGAGGTGTGTGACCAGTGTTTTTGTTGTTGTGCCTGTGTGTGTGTGTGAGAGTGTGTGTGTGTCTTTGTGTGCGTGTGTTGCACGGGCGCTACTCTTTCATTTTTACACTGATTTCAGTATTTTTAATTTTACCAGAAACTGAACTTCAGTTTTTTTGTAATTCATTGAACAACAAAATGGACCACAAGCGATTTGGGGCGTTTTGAACTTAGTCTAGTTGTTCTATCTTGGAAGTTTACAAAGGCAATGCAATAATAATTTTACAAGGCTTATCAGACTCAAATGGGTCCCTGGACCCCTGCCTTTCAGGTTTTTTTTATTTTGGGGGAGTAGCACCCATGGTGTGCGTGTGTGTGAGAGAGAGTGTGTGTGTGTGTGAGAGTGTGTGTGAGAGTGTGTGTGTGTGTGTGTGTGTGTGTGTGAGAGAGAGTGTGTGTGTGTGATAGTGTGTGTGTGTGTGTGTGTTGTGTGTGTGTGTTGTGTGTGTGTGTGAGAGAGAGAGAGAGAGAGAGAATGTGTGTCTGTGGCTGCAATAGGAAACAGTTTGAAAGCTAGTTTTTTGTTGTTGAGAATTACAGGTTTTCAACCTAGGAAGCTCCGTGCTGCAGCATTGGGGCAAGAGGGGGTGGGGTGGGGGTGTCAAGTGGTATTAAAGACACTGACCCACCACGATAAAAAGTCCCTTGGTTTTTTTCTGGGTAGCTGTGAACCATACACAAACGCCCCCAACTTGAAATTGAGGCTGCTCTTTAAAATGTTTCGTTTTCAATTTGGGGGCATTTTTGTATGGGGAGTAAAACCTGGTCAAAACAAGATTTCTTACCAGCTATAACAGGGAAAACATGTGAAACCCGTGATTTTGACACGTGATCTGGTAGATCATTAAGCTTTTATTGTTGACTAACTCTGTTCAAAATCCCTTGGCCAATTTTTTTTTTTTTAAATTGGTTGTGTGTGTACTTTGGTGGCTTATAAACACATTTCAGCCCGGTTCTTTGGAATAGCAGCTTGATGTCTTCTCTGCTATCCCGGTGATGATCATCATCATGCATGACCGATAAACATCTTTTTGTGCTTTTGCCGGAATATTTGTGACCCAGCATCCCTCAAAGAGACATTAAGTGTCAAACTGACCATTTAGAGAAAGTTATACATTTGAAAACTATAGACTCTTCTTTTTCTAGTGATGCAAGAACCATTCTTGTGTGTCTTTCTCCGTTCCAGAGTTATGAGCATTTAAAGTTAGTAGGGGTGAGCCTCGGCCATTTTGAGAAAACAAGTCGAAAGTCTAGCCTAGCTGAAGAAAATGCATTGAGCTACTCTTCTCCTCTTCTGCATTCCCAGGCCATATGGCCATAGTGGGTAAGGTACGTATGTGTTCGGTTTTCAGTTTTCACTGGTCTCCCCGCTGCGCACAGCCGACACATTCCGATTTCGGAGGAGCTCAAAGGAGAAAAATTCTTTGGAAGATTTTTTTTGAAAAAAGGCAGGAGAATGGGCCGGCCAATAAGTCAGAAAGATAGTAGATGATAGAAAGCAAAGGGAAGATTAGAGGAAATTACAAGCACAGAACTTCCAGAAGGTGGGGGAACTATTTTTACAAAAGACCCCCCGGTATCCCCACGGGGAGATTGAGCTACTCACTTTAAAGCACTTGTAAGACCATTTAGAGACCATGTTAAAGATTGCCCTTTATACATATGAAAGATAAGATGTTAAAGAACATGAAGATACTCATAACTCAAAATTGAAAAAAAAATTTGATTTTTACTCTTAGCCCAGCGACTTAATGTCCCTTTCGTGGTGCTGGGTCACATATGTTTAACCCTTTCACCGCCAGCCATTTTTCAGCCGAAAAATACCATTTAAGTAGAGAGAGAAAGCTGCAATATTGCGAATTCCTCTGACACATATAACATTAGGCCTATATTCTTACCTCCCAACATTACGAAAATAGGGTCTTCGAATAACAGGCCCTGATTTGATGCTTTTAATTTTAGTGATATGGGTGTTAAACCATTGTGGTGCGAAAATGCGGTGAAAGGGTTAAACACACACACAGAGGGTGAGAGAGAGAGAGAGAATCCGGAATAAGGTCGAAAGTACGGTTGCGCCTAAGGTCGAATGTACAGGTGTGCTTAAGGTCGAAAATAAGTAAATGCACACTTCAGCCTAATGTCGAATTGCAGAGCTGTGCCTAACGTCGAATATAAGGTTGAGCCTAAGGTTGAATGCAAAGTTAAGCCTAACGTCGAATTGCAAAGTTCCGCCCAAGGTCGAATGTATGGTTCAGCCTAAGGTCGAATGCAAAGTTGAGCCTAAGGTCGAATGCAAAGATGAGCCTAAGGTCGAATTGCAAAGATGTTAGGCTCAACTAAACATTCGACCTTAGGCACAACTTTGAAATTCGACGTTGGGCTCAACTGTGCATTCGACCTTAGGCTCAACGATGCAATCGACCTTAGGCTCAACCGTACATTCGACCTTAGGCACAACTTTGAAATTCGACGTTGGGCTCAACTGTGCATTCGACCTTAGACTCAACGATGCATTCGACCTTAGACTCAACCGTACATTCGACCTTAGGCACAACTTTGAAATTCGACGTTGGGCTCAACTGTGCATTCGACCTTAGGCTCAAACGTAAAACTTGCATGAAATTTTCGACAATAGGCACACTTGTCAGTCATGCCATTTTGTTTCGACCTTAGGCGCAACCGTACATTCAACGTTATTCCCGAGAGAGAGAGCAAAAATAGGACTTAGAAACTAGCATGATTTTGTGTGTGTGTGCGATATGTTGGGTGTTATTTTTGTTTTTTTGTTTTTTCTCTACCGTCGTCTTGGTTGAAAAATTAAAGGCTATCTGTATTTTTTTTTAAAAGCAAGTGTAATTTTCCAAACTTTCAGATGAATTTCAATTTTGCCAGTTACCAGGAGAAAGTGTTTTGAAAGTGAATTGAACATAATTATCCAGTATGGATGAGAGTACGTGTATTTAAAGAAACAATAAATTGAAGGGATGCATGGGTTTGGAAAATTAGAACTGAACATTGCCGATTTTTTGGAAGTGTTCTAACCCCTTGACTGCCATATTAACAGGGTTCGTACAGATCTGTGTACAAAAAATTCCAGGAGTTTTCCAGGACCAGCAGACCTGCCTGTCGCGTGCAAATCTGTCGCTCGTGCAAATCTGCAGCTCGCTACCTATGAGAGTCTGTATTTGCGGCATTTTGCGACATTGAGCATGAACCACAAATTTCACCTTTTTCTAGGGTTAGGGTTAGAAAACAGTTCAAGTACAGAAAAAGTCAAATTTGTGGTTGTCGCAAATACACACTCTCATAGTAGCGAGCTACAGATTTGCACGAGCGACAGATTTGCACGCTACACTGCCTACCCCCAATTTCTTTTTTAGGTACTCCACGAAATAAAATTCCATACTTGTTCTCAAAGTTGCAAGGAGACCCCAAAACTGGACATTACAGAACATTAAACCGATCTTAGAAGACCTTAAGTTCAAATTTTTGCTGTATTAATTTTCCATTTACTGTACTGCAGTACTGGGGCTCAAAATCGTGTACAAAATATGGAAAAAATCGTATGAGTAGGCAGGTCTGGACCAGTTTACTAAATTTCAAGGACTCAATCTGGCATACCAGTCAATGTCGGTTTCGTTCCCGCCTGAGTTGCTTGTGCTTCTGGCCTTGACAATGGCTTTTTACAGCACTCTCGTCCATGCTGGCGATGTCAAAGTTCTTTTTGCATACTGTGCAATTAGCTTTCAGTTTTGAACCATGTGTTGACGGAGCTAACCAGCTCTGATATTCTTTTTTTGCAGCCAAACATCGTTGAAAATGCAGTCTCCTTTACCGGAGAACGGAAGTACGGTAAAGGGAAGTAACTTCAGCGGCAGACAACTCGCGCATATCGGTATGACCATGAAAGTTTTTGGGGGTTTTTTCATTTGAATTTAGTTTTAACCTTCAATATTTTTTGTGGAGGACAGATTTTGACTTTGATGGATTGAGATTAAGGATGTGGTCAGACGATACTGAAAATTCCAGGACTTTTCCAGGAGTCTTGGGGCCTTTGCTGTTTTTCAAGCACTTTTCAAGCCCTGGAAAAGGCCATGTTAATTTTCCAGGACTTTTCAAGGTTTCAAGGACCCTGTACGAACCCTGCATATAACTTAACACATACAGGCTTGGTGAAGTCACAGATGATGCCATCAGATAATGACAAAAGAGGGATAATTCTAATATACTGCTTTTTTTTTCTTTAACATAGTAAGAGGTATATCCCCCAAACCATTTTGCCAGATTGGCTGTATCGGTTCTTTTCATGTCATATTTAAAATGATTTTTTTCTCTAATTCTACGGCAGTCAAGGGGTTAAGAATGAATTCAACATTTTCAATGGAGTGTTTTGAAAATCTATTCAACATGGCCAGTTTGAGAGTGTATTATTAGGACAAATGAATTGAAGATAATGATGCATGTGCCCAAAGAATTATGTTGGTCTTTATTTTTGTGAGTGGATTAAAACACTGGAAATCGGAATGGTTGGCGTGTGTGTGGGGGAGCGAGTGATCAGTAAAATGCAATATTTGATGCAGCTGAGAGAGAGAACGAACGAATCTTTTTTAATGTTGGAAAAGAATAAGCACAATATACGCTTGTTTACATCTCGCCAACAACAAGAAGAAAATGTTAGAAGAAAAAACAAACAGATCAATGCACGAATGACAAATATTTGTAAATAACAATTGTCCACACAGTCACACATACACATCGACATATACACAAAAACTACACACACTCACTCATACACATACACACACGCGGGTACGCGCACACAAACACACACGCACGCACGCACGCACACGCGCGCACACACACACACTGTACCAAATATGTATCGTGAAAGAGGGGGAAAAAAAAAAAAAAAAAAAATCTAGATGCAACACACACAAAGAAGAACAACATTATTTACAAGCATCAAAACATAAATTCCACAGCTCGTAACACACACACACACAAACGCACGCACACACGTACACATGAAGGCACACACACTCAAAAAGCATGAAATACGTGTTACATATGGCATAACAAATTCACTAGAAAACAGGTGGTAAACATTGGACTAGGCAACTGGAAAATGAGTTAACCCTTTCACCGCCAAAGTCGCATTTTAGCACCACAGTGATTTAACACCTATGTCACTAAAAGGCATCAAATTGGGGTCTGTTACCCAAAGACCCTATTGTCTTAGTTTTGGGAAGTAAGGATAGACCTTATTTTACATATGCCACAGAAGAATCCCCCAATACTGCAGATAGATTTTGTTCTCTACCCAGGTAAATTTAATGGGAAATCTTGCCTGAAATATGGCTGGCGGTGAAAGGGTTAAGTTTTATGTGTCCTTTCGATTCACCATATTTCATGGACTACAATGCGCATCTTATTATAAGGTAGGTACACACACCCCGACCATGACACATTCCTCCTCCTCCTGCGTTCCCAGGCCATATGGCCATATGGCCATAATGGGTAAGGAACGTATGTGTCCGGTTTTCAGTTTTCACTGGTCTCCCCGCTGCGTACAGCCGACACATTCCGATTTCGGAGGAGCTCAAAGGAGAAAAATTTTTTGGAAGATTTTTTTGGGAAAAAAGGCAGGAGAATGGGCCAATAAGTCAGAAAGATAGCAGATTATAGAAAGCAGAGGGGAAAAGGCAGAGTCAAAGAGAGTGGCAAAATAGAGGAAGTTACAAGCTACAGAACTTCCAGAAGGTGGGGGAACTATTTTTACGAAAGATCCCCCGGTATCCTCATGGGGAGAACCTGGACACAAAATGATTATTTTGTTCCAATGGTTTACTACTGTGTGTTATTGCAGGTTGTGTAGAGTGGCACAGTGGTAACGCGTTCGCTTCGTGTCAAGTAAACCCGAGTTCGAACCTGGGTACAGGGGATTTTTCCCTCTCACTTTGCACTAGGCCTTACGGTCTGAATGTGGAGTATTTCGGATGAGACGATAAACCGAGGTCCTGTGTGCCCATGCACTTAGCACACATTAAACCCAGTGGCAACGAAAAAGTTGTCATTTGGTCAAAATTTACCCCCGCCCCCTTTTCTTTCTCATCAGTCACACAAGAAATCGCATGCCAAAAAAAAATGGGTGGCGCGCCTCTGGCTGCGACGCGCTCTCCAGGTGGGAGCAACCCGAATTTCACAGAGACGCCTCTGTGACTATAAAGTACCTAATATTACAAGCCACAAGGGTTTCTGTCTTGGGGGGAAAAAGGGTTCACCTCATAATAATCGGTAAAATACTACAAAGGCAATTATATTTTGCAGTTCTTCTTCTTCTGCGTTCCAGGGCCATAAGGCCACAATGGGTAGGTACGTGTCCATTTTCCAGCTTTCACTGGCGTCCTCGCTGCATTCAGCCGACACATTCCGATTTTTGGATGTAGCATATTTTGCAGTGAGGCACATTTGTGGTAAATAAAAATAAAGCTTTCAGTCTTGATAGTTTCAAAATCATATTTATTTGATTCTGATACTTCAGTAGATTTTTTTTGTAATTGATGATGATATGAGTTGGGTAAAGGTCAAGATGTGCCACCCCCTCTACATTTCTCGGTTAATTGTATTTTTCCGTTTTTGCCTTTCTTACCATACGTAAAGCTGTATTTTAGGAACATTTTTAGCTAATAACCTTTTTGGAATACTAACCCTATCCCTAAGCTAGCCTAACCCTAACCCTACCCCCCACCCTATAAGACGGAAACACGCAATGAACCACAACTGTGACAAATCGCGGTGTACTGCAGTACATAGTGGGGGGTAGGGCTAGGGTTAGGGTTAGGGATAGGGTTAGTATTCCAAAAAGGTTATAAGCTAAAAATGTTCCTAAAATACAGCTTTATGTATGGTAAGAAAGGCAAAAACAGAAAAATACAATTAACCGAGAAATGTAGGGGGGGTGGCACATCTTGACCTTTACCATGAGTTGATTCATGTGTGCGTGTAGGAGGGTGTGAAAGAAGGAACTGTGGAATGGAGGGATGCGAGAGGGAAATAAAATGTTACAACAACAAAAAATAATAAAAAATAAAGCTTTCACAATTATCATTTATTAATATGGCATATCGATATCAGAGATTCACATTTATAAATAAAAACACAATCATTTACTAAATGAAAAAGAAAGAAAAAAGACATTAACCTTTACCGGACTTCTGGGGTCGCCCACGACCCCTTGACACACAAAATTTTTTATATCTCTAAAACTATTTAAGCAATCTTCATGAAATTTCATGACTTTGTCAAAAACGTAAATGGCTTTAAGTGTGTTAAATTTCATTAATGTGTATAAAATATAAATGACGTAATATGACGCGTAATTTTGATATACCTGTCCGGATGACGGGGGTCTCCCACGACCCCTACTTTAAAGAGCACTGCAGTGCATTGAGTAGGGGTCGTGGGAGACCCCCGCCATCCGGACAGGGATAAACACATGGTGACTCATTGACAAGTAGGGGTCGTGGGAGACCCCCGCCATCCGGACAGGGATAAACACATGGTGACTCATTGACAAGTAGGGGTCGTGGGAGACCCCCACCATCCGGACAGGGATAAACACCTAGGAATTCGCTCTTTGCTGAGTAGGGGGTCGTGGAAGACCCCCGCCATCGTGTCTGTGTAGTCAAAAGCATGATCCGGTAAAGGTTAACATGTTCCACAACACACATAACGGTAGCATATAACTGGCAACTCGTAAATTTACAAACATGATTCATCTTCTTTCCTTGAGCCTCCACCATCAGCCTCTTGATGCTTAAAGACTCCCCACGTCACGTGTCAAATTCCCTCTTAGGCTAGGAAGATTTCTTACCAGCTATAAGAGGGAAAGCATGTGAAACCCGTGATTTTGACACGTGATGTGGTGGGTCTTTAAAACTTTATTCGGTACAGTCAAACCTCTATTTTTAAAGACTTCCAAAAAGTCAGGAAAACCTGGTCTTCAATCGGAGGGGGTCTTATAACGGAGGGTCGTTTTCTTAGGAAGAGTTCAGCATCCGTTCCCAGAAGACCGGTCTTAAATGAGAGGTGGTATTTTAATGGAGGGTCTTATAATCGAGGTTTGACTGTATTGGGTACGTTCTAGTCACAAAGACTTATCTCTGTGAAATTTGGGTTGCTCCCACCATGAGAGAGCGCGTCGCCCCCCCCCACCAGCGCAGCGCCGCCCATATTTTATTATTTTAATTTTCATGTTGGACCAGGACTGCTTACCCCCTGTTGCAATTTCCAGGGACAAACTGCAGGGGGAAAAGCAGGGACAGAGACTCATTTCCAGGGACAAACATCGCGATGTCAGGGTCAAAACGAACATTAATTTCTGATTATTTCATGATCTTGAAAAATTCCTGCGACTGGATTTTGGGGGGTAGTCTTCCTGATGCTCTTCGGTGTCATTGTGCCTCGATATTCAAGATCCTTTGGTGTTCAGTAACCTAGGCATGGGTGCATCTGCTTCCGTTTTGGGACTGAAACCGTTTTTTCTATATTGCCCAAAACGGAAGTTCCGTTTTTCAAAAGAATTCGCAAAAAAAACACCCACCAGTGTTGAATACCGAGATCGATTATCTGAGTGATTTAAAGCCTTGGAGTGCCTCCCTTCTCAGTGCCTCCCTTCTCAGCGCTGTTCCCGGATGATGAACATGTGATGAACTTTTCAACGGAAATTTAAGTGAAAATTGATCGCGATGGCGCCGAGTTGCAACTTTGAGGCCGCCGATCTTGCGGCCTAGTGATTTTCTCTGTCCGATCACGAACATTTCCACGTATTTTGCTTTTTTCAGCTTGTTTTATACTAAAATTGACTAAGAAGTAATGACTGAGGGTACTAATAAAGCTTTTCTGACGAAATTGAGCCCAAAAATCATCGCAATATCGAAAATCGACTCCCAAAATGCAATTCCCAGCTAACGTCACTGAAAGAGCTGCCGTAGGCCTACCCCACTTCAGTTTTTTTCCATTTCAGCCAGATGCACCCATGCCTATATGTAACGTGTATGTTACAGGCATGGTAGTTGGGGCAAAGTGAGTTTCGCGGAAGAATATCCAACCGATTCTGCATTTCATTTGAAAGATGTCGACTCAAACTAAAATGATGAAGTTGGGCGTCAAAATGAAGAAGAAGAAGAAGAAAAAGAAGCACTAGGATCACAAATCTGGAAACGTGTGGCGTGAGCTAGGCCGCGCACGGCTGCTAACTTCGGCGGGAAGTTGCTTGTTCAGTCATTCACATCCGGTTCCGCGAAGCGATTGCATAGGTTAACGCACGTAATTTTTAGGCACCCGAGCGAATTTTTATCCCGGCTTTATTTTTTTTTTGGGGGGGGATTCGCTGAGGTCTACCATGCCTGATGTTAGGGACATTTCAACAGTGTCTGGGGTGTTATTTTGGGGGGGGGGGGGGGGGGGTGTTCCTGTGTTCGATTAAAGGTCAGTAAACAAGACAAGTGATTGTTCCACAATTTTTATTTTTATTATTCTACTCAGTTTCCAGGGATGCTAGAAAGAAAAGTGGATTCCAGGGACAGGGTGCCATTTTTGACTGTTTCCAGGGACAAATACCCCTTAGGGGGGGGGGAGGCATGAAATAATTCTGCTTTTTGCGGAAAATCCGTGGAATTTTTTGAAAGTTCCCGCGAAAAAAAATCCGCTGAATTTTATTTTTATTTTTTTAAATGTTTGTATAGAAGTAAAGGACCGATCTTGCTGTGTTCTTATATCTACAAGTCTCTATTTGGCGATTCTCAAACTGGTTAACCGGAAGTCGCTTTAGCTCACTCGCTTCATTTGTGTGAAGGAAGGCGAAATGAGTAGCTCCCGCTCAACAAAAGTAGCGATGATAGCTGAAAATGTGGGTGGAAGGATATTTGACCAAATTTTGGAATAGATTAGCCCCCCTCCCGCTGAACCGTACTTCTGACGTTAGTTAGCTGAAAACTCGGCAGAAGAACAAGTTTTGGGAGGAACAAAACTTCTGACGTTAGGTGAAAATCCGGGTGGAAGGATTTCTCGGCTGAAAAAATCTTCTCTCTTTTTTTAATCTTCATCCACTTTCATGCCTGGGGGGGGGGGGGGGGGGGGGGGGGACGGTAGGCAGCCCTGTTGGATTAAATCCTTGCAGTTATTTGTCTTTATTACATTTATGCGGTGGATGTGGGTTTACTTTTTTTAGCAGGTTTTCTCATCTCTTTCTCACAACTGAAAAAAAAGAAAGAGAAAGGCAAAATTTTGCTATAAATAATCCAAATGTATGATAGGCAATTATAATTAATATATCGGCTGTACTGAACTCCACCGAAGTGACTCAGCAGCAGTGCAGTGTCTCCTCGGTTGGTTGCCTCCTGATGGCCTAACATACATTCGCTCCTCTTGGGACGGCTGGTCTCGGATTCTGCGACCTGAACGTGCGAAGGTGTGGCTGCGAGTTGGGACTCCGAATGAGTGGCGTGGGAGCAACGCCACCGTACGGCCCAAGAGGTGGGACAGCAACAACAAAAAGTATATCAGCCCGACAATATCGAGTGACGCTCTCGCTCTCTCTCTCCCTCCCTCTCTCTCTCCATGGAGTGTTGATTCCGTTTCAACTGCCTTTGGCCCCCTCTTCTTCGATGATGTAGAAATCCTGTGGAACATACCAAAAGTTTTCAGGTTATTTCAAAACAAATCATTTCTCAAACATGAAATGGGAAAAAAAATATCGACTTGCAGACAGATCGGTCCAACCAATGACTTTAGTATAAATATTGACGCACTGACAAATCAGTCCAACAACTTTCACATAAATATCGACTCACTGATAGATCGGTCCAACCAATGACTTTCACATAAATATTGACTCACTGACAGGTCGGTCCAATGACTTTCACATAAATATTGACTCGCTGACAGATCGGTCCAACCAACGACTTTCACATAAATATTGACTCGCTGACAGATCGGTCCAACCAAACGGCGATTCCACCTTGGCGGAGGTGCTGGAAGTCAGATTATTTCAGTGAAAGAGAAGGCATGTGCCTTCTCTTTTCTAATGGTCACCTGAGTTGGACCAAATCGTTTGCACGAACTTTCCACAATACAAGCCTTTTTATACAGTTTTTTTATAGTTTACCAAAAGCCGTTTCACTCACAACGAAGGAAAGAGCTTCAATGTTTTTTTACTGCACTACAAAGAAGACAAAAACTTCAACCACTCTCTAGTGGCCTCCACCCACCCCGTCCAAAATGGCTTTTCTCTCAGGCAACTAAGCCAAGGAGGAATCGCCGTTTTGATGATGGTTTGATTTCTAGGAAACCAGAGCAAAGTGAGTGTGTTCCGATCCTTGAGAAGGCTCTTTTTTTTTTATCCTTGAAAAGGCTGTCTTTCTGCTGACCTCGACGTGTTTCTTGCAAAAAAACTCATCTGTCAGGGTGCCCCTTTAAAGCTTCTACTCACTGATAGATCGGTGTCCTGACACACACACACACACAATGTGAAGCAGATGCATGGGTGTTCCTGGGAAATAAAAAAAATCATGCAAGGCAGGGGGCCAGGGGCCACACAGGCCCCGGCGGAGTGCAGGGACAGCGCCCCACCTGGGGGTTCCTGGGGGTCAATGCCCCCTGGAAGCTGAAGGGAAACAAGTTTCCAATGTAATTGACAGGCTCTCGTTGCACTTTCACTTCTGGTTAAACTTCATGACCTCTATAACCAGCAAAATGCATCTACTCATAATCTGGCGACGCCAGGTCCAGGCCCAAAAAAAAATCCTGAACTTCAGGACATCATGGACACAAAAAAATCCTGAACTTCAGAACATCCTGGACAAAAAAAATCCTGAACTTCAGGACATCCCTGGACAAAAAAATCCTGAACTTCAGGACATCCTGGACAAAAATATCCTGAACTTCAGGACATCCTGGACAAAAATATCCTGAACTTCAGGACATCCTGGACAAAAAAAAATCATGAACTTCAGGACATCCTGAACAAAAAAAAATTCTGAACTTCAGGACATCCTGAAAGCAGGAGCATCCATGCATATTTTCTTCTACTCACGGATAGATCGGTGTCCTGACACACACACACACAATGTAAAGCAGATTAGCTTCTACTCACGGATAGATCGGTGTCCTGACACACACACACACAATGTAAAGCAGATTAGCTTCTACTCACCGATAGATCAGTGTCCTGACACACACACACATACAATGTAAAGCAGATTAGCTTCTACTCACCGATAGATCAGTGTCCTGACACACACACACACAATGTAAAGCAGATTAGCTTCTACTCACCGATAGATCAGTGTCCTGACACACACACACACAATGTAAAGCAGATTAGCTTCTACTCACCGATAGATCGGTGTCCTGACACACACACACACAATGTAAAGCAGATTAGCTTCTACTCACACCTGACACACACACACACACAATGTAAAGCAGATTAGCTTCTACTCACCGATAGATCGGTGTCCTGACACACACACACACAATGTAAAGCAGATTAGCTTCTACTCACCGATAGATCGGTGTCCTGACACACACACACACAATGTAAAGCAGATTAGCTTCTACACTGATCACACCTGACACACACACACACACAATGTAAAGCAGATTAGCTTCTACTCACCGATAGATCAGTGTCCTGACACACACACACATACAATGTAAAGCAGATTAGCTTCTACTCACCGATAGATCAGTGTCCTGACACACACACACACAATGTAAAGCAGATTAGCTTCTACTCACCGATAGATCGGTGTCCTGACACACACACACACACAATGTAAAGCAGATTAGCTTCTACTCACCGATAGATCGGTGTCGCAGGCCTCACAGTGCCAGGCATAGCCCCGGACTTTGGGCGATTTCTTCAGCGGAGGATCCAGGCAGTGGAAATGATAGGACAGCCGACAATCGTCGCATCTGAAGAAGAAACAAAATATATACAATAAAAAAAAAAGAAGAACGAAAGGATGAAAATGTATTGATGCGCGGTAACAAGATAAACATAACCCCCATTCGCTTATATAAGAAATGTGACAGTGCATGGGAAGAAACACACTATAAGGCGCACCCCCCAAAATTTACACAAATTTCCGATTGCGCAGGGGTCTCAGTCTGGAGAAAAAAGTATC
>CM065712.1:11809639-11812139 GCA_017654935.2 Phymorhynchus buccinoides | reverse complement strand
TCATTCCAAAGCTAACACACTGTCACACAACAAACCATGAATTGAAATTTAAAAAATCCGTAATGGCACTCCAAGCATCGCGCCGAGTCAATACTGCGCACGTCACGTGGAAAGAAGAAAAAAATTTGGGGTCACTTCGAAAAATCCGTTCAAAAAGACTAGTGGGTGCTTTCCCTTGCTGAAAGAACCAAAAATGGACCAGCGAGAGTCAGGAACAGGAAGAACTAACTTAGTATATTGCATTGTGGGTAGGGAGAAAGTGAAAGTGAACGTACTAGACCTGGCGTTCAGCGGGCGCAATCGGCGCTTACGGGCTGCATGAGTTGACAAAATTCGGTCGAATTTGGCGTCTGTGTCCTAGAGAGGGTTAAGTATACAGAGGCACGTAGCTTCGTGACCATCGAATACGATGCAGAAGAGTCCTTGCGAAATGCTCCCATTTTGTTTAAAGAATTAGAAATGGGTATGCTTATTCAAAATATTATATTGAAATTATTTGTAAAGGAAACTTGTAGTAATCTTGCTATGATATTGTTCAAGATGTGCCACCCCCCCTACCTATCTCGGTTAATTCTATTTTTCCATTATTGCCTTCTTACCATACATAAAGCTGTATTTTAGGAACATTTTTAGCTAATAACCGATTGATTTTTGGAATACTAACCCTAGCCCTACTACCCTAGTCCCTCACTTCACTCTGGTCCCTATAACCCTACACCCACACAATTTATCGGTAAAAACACGATAACATCGTCAATCGACGAACGCCGCCATTTTGATGAAAAAAGATCGTCCAAAAATTGCGAAGAAAATGTGATCAAAATTAGGTGTCAATCAGACCTTATGGGGGGTAGCCATTAGGTTTAGGGCTAGGGTTAGTATTCCAAAAGAGTTATTAGCTGAAAATGTTCCTAAAATACAGCTTTATGTATGGTTAAGAAAGGCAAAAATGTCGGAAAAACCTGGGTAGAATTAAAAAGAAATGTCTGCAATAGGGGATTCCTGGCACATCTTTACCTCCTTAGCTCCCCGTGGATAACACTGATTTGATGCTTTTTTTGTGAAAGGGTTCCTCTTGAAGGGTACCTTTTTGTTCTCCTCGGTCTCCAGCTGCTGCTCATGGCGGTACTTAATGGGCTCCTTGATGGAGTCGCGCAGCCGGCGAGGCGCGTCCATCAGCCGCGCCTTGACCCCCGCGTTGTCTGAATCGTCTGTGGTGGAGATGACGCATCGGGAACACTGCCTGCAGGATTGTCAACAGAATTATTGTTATTCTTCTTCTTCTTCTTCTTCGATAGCTAAGACACTTTTCTGTCAAATATGAGCGCAGATGCGCCATGCTGCCGTTATGCGCCTAACGGGTGAAGGGTCATAAAGGCGAACTTGGCACATTCTTTTTCGAGAATGATGCTTTGTTTGTCTCACTTTGGCTCTGATCCACGCATTGCTAGATGATTGGCATCATAATCAACTTTGGTGGAGGGGAGTTAATTAGAAATAGAGGTTCCCCCCTTTGTTCAATTTCATTATCTCCTCTCTCGGGCCTCACTATTTTATTCTTTGATTAACTAAGAAATAGTTCGGCCCAGCAAGTCCGACTTCGGCTGGAGGGAATCTCTTTGAAAGTGTTTCGGTGGAAAAAAAGGCAGGAGGAGAATGGACCGGTAAGGCAGAAAGATAGTAGATGACAGAAAGCAAAGGGAAAAGGCAGAGTCAAAGAGAGTGACAGATTAGAGGAAGTTACAAGCACATAACTTCCAGAAGGTGGGGGAAATATTTATACAAAAAGACACCCCCCCCCCCCCCCCCCCCCCGGTATCCCCACCGATGTAACATGGGTGTAATACTGAAAATCAGGGGTCCAGGGGCCGCCAAGGGCCCCAGCAGGGTACAGGGGCAGAGCCCCGTTGGACGATTCAGGGGGGCATTGCAAGAGAGAGATAACGAGACAGACAGACAGTCACAATGATGGACAGAGACAGTTTTGAGTCCGATAAGCCTTGTAGTGGTGTAGAGTGGCACAGTGGTATCGCGTTCGCTTCGTGTCAAGTAAACCCGAGTTCGAACCTGGGTACAGGGGATTTTTTCCTCTCATTCTACACTAGGCCTTAACGGTCTGAACGTGGAGTCTTTCGGATGAGACGATAAACCGAGGTCCCGTGTGCCCATGCACTTAGCATACGCTAAACCCAGTGGCAACGAAAAAAGTTGTCATTTGGTCAAAATTTTACCCCCCCCCCCCCCCCCCATCAATGACAAAAATCGCATGCAAAATTTAAAAATAAAAAAAAAATTGGGTGGCGCGCCTCTGGCTGCGACGCGCTCTCCAGGTGGGAGCAACCCGAATTTCACAGAGACGCCTCTGTGACTATAAAGTACCTAATACCTAATAATAAAATGATTACATCACCATGCTATTTTCAAGAATCACACACACAGAGACTTCCGAGATAGAACAACCAAGTTCAAAATGCCCCAAATCGCCGATGGTTGATTTCGG
>CM065712.1:11772139-11804639 GCA_017654935.2 Phymorhynchus buccinoides | reverse complement strand
AATGTCCCATATGGCTACGGCCGGGAGGACGTAAAGCTAAGTTTTCGTAAAAACAAATGTTTTACATTTGCATGGGTTTAACTCCTGAAAATGGAGAAAAAAAACTGAAAGGCAGGGGTCCAGGGGTTGCTGAGGCCCTGTCTGGGGGCAGAGCCCTATCAGCGGAATTTCTTTTTCTGGGATTTTTTTTTTTTTTAAACCTGAAATCCGTGTAAAGCGGACAAAGCACAAAGAAACAATTTAGATTGTAAATGGAATTTATTGTTTGACTGATCCATACATTTATAATACATGTACAAATGAAATTAATTAATATGCTTAATATTGAAAAATGCATGTTGATGGATGGGTGTGGGAGAGAATGAAGGAATTGTGGAGTGGAGGGATGAGAGAGGGAAATAAAATGATATAACAAAACGGACATAGTTGCACCCAGACCTGTCTACCCTTATAATGAAAAACCCGGAATTTGCCACCAAAAAAAACGGAATTTGAGAACAAAAACCGGAATTCACATGATCTGTACACGACTCGCGATAAAGCGGTTTCTTGTTCTTCTCCTTTCCGCGAACATCGGCGTCGATTTTCAATATTGTGATGATTTCTTGGCTCAATTTTGCCAGAAAAGTTTTATTAGTAAATTCAGTCACTAATTCTTAGTCAATTTTAGTAAAAAACAAGCTGGAAAAAGCAAAATACCTGGAAATGTCCACGATGGGACAGAGAAAAATCACTCGGCCGCGGATCGGCGGATGCCAAGTTGCAACTTGGCGCCATCGCGATCAATTTTGACTTCATTTTCCGTTGAAAACTTCAAAATTCTCACATCATCGTATTTTCCAGTGATAATATAATCTAAATTGACTCATTTCAAGCCCTAATTACAATCTCTACCATTAAAAAAACTGCCTGGAAAGCTCTTCGAATCGACAGTAAAAGTCTGACCGCCATTTGCTCAGTCCCGAAATAGATCGACCAAAATAAAAACATTATTTCACCCCTTTAACCAATGAAAATGCAGCATTTAATGCATGTGACGTCAAGCACAACCCCATTTCTGATGACGTAGTGTGTTAGGTACACGTTTCGGTCAACCCTTGCGTCTTTTACTACGAACGGAAACAAATAATAGACGTTTTTTCGAAATCCGGAATTTTCAGCGTTCACCCGGAATTTACTATTTTACCCGGAATTTTAGCAAATTTCCGGAATAATTCCGGCTAAACCGGAATGGTAAACAGGTCTGTGCACCAATGCATTCGCCACAAAAAAATGCATGTTCTTGTACAGATCATTTTACCCTCTGCATTCCCAAGGTCAGAACAAAAAAACTTTCGGAGAACGGGCTTTCTCTTTCTCTTTCTCTGCTCCCAAACAATGGAATTCTCTGCCCCTTTCTCTTCGCCGAATCAAATTAAAAATCTAGCATTTAAACACGCATTTAAAAACACTTATTTCAACAGCATTATCCTTACTGATCCTTTTCAAACTTCTGCTGTCTCTTTCACCACACAACAGCCAGCCCCTCACCCCCACCCCCCACCCCCCCCCACCTCCTTTTCCTTTCCACTTCAACTATGGCTTTACTAATCTTTTCTTCCCCAGAAGTATGAGTGTGGCTGCCCACGTGGCGGGGTAATCAAAAACGGTCACACACGTAATGTTCTCATCCCCAGCTGATGCATTTGTATCATAGTGTTCAAGGGCTTCGGCTCCTGGGATGATCCCTGGAGTCCTTTAGCCAGGGTACATCGACAACAACTACTTTTTTGTATTCCATTAAAAGTCTTCACATGTATTTTCCTAATTTACCGTATTTTTCGGAATTCCTATAAGACGATACTTTTTCTCTCTCCCCAGAATGAAACCCTTGGGCTTTTTATAATACGACTAGTAATGTAGTAAGAAAATATAATAACAAAATCTCCCCTGTGGGGATACCGGGGGGGGGGGGGGGTCTTTTGTACAAATAGTTCCCCCACCTTCTGGAAGTTCTGTGCTTGTAACTTCCTCCAATTCTGTCATTCTCTTTGACTCTGCCTTTTCCCCTCTGCTTGCAGCTATCTTTCTATCTCACTGGTCCATCCATTCTCCTGCCTTTTTTCCATAAATCCTTACAAAGATTTCTTCAGCCGGAGTCGGAACATGCTGGGCCCAACTATTTCTTAGTTAGGCGCATAACGGCAGCATGACGCATCTATGCTCATGTGACAGGAAACTGAGCGAACGAAGAATAATTAAAAAATCTGAATTTAGCTGTAAAATTGGGTTGCACCTTATAGTCCGAAAAATACGGTTAAAAAACAACCACCAAACTTTCAGCAAGGAGAAGAAAAGCAAAAAACAACCACCAAACTTTCAGCAAGGAGAAGAAAAGCAAAAAACAACAACCAAACTTTCAGCAAGGAGAAGAAAAGCAAAAAACAACAACAACCAAACTTTCAGCAAGGAGAAGAAAAGCAAAAAACAACAACCAAACTTTCAGCAAGGAGAAGAAAAGCAAAAAACAACAACCAAACTTTCAGCAAGGAGAAGAAAAGCAAAAAACAACAACAACCAAACTTTCAGCAAGGAGAAGAAAAGCAAAAAACAACAACCACCAAACTTTCAGCAAGGAGAAGAAAAGCAAAAAACAACAAAACCAAACTTTCAGCAAGGAGAAGAAAAGCAAAAAACAACAACCACCAAACTTTCAGCAAGGAGAAGAAAAGCAAAAAACAACCACCAAACTTTCAGCAAGGAGAAGAAAAGCAAAAAACAACAACCACCAAACTTTCAGCAAGGAGAAGAAAAGCAAAAAACAACAACCACCAAACTTTCAGCAAGGAGAAGAAAAGCAAAAAACAACAACCAAACTTTCAGCAAGGAGAAGAAAAGCAAAAAACAACAACCAAACTTTCAGCAAGGAGAAGAAAAGCAAAAAACAACAACCAAACTTTCAGCAAGGAGAAGAAAAGCAAAAAACAACAACCAAACTTTCAGCAAGGAGAAGAAAAGCAAAAAACAACAACCAAACTTTCAGCAAGGAGAAGAAAAGCAAAAAACAACAACAACCAAACTTTCAGCAAGGAGAAGAAAAGCAAAAAACAACAACCAAACTTTCAGCAAGGAGAAGAAAAGCAAAAAACAACAACCAAACTTTCAGCAAGGAGAAGAAAAGCAAAAAACAACAACCAAACTTTCAGCAAGGAGAAGAAAAGCAAAAAACAACAACCACCAAACTTTCAGCAAGGAGAAGAAAAGCAAAAAACAACCACCAAACTTTCAGCAAGGAGAAGAAAAGCAAAAAACAACAACAACCAAACTTTCAGCAAGGAGAAGAAAAGCAAAAAACAACAACCACCAAACTTTCAGCAAGGAGAAGAAAAGCAAAAAACAACAACAATAAAACAAAGCGACTCAGCTGCATTGCAGTGTCTCCTACGGTGGTTGCCTCCTGACCACCTAACATAGATTCGCTCCCCTTGGACTGCTGGTTTCGGACTCTGCGACTTGAACAAACCGGGGTGTGGCTGCGAGTTGGGACTCGGAATGTGCATTCACACACACACACACACACACACATATATATACATACACACTGGACTGCTGGTTTCGGATTCTGCGACTTGAACAAACTGGGGTGTGGCTGCGAGTTGGGACTCGGAATGTGCATTCACACACACACACACACACACACACACACACACACACATATATACATACACACTGGACTGCTGGTTTCGGACTCTGCGACTTGAACAAACCGGGGTGTGGCTGCGAGTTGGGACTCGGAATGTGCATTCACACACACAACAAACCGGGGTGTGGCTACAAGTTGGGACTCGGAACGAGCGGTGTGGGAGCAACACCACTGTATGGCCCAGAAGATGGGACAGCCAAAAAAAAAAGATAAATATTTTTCTTCTTCTTCTTCGATCGCTCAGACACTTCCCTGTCAATTATGAGCGCAGATGCGTCATGCTGCCGTTATGCGCCTAACTAAGAAATAGTTAGGCCCAGCAAGTCCGACTCCGGCTGGAGGAGGAAATCTTTTTGAAAGCGTGTCGTGAAAAAACGGCAGGAGGAGAACGGACCGGGTAAGGCAGAAAGATAGTAAGATGACAGTAAGCAAAGGGAAAAAGGCAGAGTCAAAGAGAGAGACAGATGAGAGGAAGTTACAAGCACAGAACTTCCAGAAGGTGGGGGAACTATCTATACAAAAGCCTCCCCCCGGTATCCCCAGGGGGGGAATAAATAAAGATTCACCTGATCGTACTGCGTGCGCATCTCTCTCTCCTGGTCCCTCAGTTTCACGTTCTGGGTCGTCAGGTCGTTCATGGTTTTACGAATCTCCTCGATCTTGTTGTGACGCCCTAAACAGACAGGAAACAAAATAAAATAAAATGAAAAAAAAACCCACGATCTTGTAACTTTTTCGCAACACGCTGGTAGAACACTAGCAATGCCGGAGGTTACCATTGCCGACACGCTGCTAGTATGTTAGCAACAGGCAAAATGCCCCTGAGGTCGACAGTGGTGTGGCTGCTTTCAACTCATTCAGTTATATAAATAAATAACAAATTGGTTTTCACAAACATTCTACACACACACACACACACACAAACATTCTACACACACACACACACACACAAACATTCTCCACACACAAACATTCTACACACACTGTCACACAGACACACATTCACACACACACACACATATTCTACACACTCCACACACATACATTCTCCACACACATACATTCTCCACACACATACATTCTCCACACACAAACATTCTCCACACACATACATTCTCCACACACATACATTCTCCACACACAAACATTCTCCACACACAAACATTCTCCACACACATACATTCTCCACACACATACATTCTCCACACACAAACATTCTCCACACACATACATTCTCCACACACATACATTCTCCACACACACACATTCCCCCCACACACACCACACACACACACATTCTACACACACACAACACACACACACATTCTCCACACACACCACACACACATTCTCCACACACACCACACATTCTACACAGACACACACATCACACATTCTACACACACACACACCACACATTCTACACAGACACACACATCACACACACACACATTCTCCACACACACACACATTCTCCACAGACACACACACACACACACACACACACACACACACACACATTCTACACAGACACACAGACACACACACATTCAACACACACACACATTCTCCACACACACACATTCTCCACACACACACACAGACACACAGACACACACACTCCACACACACACACACACACACACACACCACACACACATTCTCCACACACACCACACATTCTCCACACAGACACACACATCACACACACACATTCTCCACACACACACATTCTCCACACACACACACACACACACACACACACACATTCACACACAGACACACACACACACACACACACACATTCTCCACACACGCACATTCTACACAGACACACACACACACACCACACACACATTCTACACAGACACACACACACACACATTCTCCACACACACACATTCTACACAGACACACACACACACACCACACATTCTCCACACACGCACATTCTACAGACACACACACCACACACACACATTCTACACATTCTACACACACACACACACACACCACACACACACAGACACACACACAGACGCACACACACACATGCACATCTCCACACATACACACACACACATACTCCCCCCCTCCCCTCAGCTCCTTACCAAAGTAATACTGGATGAACTCGGCAGACAAAGCCGGGGTGATGTGCGGCTTCTTCCTGGCTTCCGGCTTCTCGTGAGGGGCCTGATCCCCCTGATGCACACAATCATCAGAATAAAGTGTATCCAAACAAACAATTACCGCATTTTTCGTGCGTGCGTGTGTGTGTGTGTGTGTGTGTGTGTGTGTGTGTGCGTGTGCGCGTCTATGCAGTATGAGTGGGGTGTGTGCATATCTACCATGTGTGTTTGTGTGTGTGTGTGTGTGTGTTTTATGTGTGTGTGTGTGTATGTGTGTGTAAATGTGTGTGGTGTGTGGTGCAATGCCCGGAGGCAGTACGAAACCAGTCTATGCAGTATGGGTGGGGTTAGTGTTAGAATTGCCTATCTACCTCATCGGCTATTGCACCTTACAAATCTGCCATCAAAATGTTGGCAGAAACGTTTGATTTTATAAGACCATGGTTCCGGATGACAAGACAGCCAATCCTGAAGACTCTTTCCGTCAGCTTTTTCAATCCTGGTTTCAGGAGCATGCCTGAACTACTCTCACCTATGCAGTCAACATCTTCTTCTTCTTCTTCTTCTGCGTTCCCAGGCCATATGGCCATAATGGGTAAGGTACATATGTGTCCGGTTTTCAGTTTTCACTGGTCTCCCCGCTGCGTACAGCCGACACATTCCGATTTCGGAGGAGCTCAAAGGAGAAAAATTATTTGGAAGATTTTTTGGGGAAAAGGCAGGAGAATGGGGCCAACAAGTCAGAAAGATAGTAGATGATAGAAAGCAAAGGGAAAAGGCAGAGTCAAAAAGAGAGTGGCAGATTAGAGGAAGTTACAAGCACAGAACTTCCAGAAGGTGGGGGAACTATTTTTACGAAAGACCCCCCGGTATCCCCACAGGGAGCTCAAATTCAAAACATCAACTTACATGAATGACCACGCCCATCAGCTCAGCTTTTCGCAGGAAACCGCGCACCGCGTGCGGACTGGTATGCAAATGACGCACCATCTTCTCCGTGGGGACTGTAACCATAGCAACGCCGCAAAGCTTAGACCATTTTTTTTTTATTTTTTTTTTGCTGTCCCATCTTCTGGGCTGTACAGTGGCGTTGCTCCCACGCCGCTCATTCCGAATCCCAATTCACAGCTACACCCGGGTTTGTTCAAGTCGCAGAAACCGAGACCAGCAGTCCAAGGGGAGCGAATCTATGTTAGGCCGTCAGGAGGCAACCAACCGAGGAGACACTGCACTTCTGCTGAGTCACTTCGGTGGAGTTCAGTGGAGCCTGTTCAGGACACCACCTACTAAGCCCCCTACTGACGACACTATTCTTTTAGTCGCGGAGCCAGCGTGAGTGAGGTCCTCCTCCGAGGGCGTCACCACGACCGTCCACCGACAGCTCCCCAGAACACACTGATCCCCATGACTTTGACCCGAACGCACCAAGCATAGACTGGATTGGAAACCGAAACTGAGGTCACCATGAGAGCAGGGCAGCTTAGACCATATTTTGTCAGACTATAACCATGGCAACGCACAAGCTTAGTTTTTTTTAAAATAAAATAAAATAACAACAAAAAACCTATCATATTCTATGGACTATAAAGAGCATCATATTATTTTCTTCTTCTTCTTTAATCACTCAGTTTCCCGAGAGATAAGCTAGATGCATCATGCTGCCGTTATGTGCCTAATGTTCAACTTGTTTGGACATAACCTCCTCGTGGGGATAACGGGGGGGGGGGCTTTTGTACAAATAGTTCCCCCCACCTTCTCAAAGTTCTGTGCTTGTAACTTCCTCTAATCTGTCACTCTCTTTGACTCTGCCTTTTCCCTTTGCTTACTGTCATCTACTATCTTTCTGCCTTATTGGTCCATTCTCCTCCTGCCTTTTTTTCAAGAAACACTTTCAAAAAGATTTCCTCCAAGCCGAAGTCGGACTTGCTGGGGCCTAACTATTTCTTAGTTAAGCGCATAACGGCAGCATGACGCATCTGCGCTCATAATTGACGGGAAACTGTCTGGGCGTTCGAAGAAGAAGAAGGACACAACCATTCAAAAAGCCCATGCTTCAAATCAAAGAACAGTAACTCTGGTGAAGAAACTCTAGGGAAACGCAAAGAACAGAAACTCTGGAGACCCCGTCCCTTTCCATAGATCTATGAAGTGCTACACTTATAGCCTGTAGAAAGGGCCAACAGTAAATGAGAGCTGCACTATACATAATGTTTTACAGTGTTGGAATATTGTGGGGGGTGGCGGGGCGTGAGTGGTATGGGGGTGTGTGAGACGAGGGGTGAGGGGAATGAGGGACTACGTTTGTGTGTGTGATGTATGGCTCCCCCCCACCTGCGTGCGCATCTCGACCCTTCCAACGGAAATGTCGCCATCTTAGTCCTAATTTGTGTGTAAACAAAGTGAAAATGTTATCTAAATGTGTAAAGAAAACATCCAGATGTTATAAATACAGTTTAGATAAGTTTCGAATTGGAACAGCCAAAAACGCAGCATCGATCTGGCATTTTTCAAACAAAGTTACTGACTAAGATGGCGGTCTCCCATAATATGGCGCTCCTTGTGGCCGGATATGACGACACGTGGGTACAAGCCATTTGCGCGTATGCGCGTGCGCATGTATTAGGTGTTTATAGGTGTGGTTTTCTCTGTACAAATGGGAGGATGCGTAGACATTTGGTTATGTTTGTGTGTGCGTGTGCATGTGTCGATTTATGAATTGAGTGCTATGTAAATATTTTATGACGCTTATATGAAGTCTTTTATTACTACTTTTAACTTTTAACTATTTGTCATTGTAAACGCCTTGGGCTCCTGGTTTTATCGGGAGGTAAGTGCGTCATAAATTTTCATTATTATTATTATTATTAATATCATGGTGCAGTTCAGTGTTGGAACATCATGGTACAGCTTAGTCTTTCGTGGAAGACTATGACTCTCTAACTAAGGGGGGGGGGGGGTATTTGCGCCGGCTCTGGTGCTGCAGCCAAGGGGATTGGGTTGGCCTTTGGGGACCTTCCCCAACCCGGCCAACTCTCGTCCTCAAATCCCTTTGGCCCGAGAGAGTGGGGGATGTACCCTGGGCAAGGCTTCTCCGCTATAAACAAATTGTAGCCCAGCCCGCCGGAATAGCAGCTGTCCCCCTCTGCTATCTGGCAGTCATTGTCGGAAACGACACGACAGGCAACAACAACAACAACAACAACAACAACAGTTGAACACTCACCATTCTCCCCATGGGGATACCGGTGGGTCTTTCGAAAAAATAGTTCGGGACCTTCTGAAAGTTCTGTGCTTGTAACTTCCTCTAATCTGCACCACTCTCTTTGACTCTGCCTTTTCCCCTCTGCTTTCTGTCATCTACTATCTTTCTGATACACTGGCCCCATTCTCCTGCCCTTTTTTCAAAAACATCTTCCAAATAATTTGTCTCCTTTGAGCTCCTCCTCCGAAATCGGAATGTGTCGGCTGTACGCAGCGGGGAGACCAGTGAAAACTAAAAACCGGACAACTACGTACCTTACCCACTACCCAGGGAACGCAGAAAAGAAGAAGAAGAAGAACACTCACCCCAGGATGGAGGTCTCTTGTTTCTGGAGATGGCATACTTTTCCCGGTGTCGATTCAGCTTTCTGTCAAAGCGCAGCTGAAAAATAAAAAAACATTTTTTATCAGTACACTACGTTTATCTCCTCTTAAAGGGGCAACACCATGACGGATGAGTTTTTGCAAGAAACACGTCCCTTGCCGACGCAACTGTAGTGAGGGGGGGGGGGGGGGGATTTTTTTTTGGTTTGATTTTTTTTTTCGTCGCCGTAATTATCATAATTTGACTTTTGTTTCTTAAAAATTACGGCAAAATCGTAAAGGGTCTGCAACTTGTTTACCTGTTCTTTTTTATCGTCCAGGATTTTGGGAGCATAGGATCTGACGTGGGACTGGATGGCCAGCCAATGTCGTCGCCGGGCCTTCATGGTCATCTTGTCCACGTGCTGCTTGCAGTAGGCGAAAAACGGGTCAGCTATGTCCTGAGAACAAAACAAAAATATAATAATAATACTCACCATCGCATGGGTGCAGCTCCCCAAAATGAAAAAACCTGAAAGGCAGGGGTCCAGGGACCCATGGCCCCAGAAGGATACAGGGGCAGAGCCCCGTCCAACGATTCAGGGGGGCAAGTTAAGAGAGAAAAAGAATGTCACCCAAAAAAATTTTCAAGCAGAGTTTTCAGCTAACTAACGTCAGAAGTTTTGTTCAGCGGGAAGGGGGGCTAATCTATTCCAAAAATTTGGTCGGCACAAATATCCTTCCACCCACATTTTCAGCTAACATCGCTACTTTTGTTGAGCGGGAGCTACTCATTTTGCCTTCCTTCGCACAAATGAAGCGAGTGAGCTAAAGCGACTTCCGGTTAACCAGTTTGAGAATCGCCAAATAAAGACTTGTAGATATAAGAAT
The DNA here is from genome assembly GCA_017654935.2 of Phymorhynchus buccinoides. NCBI lineage: Eukaryota > Metazoa > Mollusca > Gastropoda > Neogastropoda > Raphitomidae > Phymorhynchus > Phymorhynchus buccinoides. The sequence continues at coordinate 11,794,373 of CM065712.1, read as the reverse complement.
ACGGCAAGATCGGTCCTTTACTTCTATACAAACATTTTTTTTTAAATTTAAATTCAGCGAAAAGCGGAATTCTTTCATGCCTGCTAATTTAACCAAGGACTCCCCCCATGGGGATACCGGTGGGTCTTTTGTACAAAGAAGTTTCCCCTTGAAAAATCAACTTTTCAGTGCTCAGTGCTCTCTCTCTCTCTCCCTCTTTCCCATTTGTTTTTATGTTTCTAGTCAATACACCACCACCACCACCACCACCACCCCCTCCACCCCCCACCCTAAGTTAAACCAAGGACAGATTGCAAAAATAGGCTTCGTCTTAAAAAAATTCATCCTTGAAAAATAAACTTTTCAGTGTTCAGTGCTCTCTGTCTCTCTCTCTCTCTCTCTCTCTCTCCCTCTCCCTCTCTCTCTCTCTCTCTCTCTCTCTCCATCTCTCTCTCCCTCTCTCTCTCTCTCTCTCTCTCTCTGTCTCTCTCTCCCCCCTCTCTCTCTCTCTCTCTCTCTCTCTCTCTCTCTCTCTCCCCCTCTCTCTCTCTCTCTCTCTCTCTCTCATCCCTCTCTCCCTCCCCTCCCTCCCTCCCTCCCTCCCTCCCTCCTCCTTCCTTCCTCCCTCCCCTCCCTCCCTCCCTCCCCCCCTCCCTCCCTCCCTCCCCCCTCACTCACTCACCATAACCTCCCCAGGATCAGCTTCAGTTAGCAGACCCTCCCTCTGAGCACTGCAACAGTTAAAAAAAAAAAAAAAAAAAAAAAAAAAAAGGCAAGTCATATAAAGATACTCCCAGTTCTTAACTCTTCAAGCACCATGTGGGGATTTTTTTTACGTTCTTGGTTTGCCCGTTGCATTTCAACTGACAAGAGGGGAGCAACTTTTTTTTTTTTAAATGTGCATGCATTGCTCTATGGGAAGAAAGTTACATAAGCTCTTTAAATTTAAAATTAATTTTTTAAAAACACATGGCAGGGTGCTTGGCAGTGAATGACTTTAGTGGGAGTGAAGTGTAATTTGTGACTTTTTGCTTATGGTGTTGTTGGGTTTGCGCGCACAAACTTACTCACAGACACCACCACACACATACATGTACATCCATTCAATATCATTCGGATAATCAGTGTTTGTAATAACTGTACCAACACCCCCTGTGGGGATACCAGGGGGGTCTTTCGTACAAATAGTTCCCCCACCTTCCGGAAGTTCTGTGCTTGTAACTTCCTCTAATCTGTCACTCTCTTCGACTCTGCCTTTTCCCTTTGCTTACAGTCATCTGCTATCTTTCTATCTTACTGGTCCACTCTCCTCCCTTTTTTCCATAAATGCTTACAAAGATTTCTTCAGCCGAAGTCGGACATGCTGGACCTAACTATTTCTTAGTTAGGCGCATAACGGCAGCATGACGCATCTACGCTCATGTGACAGGAAACTGTCTGAGTGACCAAAGAAGAAGAAGTACCAACACTTTGTTGTAGGTCGAAAAACATGGCAAGCGACCAACACACACACACACACACACACACATACGCACTACTACTACTACGCCTACCAAGTGACGTGAAAGTGAGTGTATACCAACACTTTGTTGTAGGTCGAAAAACATGGCAAGCGACTAACACACACACACTACAGGGCTCCCAATCGTCCCGCAAAACAAAGGGTCCCAGGGACTCCTTCACTGACATTATAGAGGGTCCTAGAGGCGGGATAGAGGGTCCCAGTGGCATAGCGAATGCTAAAAATAATTTTTATAGTGCATCCCTGGGACCCCCTGCACATTCTTTTAGAGGGTCCTGTAGAACTGTAGTGCTTCATAGAACCCCAAATGGGGGTCCCTGGGAGCCCTGCACTAGCACTACTATGCCTACCAAGTGACGTGGAAGTGAGTGCGACACAGTCCGGCATCGCAGGAGATGCAGACGCCCGTGCGGCTGAAACGCACGTCTTCACACAGAGAACACTCCTGCACAGACAGAAATAATAATAATAATAATAATAATAATAATAATAATAATAATAATAAACGGATATTTACATAGCGTTTTTCATTGAGCACAAAGCGCTGATGGTAGAGTAACTTCCTCTGTTTGACCGATTGAATTAGGCAAGATTTACTGTCTAATATCACGAGAAGCGGAAAGACGTTAAATGAAAGACACACACACACACAAAACACTTTACAATCAGCATTTAAACACACACACACACACACACACACACACACACACACACACACACACACACACACACACACACACACACACACACACACACACACGCACACGACACACACTGACACACACACATACACACACGCATGACACACACACATACACACACGCACGCACGCACGCGAGCAAGCGCATGCTCACATACCCACATACATTTCATCAAACCCACAGAAACACATTCTCACTGACATGCACACACACTTACACAAGCATACACTTGCGCAAACACACACACACTCCCTCTTTCTCTCTAACCAAACACAATCTCTCCTGCACACACATACACATGGGTGCAACTCCCCCAGAAGTTCGAACCTGGGTACAGGAGATTTTTCCTCTCACTCTGCACTAGGCCTTGCGGTCCAAATGTGGACTCTTTCGGATGATACGATAAACCGAGGTTCCATGTGCCCATGCACTTAGCACACCAGTTAAACCCAGCGGCAATGAAAAAGTTGTCATTTGGTCAAAATTTAAACCCTTTCCTTCCTCATCAGTCACACAACAATCGCAGGCAAATAAAAGAAGAAGAAAAAAAATAGGGTGGCGCGCCTCTGGCTGTGAACTTCACAGAGACGCCTCTGTGACTTCATGAGTGCAACTACACACAATGAAAAAACCTGAAAGGCCGAGGGGGGGGGGGGGGGGGGGGGGGGGGGGGGGGGGGGGGCGGGTGGTCTAGGGGTAATGTCCCCCTGCAGCTGAAGAACAAATTGATTTATGAAGGTATTTTAGTTTGCTTTTTCACAATTTCAGGGGTGCTCCTGGGAAATTTCAAAAATACTGCAAGGCAGGGGTCCAGGGGCCGCCCAGTTAACAACCTGACTTAACCCTTTCATCGCTACTGTCGCCTCTTGGCACCACAATGATTAACAACCATGTCATTGGAAGACATCAAATGAGGGTCTGGTAAGTCCAGTGACCTTATGTTCTTAATGTTGGGAGGTAATGGTGGGATACAAAGAAGGATGTCTAGTAGGGCCCTATTTTATGCATGTCACAGAGGAATCTGCAATATTGCAAATAAAATATTTTCTCTACCCGGATAAGTTTAATGGTAAATTTTGGCTGAGGAATGGCTAGCGTTGAAAGGGTTAAACAATGCTAAAACTATGAAGTTCCTGGTAAAAAGGCATGTAGATATTTATCTGTATTCATTTCCTTTATATTCTTTTATATTCTACACAATGTGAAAAACCGACAAAACGTTTACAAATAGGAATTTCGTTGCTTCTCAAATTCTCATAATCCGGCAACGCCGGCTCCAGGCAAAAAAAAAATCCTGCATTTCAGGACATCCTGAAAGAAGGAGCATCCATGCAATTTACACAAATGCTTATTTTAAAGAGTTCGAAAAGTTCAGTAGACACACAAAGATCTTGTTTGACAAATTTTAAAATTCCCCCCCCCAAAATCAAAATCAGGAAATCCTTGTACACCAGGAAAAGTTAAACCCACGTGACTATAAAGTACCCAAAATGCAACACAATACCTTGGCACCCCACTTGCTGTAGGGCATTTCGAACAGCGTCACAGGGCACAGACGATCCACGTCCCCAAACGCCACGCCCGGCGTGTACAGAGCACACACTATGTGCACCCACCTGCATACACAATAACAGTGATAAAAGCTCTAAAAACAGACAGGAGCACATGGCGGGGTGCTTGGCAGTGAATGTCTTTGCATTTGGTGGGGAGTGTTGAGTGTTGTCTTTGATGAATATATTCTTCGCCCATGGTGCTAGATAGAGTTAAAAACATGGGCGACAGCAAAACATCCTCTCAGTCCTGAAATGACGCCGTTTCAACGTTCTCTGAATCTTCCCAATCCAGAAGTGGGTGACCGCATTGAAAATAATTTCCAGCGTCTGTGTGTCTGTGTAAATACAGTAAAAAATCGCTTAAGTCAAAGTTGAAGGGACTGACATTTTATTTTGAGAGATGAATAAATAGAAGGCACTCACTTTCCAGCATCGGTCTCTTTGTAGATGCCTCCAGAGTCTGCAAATATGCAGGGCGTTGGCCCGCGTTTGATTATTGTCTGGACACAGTTCGCAGTGCTGCACGCATATCAACAGTGAACACTGTATCGAACACGCCATGTAACATTTAATACTAATAATCTTAGCATAAACTCTCTTGATAAAGTCAGTCATCTCTTGCCTTGGGTTAACACTTTCGCTGCACGCCATTTTTCAGCAAAAAATAATCCCATTGAACTTAACCTGGGTAGAGAAAAAAAAAAATCGTTTGCAATAGTGGGGATTCCTCTGCAACATTAGCTAAAAATAAACTAAGGCCTATCCTTACCTCCCAAAATTATGAAAATAGGCTCTTTGAATAACAGACCCTGGTTTGAGGCCTTTTCGTGACATTGGCATTGAATCATTGTGGTGCTAAAATGCGACATTGGCGGTATGAAAGGGTTTAAACCTTTAAACGCCAGCCATTTTTCAGCTAAAACTTTCCATTAAACTTACCTGGGAAGAGCTTAAAAAATTATTCAATCGAGTCTGCAATATTGGGGATTCCTCTGTGTCAGTGTTTTGCATAAAGTCAGTGGTTTTCGTGTTTTTACCTCCCCAAAATGAATCAATAAGGTCATTGGATTACACAGACCCTCATGGTTGATGCCCTTTCAGTGAAGTCATGCAGTTCAATCATTGTGGTAAAAGAGGCGACAGTGGCGGTCGTAAGGGCGTTTTAGAGGAAGCTGTGTCAGAGAGGTCGTTTACATAGGCTAGAACACCAAGGCAAACATCAAAATGTTGTTGGTCGCTTATACTGAGGGTCGTAAAATAGGGGTTTGACTATAAGGTGATACTTTTTGTTCCCAGACTGAGACCCCTGCGCCTTACAATGTGTTCAGTCCTGCATTTTGTTAAAATTACTTTTTTTTTTTTATATTGGAAAAGAACGAAAATACAAGGTTATGGTCCTTTGGCCTTAACCCCTTGACTGCCACCAACGTATCACGTACTGACCTGATGACATCACTGATGATGTCATCAGATGAAGAGGAATAACCCTGACATGCTGGCTTTTGCTCTAACAAAGTCAAGAGAGTCATATCCCCAGACCATTTTTCCAGATTGGCTCTATCAGTTGTCTTTTTCATGACATGATTTGCCCAATTAATTTTTTCTTTAATTTTCTCTGGCAGTCAAGGGGTTAAGTAGGTCTGAATTTGGGAAGTTTTCCTTCAAATTACACAACCTCATTTACGCCAGATAGAAAGTCGTTAGAGATACAAGCTTTTGGTGGAATGTGGCGGTAAAAAATTAGAGAGCTGCCTATGTATCTAACTCAACCCCCCAAAAAATCGAGTTACAAGGTTTCTGACTTTCACCGACGATATATAGACTCACCTCGTAAAAATTAGAGAGCTGACTATCGATCTAACTAAAATCGAACGATCTGACTTTCAACGAATATGTATCTAACTATCCAAAAAAAAATGTAAAAAATCAAGTTACGAGGTTTCTGATTTTCACATACGACAAATATTTAGACCCTCTGTTATGCCTATTTAAGAAATAGAGAGCTGACTATGTAAACGATCTAACTTAAAAAACTTCCTTTAAAACGCGAAATACGACCGCCAGTTTTTACGAGGTTTCTGACTTTCAACCGACGATATATAGAAAAGATCACCTCGACTTTGAAAAAGAAAACCAATTAGAGAGCTGGCTATGTATCTGCACAACTATGGAGTTGGAAAAAAAATCCAGTTTTAAAAATCGAGTTACGAGGTTTCTGAATTTTCAGCCGAAAATGCATACTCACTTTGTTGGCACGAAACAAAACAAAAATAAACAGAAAAATTTACCGGTTCCACTCCAGCCTTGCAAGCGTCGCAAAACCACGGCTCCGTGCTGGCCGACGACTCAGTGCTGGCCAGCGATTGGCTGTCGCTGATACCATAGCAGCCTGTAACCGCGGGCAACAAGACACCTTGCTTTGATGCAGACAGTCGTTAGTCGGAACATTTCAAAACAAGACAAAGGTCGACTAGATAAAGTTATAAAGAAAGTGGGTGGGGTGGTGGGCAAAACACAAAAACACTTTGACGACATGTACAACAGAAAACTGACCATGACCGACGAGACACACCCCTTACATGATGACATTGACAGCAGACGATCGGACAGAAGCGACAGACTGCGAGCCCCACGTGCAAGAACATCTAGGCACATAACCCTCTCAAGGCTGCAGAACCGAAATCCGCCCGATTTTTTTTCTTCCCAGGTCTAGTACGTTCACTTTCACTTTCTCCCTACCCACAATGCAATATACTAAGTTAGTTCTTCCTGTTTCTGACACTCCCGGGTCGGTTTTTGGTCTTTACAGCAAGGGAAAGCACCCAATAGTCTTTTTGAACTGATTTTTCAAAGTGACGCCAAATATTTGTTTTTTTGCCACGTGACGTGAGCAGTATTGACCTGGTTGGATGTTTGGAGCGCCATTACAGATTTTTTCTTCTAATTCATGGTTTGTTGTATGACATTGTGTTAGCTTTCAAATGAAAATATCATCATTGCTATTCAAAATGCATCTTTCAGAAATGAAATGCGAGTTCGACTTTATTTTGGGTGATTTTTTTAAATAAAAGATTTGGTGTGATGTTCGGAGTTACTCCCCTTCTCTTATGCAATAGGATCGATTCTCGGTTCGATTCATCGGGAGGCATAGGGTTAAACTCTTTCATTCCCTCTGCCATCCGTCTGTATAATTCGAATACAGACCAGCTGTCTTAACATGTCATTGGGTGCGCACATGCGCGCGTGTGTGTGTGTGTGTGTGTGTGTGTGTGTGTGTCTGTATAAACCGACTTCGGTGCTATGTTTTGTTGCTGCTGTTGTTTTTAATTTCTGATACTTATAAGTTATATATATATTATTAATTGATTTATCTGTTTATTAATTTGTGGTGAAGTTTAACGTGATGATGTTGTATGCCTCTTATTATCTTAGCTGTGGTGTTTTCGATTTATGTAATCTGAATGTTTTTAGTATTGTTTATCGAGCCTGTGATTGCACAATTTAATTTCCACAAGGATGAATAAAGTTGTATTGAATTGAATTGAATTGAATTAACGGGAAGGTATTTTTATTTATTTTTTTTATAGGTACATTATAGTCACATTCAGGTGTTTTTTAAATTGGGTGGCACGCCTCTGGCTGCGATGTGCTCTCCAGGTGGGAACAACCCGAATTTCAAAGAGACGCCTCTGTGACTATAAAATACCTAATACCTAATTATTCTGATTGATATGATTGTTAAATTGAGAAAAAAAAAAAAACAACAAAACAGTGTCGTAGTGGATTTGACACACACACACACACAGATCTTTTTTTAAAATATGCTCATGCACAAATATGAACAGAGAGAGACACAGAGAGACTCAGAGAGAGAGAGAGAGAGAGAGAGAGAGAGAGAGAGAGAGAGAGAGAGAGAGAGAGAGAGAGAGAGAGAGAGAGAGAGAGAGAGAGAGAGAGAGAGAGAGAGAGAGAGAGAGAGAGAGAGAGAGGGAGAGAGAGAGAGAGAGAGAGAGAGAGAGAGAGAGAGAGAGGAGAGAGAGAGAGAGAGAGAGAGGGAGGGAGGGAGAGAGAGAGAGAGAGAGAGAGAGAGAGAGAGAGAGAGAGAGAGAGAGAGAGAGAGAGAGGGAGGGAGGGGGAGAGAGAGAGAGAGAGAGAGAGAGAGAGAGAGAGAGAGAGAGAGAGAGAGAGAGAGAGAGAGAGAGAGAGAGAGAGAGAGAGAGAGAGAGAGAGAGAGAGAGAGAGAGAGAGAGAGAGAGAGAGAGAGACACACCTTTCGGATAAGCAACAGTTGAGTATGTAGTACAGTCGACCCTCACGAACGGCCCTCTGATTTACAACCTCCCCTCTTTTAAGACTGAAATATGAATGACGGATCGTTTTTCTTCAAAACTTGCCTCCTCATTTACGACTCCCCCTCTAACGCGTTTTACGACCGTAAATCTTGTTGATTTTACGACCGATGCAACACATTCTGACAATTATCAGTCGCAAAAACGTATGATATCTATCCTTCTCTGCCTCAGTTCGAGCCGACGCACAGCTGGGGTACCACTGTTGTTAGCCAATGTCAATCTCGCGAGGGTCCGATCTCGCGAGATTTCTCTGCGCTAATTCAAGCCGCGCTACTCCGGATGTTTCATTCAAGAATGGTGGAGAAAGCACAGTGTAGCGATGTGGGTAAAAAAAGGAAACGTGTGACGCTCACTCTTGAGCAAAGGGTGAAAGTAGTGAGGAGACATATGCTTGTGCTGTGCGTCATATACGGTGTAGTGAGTGCATTGTTTTGGTCACCCCTGATTTAAGACCCCCCTCTTTTACCACCGATTTTTCAAGATTTTTTGAAGGTCTTAAAAGAGGGGGTCGACTGTAGTTATTCTGTAGAATTGGTCTGCAATGTCTCCCAATCGGAATCCCATTCCCACAAATAGACAAAACAGTAGTGAGTGAGATAAAGATGTGTTAATGTATCTGAGCACATAACCTTTTGTGCCCCCATTTCCATTTTAATATGGGGCACGATTTGTCTCCCAATCCCATTCCCACAAATAGACAAAACAGTAGTGAGTGAGATAAAGATGTGTTAACCCTTTCACCGCCAACCATATTTCAGCAAAACAATTCCATTAAATTTACCTGGGTAGAGAACAAAATCCACAGTATTGGGGATTCCTCTGTGACATGTATAAGGTCTATCCTTACTTCCCAAAACTAACACAATAGGGTCTTTAGATAATACACCCCAATTTGATGCCTTTTAGTGGCATTGATGTTGAATCACTGTGGTGCTAAAATGCAGCTTTGGCGGTGAAAGGGTTAATGTATCTAAGCGGATAACCTTTTGTGCCCCCATTTCCATTTTAATATGGGGCACAATTTGTTGATACGTTTTGCTTTCCTTTGTTTAATGTTTACATTTATCTGTTCCGCGTTTCTTTTTTCTATGTAAATAAGCAATATGATTTGTGTATTGTGCGTGTGTGTTTGCATTTTGTCTTTGTTAGATGGCTTGATGAAAAAAAGCATGAATGTTTGCTTATTCAATGTCCATCTTTAACCCTCTCTAGGACACAGACACCAAATTTGACCGAATTTTGTCAACTCATGCAGCCCGTATGCGCCGATTGCGCCCGCTGAACGCCAGGTCTAGTACGTTCACTTTCACTTTCTCCCTACCCACAATGCAATATACTAAGTTAGTTCTTCCTTTACCTCAGTCTCGCTGGTCCGTTTTTGGTTCTTACAGCAAGGGAAAGCACCCACTAGTCTTTTTGAACAGATTTTTCGAAGTGACCTCAAATTGTTTTCTTCTTTCCACGTGACGTGACGCAGTATTGACTCGGCGCGATGCTCGGATCGCCATTACGGATTTTTTATTCCAATTCATGGTTTGTTGTGTGACAGTGTGTTAGCTTTGGAATAATAATATCATCATTGCTATTCAATATGCATCTTTCAGAAATGAAATGTGAGTTAGACTTTATTCTGGGTGATTTTTTTAATGAAAAGATTTGGTGTGACGTTCGGAGTTAATTCCCATCTCTCGGGAACTGGGATCGATTCCCAGTTCGAATGGTTGGGAGTCATTGGGTTAACCCTTTCACCGCCAGCCATACTTCAGCCCAAAATTTCCATTAAATTTACCTGGGTATAGAACAAAATCCATCCGCAGTATTGGGGATTCTTCTGTCACATATATAACATAAGGTCTACCCTTACTTACCAAAACTAAGACAATAGGGTCATTGGATTATAGACCCCAATCTGATGCCTTTTAGTGACATAGGTGTTAAATCACTGTGGTGCTAAAGGGTTAAATAAAATTTTGGGTAAAGGTCAAGATGTGCCACCCCCCTACCTATCTCGGTTAATTGTATTTTTCCATTATTGCCTTACCCTAACCCTAACCCTAGCCCTAACCCTACCCCCCACCGTATAAGACGGAAAAACGCAACGAACCACAACTGTGACAAATCGCGGTGTACTGCAGTACATAGTGGGGGGTAGGGTTAGGTTTAGGGCTAGGGTTAGGGTTAGGGTTAGTATTCCAAAAAGGTAATTAGCTAAAAATGTTCCTAAAATACAGCTTTATGTATGGTAAGAAAGGCAAAAACGCAAAAATACAATTAACCGAGAAATGCATGGGGGGTGGCACATCTTTACCTTTACCCCAATTTTTGACTTGACACACATACAAAAAGAGAGAATGAGACTTCTTCCTCTTCTTCCGCATTCCCAGACCATAACGGACATGTCCAGTTTTCAGTTTTCCCTGGTCTCCCCGCTGCATTCAGCCGACACATGATACGGTTTAGGAGGAGGGAAAGAGAAGACAGAGACTGGGGGACAGACAGAGAGAGAAAAGGAAAAGGAAAATCAGAAAGACGAGAGAGAAAGATCTCGAGCAAGAGAATTAATGAGAGGAGGTAAATTACCTTCATGGACTGATATCCCACAATTGTCACACTCCACGATTTCGTCATCGTCAGCGCTGTAACATAATCATACAGCCATATCAACACACAGTCGGGTTGCTCCAACCAGGAGAGCGTGTCGAAGCCAGAGGCGCGCCACCCTTTTTTTTTTTCTTTTTTTTTTGCATGCGATTTTTGTGTGACTGATGAGGAAGGAAGGGGGTGGGGGTAAATTTTGACCAAATGACAACTTTTTCGTTGCCACTGGGTTTAACGTGTGCTAAGTGCATGGGCTCACGGGACCTCGGTTTATCGTCTCATCCGAACGTCAGGGATGTGAGAGGGCCCAAAACAAAAAAGCGTAGCCGATGGTATCGTCAACGTACTCAAGCAAAACTTTTGCATGCGACATATAAATTTTCGCGGCTCACCTACAGTACACGGATCTTACTGTCCGATACGGTTTCATCCAGCCAAGCCCTGTCAAATTTGTGTTGGCATTCTGCGACCTGAACGTGCAGAGGTGTGGCTGCGAATTGGGACTCGGAACGAGTGGCGTGGGTAAATAAGTAGATGGGACAGCAAAAAAACAAAAATAAAAGTTTGTGTTGGCATCCTTAATTAAAGGATGGCTTGGAGTCAAAACAGACTATCATTAAATAGCCCATTGACGTATTATAGAACTTATTGCAAAAACTAATAACTTGTATAAAAACAATACTGCAGAAATATAAAAAGCATAATCCCAATCTAATATTATCTGTAGTCTTTTTTAATATGAGTTATTAGTTTTTGCAATATCATCAAGTCAATGGACTACCTAAAGACAGTCCGCTTTGACTCTAAGCCAACGAAATTTAATAATAATTAAAATATAATAATTTAATTTAAAATTACAGTTTGTCAATCTCCTCTTTCTTCACAGATGTATAATGTTCACGGTTGAAGATACAACACTCGCTTTGAAAACATCCCAATCCTCCATCGAAATAACACGCGAAGAAGAAGCCAAGCACATGAAAAGAGGACAGCTGGCGTCGGGGGAAGGTCCCCAAAGAAACAATCCAACCAACACTCAAACTGAAAGGAATGGCATCTCAAACTTTAAAGAAACACTGACCCCCCACCACAAATAAGTCCCTTGGGTTTTTTTCTGGGTAGCTGTGACCCACATACAAATTCCCCCCAACTTCAAATTGAGGCTGCTCTTTAAAATGACCTTCCGTTTTGAATTTGAGGGCATTTGTATGGGAGTCAAACCTGGTCAAAACAAGATTTCTTACTACTAGCTACAAGAGGGAAAACAAGCGTGAAACCCGTGATTAATTACCTTTTGTCCGACAAGCAGACGCAGCAGATGAGCACCTTGATTTGACCTTGACCTTGACCTTGATGACCGGGGTCGGTGGCCGTGGAGTGACTGTCCAGCGCAGGGGCAGACGGCTTGGATGGCTGATGGGTAAATAAAAAGCAACATGATGGAAAGACATTTAAATGTACACCCAATGTTAAAGATCAGAGAGAGAGAGAGAGACTCAGAAAGAGAGAGAGAGAGAGAGAGAGAGAGAGAGAGAGAGAGAGAGAGAGAGAGAGAGAGAGAGAGAGAGAGAGAGAGAGAGAGAGAGAGAGAGAGAGAGAGAGAGAGAGATGCAAAAAATAAGTATGCAAAATGCACACAGACATACATGCATGATACAGACACAGAGAGAGACACACACAAATATACACACACACACACACACACACAAAAGCATGCACAACAGCGCATGTAAATATGTATATATGACACATAGACACACACACACACACACAAAGCATGCAAAACAGCACATGTAAATGTATACATGACACATACATAGACACACTTATAAAAACACACAATCACTCACACACGCACACACACTCACTCACACACACACATTCACTCTCACACACACACACACACACACACACACACACACACACACACACACACACACACACACACACACACACACACTCACACACACTCTCACTCACTCACACCCGACCATCCCACCAATCCCACCCCCAGACCCGTTTACCACCTACACAATTCTTGAGTAGTTTGGATAGCCGAAATGAGTAGTTTTGGTGCAAAATGTGTAGCTTTATTCATTAACCCTTTCAGCGCCAATGTCGCATTTATGCACCACAATGGTTGAACACCTACGTCACTAAAAGGCATCAAATCAGGGTCTGTTATCCAAAGACCCTATTTTCATAATTTTGGGAGGTAAGGATAGGCCTAATGTTATACATGTCACAGAGGAATTCGCAATATTGCAGATAATTTCTTTTCTCTACCCTGGTAAGATTAATGGTATATTTTGGCTGAAAAATGGTTGACGGCGAAAGGGTTAAACCATCAAACGGTGTAGAGTGGCACAGTGGTAGCGCGTTCGCTTCGTGTCAAGTAAACCCGAGTTCGAACCTGGGTACAGGGGATTTTTTCCTCTCATTCTGCACTAGGCCTTAACGGTCTGAACGTGGAGTCTTTCGGATGAGACGATAAACCGAGGTCACGTGTGCCCATGCACTTAGCATACGTTAAACCCAGTGGTAACGAAAAAGTTGTCATTTGGTCAAAATGTACCCCCCCCCCCCCCCCCCCCCCCCCCCCATCAGTGACAAAAATCGCATGCAAAAAAAATAAAAAAAAATTGGGTGGCGCGCCTCTGGCTGCGACGCGCTCTCCAGGTGGGAGCAAACCGAATTTCACAGACGCCTCTGTGACTATAAAGTACCTAATACCTAATACCTAACAATGTTCACTGAAAATGAGTAGCAATCAAGAATTAAAGAGCATTATTTTCAGTTTTGAAGAGTAGTAGAGGTCCAAATTGAGTAGAATACTACTCGAAAAGAGGAGAGTAAACAGGTCTGCACCCCCACCCACCCCCACAAAAAACATAACCCCCGTACCTCTAAGGCCTTGACCTTTCCTCCCTTGCCCCCGTTATCTCCCTTTTTCCTCTTCTTCTTCTGAGGAACGTAATCCTCGTCCTCCTCGTCCGAAGAATCCAGATGGTCGAAAAACCCACCCAGCCCTGTGGAACAAACGTAATAAGCTGCTAAATGGGTGAAAGTAAAACATTCGGCAAAGGTAAAGATGTGCCACCCCCCCCCCCCCTCCTCCATTTCTCGGTTGTTTCCACTTTTTCAGTCTTGCCTTTCTTACTGCAGATTGAGTACTTCATCCTCTATCGTTTGCTATATTTAACACTAATTTTCATCATAATTAAACACATGCATTCAATAATACAGACAAACCTCTATTTTAAGACTTCCCAAATGTCCGGAAAAATCGGTCGTAAATTGGAGGGGTCGTATGACGGAGGTTTTCACTGGCAGCCGTAGAAAGAAAAAGTTCAGCACAGTTCATACTCTCTTCTTCATGCACACATACAATGACATATTAAAACTGGATTTGGGTCTTTCCAACTCCATAGGATTGTGCAATCGATATTAGTTTCACTTCGCCGACTTCTGTTAATCACCTCCACTCTCGTCCAAAGTCAGTGGTTTTCTTTTTCAAAGTCAGTGGTTTTCGTGCTTTTCCTACGCTCTCCGCCATCTTTTCTACAACAAGGGAAGCCACTACGCTTTCAGGCCCTTGACCGTGGTTGTTTCCCTTTGCTCGAAGTCTATGCAGACGACAGCAACGGTCTTTAAAAACCAACAAAATGGCGGTCGTAAGTCGCGTTTTAGAGGAAGTCGTTTAAGAGAGGTCGTCTACATAGCAAAATGCATCTGTGCCAACAAATCCGGTCTCAAATGAGAGGTGGTCGCTTAACAGAGGGTCGTAAAATAGGGGTTTGTCTGTAGTAGAAGATAAAGGCAAGACGGCAAGACGGCAAAACGCAATGAACCAGGACTGTGACAAATGCTCCGCGGCTGGTGTGTGTACTGCACTACATAGGGGGGTGGGGGTCCTATTAGATAATGGCCTTTATCATGACTGCGATTAATTATTCAACAAAGATAATCAGCTGAAATGGTTCATAAAATACAGCTTAATGTTTGGTAGGAAAGGCAAGTGTGAAAATGCAGGGAGAGCCGAGAAATGTAGGGGGGGGGGGGGGGGGGGGGGCACATCTTGACTTTTACCAAACATTCTCTCAATCCTGAAATAACATGTTTCAATGAAATCACTTGATTTAAAAAAAGATCAAATAAACAAAGAAATCATTCAAAATTGTCTTCCATGTTGTGGATGCTGGTAGAACACATAAAAATAGACATCAATATGCCTTACATAGAAAATTAATACTTTGTGGGTTGTTGACTATTTTTGGCTATTGCTCAAAACATTCTGAGCGACCTATGTAGGTTTTTCCCATGCACCATCACAATATTATTATTCATATCAATTATTATTATCAGGCGTATGGGTCTCAATCTGGAAATAAAATTTAAATAGCATCGTCTTTTAGTCTGCAAAATACTGTGCTTTTTTTTTAATTTTATTGACTTGATAGTTCAAGCAACGTTCAATCCAAAGTAAAATACTAAACAAAAAAACTTCCTTATTATATATATACGCATTTCAATTTCAAAACCATTTAATTTCAGCTTCTACTTGATAACGCTTCACTCAAAAAGATGATCAAACTTTTTATTCTTCTGCGTTCCCAGGCCATATGGACATAATGGGTAAGGTACGTATGTGTCCGGTTTTCAGTTTCCACTGGTCTCCCCGCTGCATACAGCTAACACATTCTGATTTTGGAGGAGCTCAAAGGAGAAAATTGGGAAGATTGGTTTGTTTTTTTAAAGGCAGGAGAATGGGCCAATAAGGCAGAAAGATAGTAGATGACAGAAAGCAAAGGGGAAAAGGCAGAGTCAAAGAGAGTGGAAGTTACAAGCACAGAACTTCCACAGAGAGAAAATGGAGTTTTACGTCCTCTTGGTCTGAATCAGACACATATGGGACATTTGTAAATACAAATATGGTGGGAGCAATACTGGAGGCAATGCCCGGAGGCAGTACGAAACCAGTAAAGTCCCGATTTTTTAAATTAATACAGATAGCTGTAGCGGTGACCACGCCTCGGTTAAACCTCATCGGCTATGGTACCGCCACAAGTATGTTACCATGAACACAGAACTTCCAGAAGGAGGGGGAACTATTTGCGATAAATTAAACCTCTTACCTTTGGATTTCTCTCTTCCAGTCACAATGCCTTCATTTTCACTTTCGTCATCATCATCATCGTCATCTTCTTCTTCTTCATCGTCATCATCCTCTTCTTCTTCATCATCATCATCATCGTCGTTTTCATCGCCATCGCCGCCTCGCTTGCTGCTGCCGCCTGACCCAGATTCATCATCTGCTCTGTCATCATTGTCATCATCATCATCATCGTCGTCATCGTCGTCATCGTTATCGTTGAAATCATCAAGGGTCGCGAAGTTTGAAGGTCGAGGTTGAGGCGTCGAGGTGACAAAGTCCATCAACTCCTGATGCTCATCCTCTCCCATTTCTTCGTCGCTCTCTGCGGAGAAAAAAACCCCGCAAACACAAATATGGTTAGGTTAGGTACATCATAGTCACAGAGGCGTCTCTGTGAAATTCGGGTTGCTCCCACCTGGAGAGCGCGTCGCAGCATTTTTTTATTTTTTAAATTCTGATGCGATTTTTGTGTGACTGATGAGGAAGGAAGGAAAGGGGGGTAAATTTTGACCAAATGACAACTTTTTTCGTTGCCACTGGGATTAATGTGTGCTAAGTGCATGAGCACACGGGACCTCGGTTTATCGTCTCATCCGAAAGACTATATTATGTACACAACGAGCAACTTAGGACGCGCATTTGACCGCCAGGGGGCGATCAAACCAGTAGGGGCTTATCGCGCGATATTCTTAGTTGGGCGTAGTGAGAGAGAGAGAGAGAGAGAGAGAGGGAGGAACTTCTCTCCCTCTCTCTCTCTTTATCCCCAACTAAGAAAATAGAGAGGATTAGCCCCACTCGAGCGATATGCCACCTGGCGGTCAAATTGGCGAGCCAGGTTGACCATTGTGATGGTACACGGGAAAAAGAGGGAGACGATAGGAGGAGGAGGAGGAAGAGAGGGGGGCGCTGGTTTTTTTTATTTCTTGCTTTTTGTCCAGAAGATTTTTGTTATTGGGTAACTCTCCTGAAAACTGGGTCATTGTGACCTATCCTATTTATTAAACAATAAAAAATCAAATAAAACAATGAGATATCATTCATGTGTGTATTTCAGCTCTAAATAGTTGTAAGAATCATATAAAATGTTTCTTTTAGCTGTGCATGCACCAAAATGTGTTTAATAAACAATTTTGTCTTGAAAAATGGGCATTTTGGGTGTTTAGTGTTGTGACATGCCCAACAGTCTTGCATAAAGTTTCTATTTTTTCAGAAACCACAAAATATTCTGCACACATATGCATGCACACTCAAGATGAGTAGTAGTCCTTCCTTTATAGTAACAATTTTGTGGATTTTACCAAAAAGGGTGTTTTAAAATAACATTTTAAATACCAGGTAGCACTGACAACATGTGGTGTCCTCAAATATAATAAAAAATAATGCAGATTTTCTTTGCCTCAACAATCTCTAAGACCCATTTTTTTCTTATTTAGTTATCAAAAAACATATTGTTGACAATGTATGTGCATGAACAGTAAATATAATTGTTAAATAGATTTTTTACAATTTTTTTTAAATCTTTGGTCATTGTCGTGTCCACAAAATGTGTTGTCAGCGCTACCTACATAATTAAAATTTTCACCTAGGGACTTCTTCTGCCTAAGTCAAAAGTTTACTACTTTCAAACAACTACTAAAGATCATTATTCATACAAAGTTTCAAATGTGTGGGATGTTTTGATTGGTCAAGAGAGCACAAAAACAGTATGGTGTCCACCCCTAAAAGGCCCGTTGTCAGCGCTACATGGCCACTGAATGGGCCTTCTATGTGTAGAATAGCTTGTTCAGAGTTAAGTTCTTAACCATAAGGCCAAATTTGCCAATACAATACACATTTATTCTTGTAGCAGACATATCTTTCAATTCACAAGAAATTTCATTCATACAATTTTCTTTTAGTGGATGGATGACAATGGCGTCCTTGTTGTTGTCTGTGTTGCCCACAATGTTTTTCTCAAATTTAAATCTTATTCTTTTTTTTCTATCATTGGATACATATAAAAGTCTCCATTTCAAAGTAATCTGTGAGCTAAAAGTGATAAATGCACCGTAAAGTCTGTTTAAGTAGGTAAAATCATGTAATGATAATGGAGGACACCATGTTGTCAGCGCTACCAGTTGGTGTCCCTGTTGTCAGCGCTACCCAGAAATTATTGTTGTTATTAAGCTAAAAGTGATAAATGCACCATAAAGTCTGTTTAAGTAGGTAAAATTATGTAATGTAGGACACCATGTTGTCAACGCTACCAGTTGGCGTCCCTGTTGTCAGCGCTACCCAGAATTTTTGAATTTTTATTAAGCTCTTTATATTGTAAATTACCGTATCTATGGGTTATTCCTGGTGGTAATGAAACTATTCTAACACATCCGCTATGAAAAATTGTCATTTTGAGTGGTGAGACATTATATAACAACATTTTGATATGAACCATGGTAATGTGCATAGATGACACAAACCAACACTAGTATTTAAACACATTTCTTTTGTATTATTTTGCAAATGAAACCATTTGTAAGTCTTTATTTCAAGAAAGTCTGCCATGTTAAAGTGATAAATGCACCATAAAGTCTATTTAAGTGGGTAAAATTATATAATGGAGGACACCATGTTGTCAGCGCTACCAGATGGTGTCCTGTTGTCAGCGCTACCCAGACATTTTTTTATTTTAATTTAACACTTATTTTTTAATTGTCAAATTAATGGAATATCAGAGATAATAATGAAACTATTCTAAGACATTTGAAATAAAATAAATGGCATTTTGAGTGGCACGACATTATATAACAAAAAATAAAACAATCAATTATGGTAAGATCCAAAGACGGTATAAACCAACACCAATATTAAACTTTTTTAAAAAAATGTTTTTAATGAAATCATTCATAACTCTTTATTTCGAGACAATCTGTTATTCTAAAGAGATAAATGCATCATAAAGTTTATTTAAGTTGATGAAATTATGTAATGAAGGACACCGTGTTGTCAGCGCTACCAGCTCTGGACGCATATAAATAAAGTCATAAAACCCAGCAACGATAGCCTTGACTGATTTTGTTTTCATGTCATAAGAAAGTTGATTCATAAAGCTACTCTATGCATGCATTTTCTATTCAATTTGCCCAATTTTATTTGTTGGCTTCTATGTCACATATTGGACCAGTTTTCAGGAGAGAGACCCTATTGTTGTTGCTTGGTTTTGTCTACTACTTCTATAGTGTAGGTCTATCCATTCATCATAATAAATATGCACTTGCATTATGTTCTCCCCTGTCAGGACAAATGTCTGATCAAATTGTCTTAAGTCATAAGTCGCGTTTTAGAGGAAGTCGTTTAAGAGAGGTCGTTTACATAGTAAAATGCATCTGTGCCAACAAATCCGGTCTCAAATGAGAGGTGGTCGCTTAACAGAGGGTCGCAAAATAGGGGTTTGTCTGTAGGTCATTTTCATAAAACGCTAAGTCATAACGTAACCAAAAAAAATACAACTTGAGTGCAACAAGCGCGAAATCGCAATAGTTTGTGGCACACGGTCTATTTTTACCACTCCAACCATGAGTCACCTCCCCTGGCTTTTCAATCATTTTAATCTGTAAACCAGAATGTTATCTCTGCACCATTTCGTAACTTTTTATATCTTTTGGAAAACATTTAAAACTATGTATCCTACTTATACTCATCAAAAGAAGCACCGCATACTCGTCGTGTCTGTTGTAGTGTCTGTATTACGTATGTTTATTATTTTGTACGCTTTTAAAATACATCATTTTAAAGAGCGGCCTCAATTTGAAGCGTAGCCTCGATTTGAAGTGCGACAATTTTGTCAAAATGTGCGACAATTTTGGACCGACAGACCGACAGACCGACAAAGTGAGTTACAGGTTTGTGGCTTGAGCCACAAACAAAAACAGTTTTCTAGGACACTCTGTTGCAATCAGTCACATAGTTTCACAGACTGTATTAGTGTATACATCATGTTCAAAGAATGACAGGAGAAAATGTTATTTTTCTTATATTTGTTTTGCATGAGAAAAGTTAGTATACAGCACTATGCAATCTGGGCCTGTATTCACGTTGAGATAGCATGAGACTTAGCATGATGCTAACTTAGAAGCTCTTCCAATGTCCTATAGGATTTAATAGGACTTTTGGAAGAGCTTCTAAGTTAGCATGATGCTA
Organism: Phymorhynchus buccinoides; assembly: GCA_017654935.2. NCBI lineage: Eukaryota > Metazoa > Mollusca > Gastropoda > Neogastropoda > Raphitomidae > Phymorhynchus > Phymorhynchus buccinoides. Next base: position 11,774,337 of record CM065712.1, on the reverse strand, counting down.
AGTCTCATGCTATCTCAATGTGAATACAGGCCCTTATCACCATGGAATCAGTTGCAGCGCACACCAAAATCCTTAAAGTTGCTAACAGACATGAAGTAAACATAATAAGTCATATGACCTCTTGCCTGCAAAAACTATAGGTCATTTCAAAATGCTATCAGTCAATGACTGACAACCGGTGCTAAGAATAATCCCTGAGGAGGTATGCAGGTTAACAGTGTGAGCACATCGTACCATGATCCATCTGGTGCTGCCCTATGTCAAAGTCGCTGTCCTCCTCGCTGTCCCCAACGTCAAACTCCACCTGCTGGAGGTGCTTCTGAACCAGCTTCACGCGACGCTTGTTGGGAGGGCGCTGCACTGCACACACATAAACACACACACACATGTATACACACACACATGTATACATACATACATACATACATACATACAGAGAGAGAGAGAGAGAGAGAGAGAGAGAGAGCGAGAGCGAGAGAGAGAGAGAGAGAGAGAGAGAGAGAGAGAGAGAGAAGAGAGAGAGAGAGAGACTCAGACTCGGAGAGAGACACGCACACACACAATAATATAAGACAATTACATGACGTCTCATGTCAAACTCCGCCTGCGTAAGGTGTTTCTGAACCAGCTTGTTGGGCAGGCGTTGCATTGCGCACACATATAAACACACACATAGACACACCACACAGTGACACACACAAATGCACACACAATAATATAAAACAATTACAAGACGTCTCAATCAACATCAAACTCCACCTGCATAAGGTGTTTCTGAACTGGCAACTTGTGGGGAGGGCGTTGCATTGCACACACATAAACACACACGCACAGACACACCACACACACATAAACACACACACACACACACACGTCTCAACAGTATTTATTCAGGATTAATGGTGAACGGTATTTTACACAGTTCGTCTCCTGATAACAATAAAGGCAAACAGCATGCACCTGATTCAGGAGCAACAAAGCGGCACAGAATAAGATAACAAGTTCGCTTCGTGCTGAACCGCTACCACTGTTATGATAAATAAGTACCTGTCATTAAATATCTACCTCTCGCATGCGAACTGTACCCATCTAACCCTAACCCCATCCCTAACCCTATCCCTAACCCTAACCCTAACCACGGAAAGAACCAAGAAATAGAGCAGGAGGGTGTAAATCTACATATTTGCCGAGAAAAATCGATGTACAAATCCATGCACTTCGTTTCGTTAAATTCACAATGGCGGACAAACAAACGATTCTGATTGGCTACGCTTGGACTACTTCCGGCTAGGACTATTTATCTCATAGAGGAAAAATACACCGCCACACCACAACACCTCGAGTGTAGGGGATATGCTGGAACGCTTGGCTTGGCCCACCTTGGAGCAGAGAAGGAGGAATACACGGCTGACAATGCTGTACAAAATCAAGGAAGGCATTGTGAAAGTGGATAACAGCAGGCTCCAACCAGCGCCTAGCTGTCAGAGAAGAGGGCATGAACAACAGCTGTGTACCACCCAGTGCAGGACAGAATACCGACGGAGCTCGTTTTTCCCCAGGACCATCGGGGACTGGAACAGACTGTCAGAGAGGGCGGTGAACGCCCCATCTCTGGACGCGTTCCAGGCAACTGTCGGCTCTCATTAAATCCCCCCCCCTCCCCCCTCCTTAAAAACGCAAAGTAGGATTGTGACCGACCACTTCGGACCTCAACCCAAAGTGCCAAAAAATCAGCCTGTTGATTGTGGGCACTAAAGGGAAGAAGAAGAAGTCATTGTTCATATATATCTTTACTCAGTTACTGTCTTTGGTTTGCTGGTTTCGTTACTGAAACAAGTACAATGGAATAGATGGGCGTCTGCTGTTTCTGAAGTCGACCCATAGTGGGTGACTGCAGTGGGCTGGCTCTGTCGGGTTAAAATTCCTAGCTCGTTAAAATTCTTAGCTCGCTATACTATAAGACTGACTATTTGCGGCATTTGGCGACATTGAGCATGAACGACAAATTTCACTTTTTTCTAGGGTTAGGGATAGGGTTAGGGTTAGGGTTAGGGTTAGGTAAATGGTTCAAGTAACGAAAAAGTGAAATTTGTGGTTGTCGCAAATAGTCACTCTCATAGTAGCGAGCTAGGAATTTTAACGAGCTAGGAATGTTAACCCTACAGGCTCGTCTGCATGTCACATGTAGTAGATGGACA
>CM065712.1:11717139-11767139 GCA_017654935.2 Phymorhynchus buccinoides | reverse complement strand
AAGGAGGAACCCCCCTGTCTCCCAAAATGTACGATTTTGGGCTTAATAATCAATAAAATGCCAATGTAGCGCCCCGCAAATAGTGTCACTGTGATGGAGTGTTAGAAGGCAAGGTAGGCCGTGAAAGGAGTTTCTGGAAGAAGAAAAAAAGCACCCTGTACCTTAGGATGTACTTTAACCCTTTCACCGCCAGCCATTTTTCAGCCAATAAGTACCATTAAACTTAACTGAGAAGAGAAGGAGAAAAAAAAGCTGCAATATTGGGAATTCTTCTGTGACATAGTATATATAACATTACGATGGCTTGGAGTCAAAACGGACTATCTTTAGATAGTCCATTGACGTATTATTGGATTTATTACGAAAACTAATAACTTGTATCAAACAATGACTGCAGAAATATAAAAAGGGGGTTTCGCTTTTTATATTTCAGCAGTCTTTTTTTTAAACAAGTTATTAGTTTTCATAATAAGTTCAATAATATGTCAATGGACTATCTAAAGATAGTCCGTTTTGACTCCAAGCCATCGATTTTTTTTTAGGCCTGTCCTTACCTCCCAAAATAAAAAGAAAATAATGGTCTTTGGATAACAGGCCCTGGTTTGATGCCTTTTAGTGACATGGGTGTGAAACCATTGTGGTGCATGCATGCAACATTGGCGGTGAAAGGGTTAAAGAGGGTACAGCAGGCTGGCAACAACTGTGTGTTTACGTCGTAGTAGTAGTAGTAGTAGTAGTAGTAGTAGTAGTAGTAGTAGTAGAGGGACTGGCTTCTGCCTAAGCCTCGCGGCTTATAATATGTCCCATCCAGAATATTTTCTCTAATAAGGTTGCATTTGCATGCGAAAACAATCAAACTATGATTGCAATATCAATCATCATAATTATAAAACATTTCACTAAAATTTTCATTTTTGTCAAGTAGATTTTTGAAGGCGTTAGTAGATGGTGCATTTTTTAGTTCAGGTGGCAGTGAGTTCCAGTAACTCTGTTACTAAAACAATGCTTTCGTGCACGATACTAAAAAGCTGGCAGTGTCGCGGCGAAGAGATATGTTCAAGGGTCCGTCCACCTTTAACAGAGCAGACATTAACACTTCAAATCTTTGAAGCAGGCAGGGGGGGGGGGGGGAGACTTCGGTCTCTCCGCACCCCCCTCCGTACAAAGCGTACAAAGCGTACAAAATAATAAACATACGTAATACAGACACTACAACAGACACGACGAGTATGCGGTGCTTCTTTTGATGAGTATAAGTAGGATACATAGTCTTAAATGTTTTCCAAAAGATATAAAAAGTTACAAAATGGTGCAGAGATAACATTCTGGTTTACAGATTAAAATTATTGAAAAGCCAGGGGAGGTAACTCATCATTGGAGTGGTAAAAATAGACCGCGTGCCACAAACTATTGCGATTTCGCGCTTGTTTTTTAATAAGTATTGCCGGGACTCGGCCACATACGTTTAGTGCCTCTGGAGTCCGCGGGTTTGGAAATTTTAACCTAGTCTGACAGGGACCCCCCCGTAAGTCTTAATATTTAATCTTAATATAAATTTACAAGTATCAGCCTCCTGGGAGGCCGATGCGACAAGTTTAGCTTATTTCTTTTAAAAAAAACAATTTTGAACAAATAAAGATTACTCTCCTGTAAATGTTTTAAATGACCCCCTTCCACGAATTTTAAACAGGTTTTTTTAAAAAGTGGTCCTCAAAATTTTGATCACCAATAGCTCAGGGAGCCAGAACTTTGGCGTATTTTAAATCAAGTATCTTAATCAATAAAACTCTTTCATAAAGCAGCCTCTAGGTCAAGCCATGGCACTAAAACTTAATTTACACCTAAACATTACAGTTTAAATTCAGAGAATCTAAAAGTACCGTTATAAAATTTTCCCCATTTTTCTCTAAACTTATTTAAAAGAAATATTAACTTTATTTAAATAAATGTACCATATGGTTCTTTGTAACCGAGATGACGTAAAACATAAACATTAGGGGAAGACGGGGTAAAAAGCGCATGGGCGGGTAAGAAGCCCACCCCAATTATCTCATGAAATGAAGCAAATTTCAGTCTCATTTTGCCCATGAGACGAGCGTTAATGTCTAGCATTCGTCTCATGGGCAAATTTGACTGAAATTTTCTTTATTTCATGAGATAATTGGGGTGGGCTTCTTACCCGCCCATGCGCTTTTTACCCCGTCTTCCCCTACACTTCAAATGACGATTTAAAAAGTAGTGATAATCCTCTTAAAGACCCCGCACGTCACGTGTCAAAATCACGTGTTTTCCCTCTTATAGCTAGTAAGGAATCTTTAGAAATCTTCCTAGCACTGATAAGAGGGAATGTGACACGTGACGTGCGGGGTCTTTAACCCCCATATTCAAAGCTAACAATGTCCCGTATGTGCCCTTCGGGCCAAAAGGACGTAACAGTATAAAGGGGCACCCTGACGGATAAGGTTTTTTCTAAGAAGCACGTCGAGATCACCAGGAAAACACCCTTTACAGAGATTGCAACACTCACTTTGCTCTGGTTTCCAAGAAATCAAACCGTCAAATCGGCGATTCTTCCTTGGCGGAGGTGCTGGAATTCAAATTCTTTCACCCCAAAGAGAAGGCGTGTGTCGTCTCTTTTCTAATGGCCGCCAAATCGTTTGCACGAAATGTTCACGATACAAGCCTTTTTATTGTTTGTTTTTTAAAATTTTATACAGTTTATCTAAAGGATTTCGCTCACAACCAAGGAAATATCTCCTTTTTTTCTTTTTTCTTTTTTACTGCACTACAAAGAAGAAAACGCTTCCACCACCATGAGTGTCCTCCACCCATCCCATCCAAAATAGCTACTCTCTCCGGCATCTCTGCCAAGGAGGAATCGACGTTTTGACGGTTTAATTTCTAGGTAACCAGAGCAAAGTGAGTGTTCCGATCCTTGAAAAGGCTGTCTTTCTGGAGATCTCGACGTGTTTCTTGCAAAAGGGTCCCTTTAACATTTTAAATGACGATTTAAAAAGTAGTGATAATCCTCTTAACCCCCAGCTAACAATGGCCCATAATATGTGCCCTTCGGGCCAACAGGACGTAACAGTTTAAAATTTCGTTTCATTTCGTGATAATCCTCATGATCTACTGGCTCTTTCTTTCCGTTCCCATATTCATTCAAGTTATTCTAATCATTTAAAGGCATATACTGATGGCTCACTGATTGACGATAATGTACAATCCGGGACTGGAACGAGCTGCCCCAGGAAGCTGTGCAGGCCAAGACCATCGACACCTTGGTCTCCAAATAATTATCCAGCAACACTACCCCTCCCCTTCACCCCCTCCCCGCTCCTCCCCAATTCCCTCCACCTCTATTAAGGCGCTCTTCCGCAGATCCCCAATTTCTACAGTGACAGAAGTCAAGTTTGAAGGAAGGAAGGCCGGTGCTGGATTTGTTATTCCTGAACTAAAGAAAGAAAGGCAAATGTTAAGATCAGCTCCCTCCGCTGTTCCAGGGTCAAGTTGGCCAATCAGCTTAATGGAAAAGGTAAATCGGAGGGAGCTGATTGGCCAACTTCACCCTGGAACAGCGGAGGGAGCTGATCTTAACCATAGGTGAAGGTCATTCGACTTTTACGGCAGAGCTGGTAGCCATTCTTATGGCTCTGCGATATAGTGCTAACCTCCCTATGATTATGTTTCAATTTTTGTTGTGTGTGTGTGTGTGTTGACTCTAAATCTGTTTTAATTACACACTAAAATCCATAAAGTTTAGAACCAGATCTGACTTAATAATAATCGAAATTAACTATCTTATTTATTTTCTCATTCAAAAGGGCTCTAGTGTAACCTTTACTTGGGTTCCATCACATTGTGGTATTTATGGAAATGAATGGGCAGACAGAGTAGCCATGGCAGAAGAGGTGCACGACAAATAATTGGCTTTGGAAATATTAATATTCCTTTATCTGTAAAGGAATGTTAGTCTTTTAAAAAGAAAGACACCAAAACTCGTGTGGGCTGTAATGTAAATTTACATACCTCTTGCAACATTTCCTTGTTAAGTCATATTCCAAGATAAAGTTTATAGTTTGTTTTAGACTTAAATATAATTTGTTTAAAATGTAAATATGTTAATGCTGCAAGATGTATAATTATGTGGGGAGAAACTTTTAACTGTAGAAGAAGTGCGTGTGTGTGTGTGTTTGTGAATAGTGTTCTCACTCTAAGTGGTTTAATCTCGTAACGTGATCGTTTCCTATTGTCTGAATGTGTAATTATGTGAGTTGTGTTTGTCACTAAAGATTCATGGTTTTCGTGTACCTGGCTGAAGTATGTTCACCCAAGTTTGGGAGTTTTGTATGCAAAATGTGAAGTGAATAAAATCAGAGTTTGACTGGACACCAAAGCATTCGCGTCGTCATTTCAACGGCTGTGTTCTTAATAGCTTAGACTTCTACATGGTGTCAGAGACATGGATCAATTACACCCACCACAGCAACTCTCACTGACTGGCAATTTGGCTGAAACTTTCAGGCGCTTCAAACAATCATTTGAAATTTATTCAACAGCAAGTGGACTTGACAGCAAATCGAAGAAAGTTCAAAGCAACACACTGCTGCATATCATAGGACCTGAGGCGATTGATATCTTCAACACCTTTCAACAGGCTACAGCAGAAGACGAGGCACTTCAGGAACTACAAAAACAAATTCGAGCAGGCTGGCCCGAAAAGAAAAAAGATGTCCCATCATGCATCAGGGCATACTCTGGATTCCATGAGGAACTCAGTGACGCCCATGGACTGCTTTTTAAAGGCGAACAGCTCATTGTTCCAGCATCCCTACAAAAGGAGATGCTACACACACTGCATAAGGGCCACCTTGGAAGAGACAAATGTTTGGCGACGGCCCGAGAAATACTCTTCTGGCCAGGAATGTCCTCCCAAATCGTCAACATGGTGGCAACTTGCGGAGTATGTAACCAATTCCGGCATTCGCAACAGAAGGAACCCATGATTCCTCATGAGATGCCAACACTGCCTTGGGAGAAACTGGGAGTGGATATTTTTCATTACAATGGCAAGAATTTTCTCCTCTTGGTTGACTATTACAGCAAGTTTATTAAAGTCAGCCTCCTGCCATCTCTGAGAGCCACAGATGTTATTGTGCAGATGAAGTCGCAATTCGCTCGCCACGGTATTCCTCGAGAGATAATAAGTGACAACGGCCCCCAATTCAGCTGTGCAGAGTTTGCCTCCTTTGCCAAATATTGGGGTTTCAAACACCTGACATCAAGCCCTTACCATGCGCAGTCCAACGGCATGGCTGAGAGAGCGGTGCAGACGATCAAGACTCTCCTAAAGAAGGCAGCAGCTGAGCGCCAGGACCCCTACATTGCCATGATGCAGTACAGAAATGCACCATTTCCAGATAGTCCATCCCCGGCACAGCTCTTGATGAACAGGCGCCTCTGGACAACGCTGCCAGCCACAGCTGCCTACTTAAGACCAAGTCTTCCAGATCCAGAAGTAATGCGAGCCGTGAGCACCAACCGCAAACTCAGCCAAAAGAGGAACTACGACAGAACGGCGCTGTCGTCATGCCGTCAACCACTTCAGCCCGGGGCATCCGTCCGAATGCAGATGACACGTGATAGGACCTGGAAGCCTGCCACTATCGTTGCTGCAGCCCAAGCTCCCAGGTCTTACATTGTGAAGACCGCTGATGGTTTCACCTACCACAGAAATCGCAACATGCTGAGAGCCACAAAAGAGGCTTTTATGACGCCAGACCCACAGGAGATGGAAGACCACAGTGCATGTACGGAGCAACGTGAGAATCACGAACTTGATGAGGCTGCAGACGAACACCCAGCCGTTCCCAGGCATGCCCTGCATCCTCACACCACTCGATGCGGTTGGCAGGTTCGCATTCCTGCACGCTACCCTGATGTTGAACGGAGATAAACATTAACAGACGATATTTAATGACATTTTTGTTTTTGTTCAAATTTTCTTTTTTCATTATTATTATATGGGGATATCTTAGGAACACTGATTCATTGGTTCAATGGACATGACGAGATTGTGGACTCTTGTTGTTATATAATGCTTTAACGTTATTTCATGGTATAAAATTAATTGGATATAGTATCGTATAACATGCATGCAGTTGATTTGAACTGTCATAATTATTGCACTTATCTTTATTATTTATTACTTACTTTGTTCAGTTCACAAGTTTTAATTTTTAATTTTTACGGGGGAGATGTAGAAGAAGTGCGTGTGTGTGTGTGTTTGTGAATAGTGTTCTCACTCTAAGTGGTTTAATCTCGTAACGTGATCGTTTCCTATTGTCTGAATGTGTAATTATGTGAGTTGTGTTTGTCACTAAAGATTCATGGTTTTCGTGTACCTGGCTGAAGTATGTTCACCCAAGTTTGGGAGACGTTTTGTATGCAAAATGTGAAGTGAATAAAATCAGAGTTTGACTGGACACCAAAGCATTCGCGTCGTCATTTCAATGGCTGTGTTCTTAATAGCTTAGACTTCTACATTAACATTCCATATACTGTTTCATTGTCCCCTTATGAGGCAGTACCTACCCAGTTTCCAAGTGCCTGAAAATCCTTCAATCAATGGATTTTAAAATCCTAATGTCAAATCACTTATTTTTGTCTAATGTATCAAAATATTTACTTCATAGTCCCATTGGTATGTTATTATAACATTTTTGTTTTTGTTTTTACAGAGGGTTAGATTTGGTTGATCTTAAGTAATTTATTTTATGTTTAAATTCATAAAATATATCTGTGTAATTTTATTATCAATTATTTACAATGTCATAGTCATCTAAAACCGCTTTAAGTGAAAAGACGTTAAAATAAGTAGAACAAAATAACACCCACACACGCGCGCGTACACGCACGCACACATGCGCGCACACGCGCACACATGCGCGCACACGCGCACACATGCGCGCACACGCGCACGCACACACGCACGCACGCACGCACACACACACACACACACATGCACACACACACACACACACTCACTCACTCACTCACTCACTCACTCACTCACTCACTCATACACACACACACACACACACACACACACACACACACACACACACACACACACACACACACACACACACACACACACACACACACACTCTCACTCACTCACTCACTCACTCACTCACTCACAACTAAACTGCTTTATTGAAACCAACTTTTTCTTTGTTTGTTTTTTGGGTTTTTTGTTCTCTCTCACTTTACTTCTACACAAAACACAATACACTGTTCTCTCTTACTTTACTTCTACACAAAACACAATACACTGTTCTCTCTTACTTTACTTCTACACACAACACAATACATTGTTATCTCACTTTACTTCTACACAAAACACAATACACTGTTCTCTCTTACTTTACTTCTACACAAAACACAATACACTGTTCTCTCTCACTTTACTTCTACACAAAACACAATACACTGTTCTCTCTTACTTTACTTCTACACAAAACACAATACACTGTTCTCTCTTACTTTACTTCTACACAAAACACAATACACTGTTCTCTCTTACTTTACTTCTACACAAAACACAATACATTGTTCTCTCTTACTTTACTTCTACACAAAACACAATACACTGTTCTCTCTTACTTTACTTCTACACAAAACACAATACATTGTTCTCTCTTACTTTACTTCTACACAAAACACAATACATTGTTATCTCACTTTACTTCTACACAAAACACAATACATTGTTCTCTCTTACTTTACTTCTACACAAAACACAATACACTGTTCTCTCTTACTTTACTTCTACACAAAACACAATACATTGTTCTCTCTTACTTTACTTCTACACAAAACACAATACATTGTTCTCTCTTACTTTACTTCTACACAAAACACAATACATTGTTCTCTCTTACTTTACTTCTACACAAAACACAATACATTGTTATCTCACTTTACTTCTACACAAAACACAATACATTGTTCTCTCTTACTTTACTTCTACGCAAAACACAATACACTGTTCTCTCTTACTTTACTTCTACACAAAACACAATACACTGTTCTCTCTTACTTTACTTCTACACAAAACACAATACATTGTTCTCTCTTACTTTACTTCTACACAAAACACAATACACTGTTCTCTCTTACTTTACTTCTACACAAAACACAATACATTGTTCTCTCTTACTTTACTTCTACACAAAACACAATACATTGTTCTCTCTTACTTTACTTCTGCACAAAACAGATACACTGTTCTCTCCCTTTAAAAAAAATCTAAGCCATGTGAACTGATCCTGAGTTTGGGTACATAAAATAATAACTTTTTTCTAAGAGTAACAACCGCTTTCCTTTCTTGTCTGATTAAACAGAATATTAATTGTCCCCCCCCCCCCCCCCTGTATTTCCTGCTTTTCTCTAATTATCTAGTACTTTTCTTAAAGTTTGTTTTTTAAGTTTCTTTTCTTTTTATATCATTATTTTTTCAAATTGTATCCCCCCCCCCCATCCCCCCCCCCCTCCCCCCCCCCCCCCCCCCCCCCCCCCCCCCCCCCCCCCCCCCCCCACCCCCCCCCCCCTCCCCCCCCTGACAATAAATATACAAAGGGACGAGTGTACATGCAAATGAACATGCAACATATAAATGAAAGCCAACACACACAATCAAAACCGACACACAGACGAAGAAATAAACAAAACAAACCGAACCCGTTTCTTCATGTTGTCTGTCTTTTTTCTTTGTCTCTTTCCCCTCTGTCTTGTCGCTTCTTGATCTTCTCTGTCTCCCCTTCATTGTTTGTTTCTCTCAGTATGTGTCCATTCCGTCTTTTTTTTCTTCTTCTGCACTTTGATCTCAAGGAGATCCCTGGTTTTATTTTTGTGTTTTGTTTTACCTGTTATATTAAATTGGGTTTGTTTTTTGGGTGTTTTTTTTTAATTGAAACCAACTAAAAAAAAAAAAGGGGGGGGTTGTTTCGAAAGACCCCGCACGTCACGTGTCACATTCCCTCTTATGCTAGGAAGATTTCTTAAGATTCCTTACTAGCTATAAGAGGGAAAACACGTGAAACCCGTGATTTTGACACGCGACGTGCGGGGTCTTTAATAATGTTCTCTCAACAGAACCATGGACAATGGACGAGGCAGTGAAGGTCACACCCCACCCGCGTCACAAGACGAAGAAGGAAACACGCCCCAAACTCCAGACACACAAACCTTCAACTCAGCACCAACCCTCCAGACATTGTCTCAAAACCACCATCAACTGCAGCAGCAGCAGCAGCAAGACCAGCTGGAGAAACAAACGAAGCGATTTGTTCAACAGGTAAAACAGACGCGACAACAAACGGAACTTCAGACCCAGTTACCACAACACCACCAGCAACCAGTACCTGTACCGGACACGCTTGGAGAGGATGAGGGTCATGCCGATCAAGAAATGGCGGTTTTGGTGGTCGGCGTCCAAGCAGGGGAGCTATTAGAGCCTTGTACTGTTGCTGCTGCTGCTGGTGAGGATGAAGAGCAACACCAGCAGCAGGAACTCTTACAGCAACCAGTACCTGTACCGGACACGCTTGGAGAGGATGAGGGTCATGCCGATCAAGAAATGGCGGTTTTGGTGGTCGGCGTCCAAGCAGGGGAGCTATTAGAGCCTTGTGCTGCTACTATTGCTACTGCTGATGCTGATGAAGAGATGCTAAGCTTTGGTGAGTTAGCCGAGCGGCAGCGGCAGGCCGGTCCGATGTCTCCGAACAGTCAAGCGGCGGCAGTGAAGGGGTTTCAAGACCTGCAAAACTTTGACCGGTTTGACGGCCCCCCGCGGCGTGTTTCAAGCCTGGCTGGTGGCCTCAGCAGTCGATCCAGTGACAGTTCACTGAGCTCACTGAGCGAAGAGGTGTGTGTGTGTGTGTGTGTGTGTGTGTGTGTGTGTGTGTACTGTGTGTGTGTGTGTACTGTGTGTGTGTGTGTGTGTGTGTGTGTGTGTGTGTGTGTGTGTGTGTGTGTGTGTGTGTGTGTGTGTGTGTGTGTGTGTGTGTGTGTACACTGTGTGTGCGCGCGTTCGTGCGTGTGTGTGCGTGCGTGCGTGCAGGGCTCCAATGGTCCCGCAAAACAAGGGGTCCCAGGGACTCCTTCACTTACAGTATAGAGGATCCTCAGAGGCGGGATAAAGGGTCCCAATGACATTGCGAATGCTAAAAAATATTTTTTTTTCAGTGCATCCCTGGGACCCCCTGCACATTCTTTTAGAGGGTCCCTTCGAATTCTAGTGCTTCGTAGACCCCCCAAATTGGGGTCCCCGGGAGCCCTGGCGTGTGTATGTGTGTGGCTCTTCATACTGTCGTAGCCAATGTGACGGATTATTGGCCTTTGGGGACCTTCCTGTCGTCAAATCCTTTTGTTCTGGACGTGCACTGGAACGAGAGGCATCTTCACTCTAAACGAAACTCTAGCCCAGTCATTCAGAATAGCTGCTGCCCTTCTGCTGTTTCGTGGCAGTCATATCAGTTTTGAAACGACAGACATAGGGGAAGACGGGGTAAAAAGCGCATGGGCGGGTAAGAAGCCCACCCCAATTATCTCATGAAATGAAGCAAATTTCAGTCTCATTTTGCCCATGAGACGAGCCTTACGCTTTCTTTATTTCATGAGATAATTGGGGTGGGCTTCTTACCCGCCCATGCGCTTTTTACCCCGTCTTCCCCTCAAAGAAGGAGGATGAGAAAAGAAAGAAACAGTGCAAATTTGTAGGTTTTAACTCTAATGATGTGGGTGGGGGAAAAAAGTTGTTGTTTTTCTAGGTCAAACTTCAAAATCAACAGCGGAGCAGAACATTTATACACAGGACCCCGCTTTAGTCTCAGGTGATTCCCCACCATGCAAAATTTAAAGCGATTCTGTGCTGGCGTTTTCTTGATAAAATGTAGAATGACTGGAATTGGGTCGAAGAAGCAGATATTAACAGTAAATAATAATAATAATAATAGTGAATCATTAAAATAGCGCATTCCTATTCCTCCACCAAATGTGGAGCTCTATGCGCTTAATAATAATAATAATAATAAATAACATTTATAGAGCGCCCTTTCTCTCTTGAGCTCACGGTGCTTCACAATTGTTTAAATAAATACATAAATCATAAATAAGCTACTATAATATCAACTATCACAAACATTCACACAGCCACAACACGCACGCACGCACACGCCCACACACGCGCGCACACCCACCCACCCACAATGTGGGGGGCATCATTTTAAGGCAGGAATCAGGACAAGGAAGAAATCAGGTATTGCCGGAAGAGGTGAGTTTTAAGAGCAGTTTTGAAAGACTGGAAAGATTTAGCAGAACGAAATTCATATGGTAGGGTGTTCCAGACAGAAGGGGCGCTGAAAGAAAATGAACGTTCACCATTTGTCTTAGTGTTAGTACGAGGAATAGAAAGGATAAGTTTGTCAGAAGAGGAACGGAGAGACCTGGAGGGTGAGTACAGGTGAACAAGATCAGAGAGGTAGGCAGGACTAGATGAATGGACAGCATTGAAACAGTTTGACAACAACAAAAGAGTCAGCGGCTTGCAAACATTTTTTAAATAGAACAATTAGGGGTGGCCAGTCAGTGGCCATAAACTGATAAAACTTGCAAATTAATATGTGACGTAAAAATATAAATGACAGCCTATTTGTTTAGAATGACGCACTGTACGTCTGTAAGTGCTGTACGTCTGCTCAAACTGACATGATGAGTCGATAGGCTACGAGAGCTGATGGTAGAGTGACTTCCCCTGTTTGACCGATTGAATTAGGCAAGATCACTCCCACACGCCATGACATTACTGCCCTTAATTATTTCCGAACAATTTATGTCAGTTTAGCGTAGTTTTCATCGATTTTTCTGCTCCTTATAAAAAAAAATTATGAAAAAAACCCACCATTTAAATGTGCGTTGATTTTTGTTTGTGGCTCAAGCCACAAACCTATAACTCACTTTGTCGGTCGGTCAGTCTGTCGTTCCAAAGTTGTCGCACATTTTGACAAAATTGTAGCACTTCAAATCGAGGCTACACTTCTGGCCGCTCTTTAAAATGATGTATTTTAAAAGCGTACAAAATAATGTAATACAGACACTACAACAGACACGACGAGTATGCGGTGCTTCTTTTGATGAGTATAAGTAGGATACATAGTTTTAAATGTTTTCCAAAAGATATAAAAAGCTACGAAATGGTGCAGAGATAACATTCTGGTTTACAGATTTAAATTATTGAAAAGCCAGGGGAGGTGACTCATGATTGGAGTGGTAAAAATAGACCGCGTGACACAAACTATTGCGATTTTGCGCTTGTTTTTTTAATGATTTTATGTCTTTTGTCTCATGCAGACGTCGCCATTGCAGGAGGCAAGGAAAAGGAAACTGACGTCCTATGATAGGCTGAAAAAGAGGCATGAAGGTGTAAGTAAAGTTATCTTCTACTTGGGACTTAAGGCAAAACAAGAGGCAAAGGCTTCAAGTTTCACTCGTGGTGAAGGTTGGGGAGGTGGGGGTTGTTTAAACAAAATTGGATGGATGGTTGACTCGTTTGTTGCTGTCTGTGTGGAATCCCTTCCAATTTTGTTTTGAAAACTAAAACTAAAAATATGAAATTATTTTTTTAATTTTATTTTTTTAGAGTTTTATCACCTGGAACAGCAATTAAGTGTCCTTGAGAACGAAACGAACGGCTATATATTATTGATCACTTTCAATTTGCTACACGTGTGATAAGCCTTTTTGGCTCACTCGTATTAACGAAGTGTGTGTGTGTGTGTGTGTGTGTGTGTGTGTGTGTGTGTGTGTGTGTGTGTTGCGTCCGTGGTCTAATCTCCAAACTTTAACGTTGTCATTTTCTCAGGAAATAGAAGGCTTAGATGTGACGAGGTAATGGGTTAAAAGGCTAAGTCCCTAGGGAAGACTTTAGAAAATTTGCCTTTAGCCCACTTCTCTAGCGTATGGGAGATGAGCAACTTTCCCGGCCCCTTTTCATCTAATAAATTTATATTTGTGCCCGGGTTCTGGCTCGTATGGTTGTAAGAAATACAAGTGGTTGAATTGCTCTAAATGGCAGACAGAGAGAAGTAGGGTTTTACATGAAATTACAAGACTCCCACTCTCATCAGTCTGACCAAAGGGTTCAGGATTAGTTGACACTTGTATTTTATTTACTCCCAAAATCTGCATGAGATTATGCAACAATAATAATAAAGCAGCTCAATGGCGCCAAAGCAAAATATGGATAAAAAAACAATGAAATCCGAAAGGATTCACAAGACTTTTGTCTTTCTATAAGGTTCGCCCCATGCCGGAAGGGTTACTAATTATCTTCAGTGTCCGTAGGAAAGTTCCAGTGATTGGCGCGGTTTGATAAACTTAGCTCTTGGCAAGTTCTTCCGTAGTGATCGGCGAATGCTGGTGTGGCTGGGCTTGCTCGTCAGATGAGAGTAGCTCCCAGTCGTTCCGGTTACGGCTTCGCGGGATGGCACGGTTCAGGCGTGGTCTCCTCACGGATTCTGGGTGCGGGGCGTCTTTCCCATCTTGGTGCTTGTGAGACAGGGATGATCTTCCTGCCCACGATGCCCTGCTGATAATCACAGGAGAAGGTGGATGTAGATCTCTATGGCTTAGAGACAAGGGGCTTCAGTCGGCAGGGCATTAGTGAATCCCAACCGGCTAGAAGGCTTCCCTTGTACAATAGCACTAGTTAATAAATAAACTGAATTTCAGTTAACAAACTGAGATCAGTAAAACATAAAAGGTGATCAAGACAACATCACTCTCCATCCAACACCTGGAAAGGAATGGTATCATAAAGTGCAAGATTGCGGCCCATAGGTTTCCTACTAAAAATAGACAAATGGGTTAGTAGGCATAAACTCCGGTTCTGGTACCAAAAGTGTTCAAGTCAAAAACACACACACACACAAATAATCAGTGCACATAAATAGAATAGAATGTTTACCACTTCTTTTCTATAACATATCTATCTACTCCTTATTCATCATTGAACATAGGATCTAGATCAAAACTAGGGTCAAACAAACAACCAGTCTCAATCACCAGTCATCAATAAGACTTACTAGGTGGGCTATTCTGGCTGGGAGAGGTGTTGCTCTAGTCAGTTTCAGCGTCTTGTGTGAAAAACTTTTTCTCACTACGCCAATTATAGCCTTCACTTTCAAACAATGAAAGCCTGTCATTGGTTTATAGCAGTCGACACGTCACAAGATGATGTTCAGAGTGTACAGAACAATCACGCGCCTATTACATCCTTATCACATGCCGGACATTCAAATCCTTCTCGTGCTCGGAAAGGCAAAACCGTCTTCAAAGGGAGATAACCGTGGTTGTCACTTTCTTGTGATGAGACGGTAGATAAGAGGGGGGGGGGGGTGAAGGGAGATAACCTCGGTAGGTGGTACGTGCCGACCGGGGACAAAGAGATAACGCCCTTCCGCGGCGTTCGTTTGAAGCAGCCGGGCAATTAACGTGGCGGCTGGTCAGAGAAAAGAAAAGGAGAGGGGGGGAGGGGAGAAGGGGGGGGGGTGTAGATAAGAAATAAAGAAAGCGGGTCGCGCGGGACACTTACGTCACAGTACCTTCTTCAAACATTCAATACACATAGATGTTTATGCAAGCTTTCAAACAATAATGATTTGAATAATTAATACTCGGTTAAAACAACACTGTAAACAGACAACAAACAGATAACATTTTAGATTAGTGGGTTAGAGAGTATTCAACAGGCAACGTGAGTTAAGAAACTCATCAACACTGAAAGCCTCAATAGCTCATTGGTAGAGCGTCTGTCTCTCATGACAATGGTTCCGGGTTCGATTCTCGGCAAAGGCACACTTTAAAAAAAAAGTTGTATCCATTAACGATAGTTTAATTTAATTTGCACTTTAAACACCCCCCTCATGTTTACGACCCTCCATCTCAAAGTCATACACCCCCCTTACGTTTACGACCCTCAATCTCAAAGTCATTATTTGTTGCATCTGCACTCATAATTGACAGGAAACTGTCTGAACGATCGAAGAAGATGTATAAGGGGACACTTGTTTTTGGTCCAGAATGAAAACACTGCGCTTTATGATTCTCCGAAGATCCTAATATAATAATCGATGGCTTGGAGTCAAAATGGACTATCTTTAGTTAGTCCATTGACGTATTATTGGATTTATTACAAACTAATAACTTTATCAAACAATGACTGTAGACATATAAAAAGGGATTTTTGCTTTTCATATTTCAGCAGTCTTTTTTTTATACAAATTATTAGTTTTCGTAATAAGTTCAATAATATATCAATGAACTATCTAAAGATAGTCCGTTGGGACTCCAAGCCATCGCAGTTTGCTGTCCAACTCTGCTGAGGGAATTTTGTTTTCATCCATCCTATAACTCACGATAATAATAATAGTAGTAGTAGGAAATTCTATGAACAAAATCAGCATTGTGCAGTGAAATTTGGGGACTGGGCCTTATAGTCTTTTGAATATGGCGCGACCCAACAAAACCAGCATTGTGTGTGAAATTTGGGGGCTGCGCCTTATACAAGGACGCGCCTTATAAGTCTGTCTCGGTGGAGTCAACTCAAGTCCAGCATCAGGATGATGCTTTTGGTACCCTCCTGTCTCGTCGGAGTCAAAAACTGGTTTTGCAGTGTTCTTCGTCGATCTGTGATGCTCTCAATTTGGCTGACACACATGCACATGTGGTCTAGAGCTAAACAGTCAAAAAGGGAACAGGAGGTGTCTCCACCCATTCCTTCTCTGTCCGGTTCATGTCCCGTGGTCCTTCAGTTTGCGCCGGTTCTTCTTGTGGATAGTGAGTTTTTGTCGATTCCATTCTTTTCGGCTCTCTCAGGAAGAGACTGCGGATCTTGGCCTGGTACTCAATGGTCCTACAGTCAAATCGGTTTCCATTCCTGCCAAGTCTTACTTGGCTCTGGAGAAGGCAGTCTCTCAGTCTCTGATTCATTGCTCCACAGCGACTTCGATGTTGCAAGGGCAGAACCTCGACGGGTCGTCCGGAGGACATCCGTCTGGCTGACAGTATTGATGAACTGGCGTTAGGTTGTCTCCTTTCGGCCTTGTGGGATTCGGTCCAGTTCACAGCTTTGGGCCTCGTTACTTTGCGTAGTCGTTCAGCGGCCTTTTTCCTGGATCAAGCTCTCCAACAGTCTTCGCTCGCCATGTTGGATGTGGAACGTCGTGCCCTTTGTTCGGATCCAATTCCTTCCTCGGGAATTTTTGCTCCTGCAAGGGCGTCCAAAGTTAAGGAGTCGTGTTCAGGTCGACAAACTCTCTCACACAATGACAGGGTCCTTTCTACTCTGCAGACCTTGGCGGCTAGAGCTAGACCACCCTCTCGTTCTACTTCGTTGTCTCCTGCTCGTTTCCAACAACGTGGTGTGCAACCAATGCGTCAGGCCTCTTCATCTTCTTCTCAGTTTCATACTCCGCAGCTGATGAGGAACTCGTTCCGTGGCTCATCTCATCCGTACCCTACTCCTTCATCTCGGGGTAGGCCCTTTCAACGGGGTTCAAGTCGTTCTACTCGCTTTCAGAACTCCAAACGCTACCCTCCTTTTCAGTAGGGCCCGCACGGCTCCAGGTGGATCCGGAGTTGGCTGTTCCGTCAAATGTGGACTCTCTGGCTCAGCATCACCTTCAGTGGTCTGCTGTGTCAGTCAACTCCTGGATTCTCTGTGTCGTGCGGGATGGGTTCTGATTCCCGCTTCTCGCGGAACCTCCTCTTTCGCAGGTGCCGATTGTCTTTCCTCCACCTGCAGATCCTCTTTGCTTTCAGATCTTGGATGCAGAGGTCAAGTCCCTTCTGGACAAGGGTGCGGTGATTCCAGTACCCAACCCGGGCTTCTACTCGCGCATGTTCACTGTGCCCAACTTGAGAAGAACGGCGAGTTTCGTCCAGTGCTGGACTTGTCCCCGCTCAATGCTTTCCTGCGCCCGATGGCGTTCAGAATTGAGACGGCTTCTTCAGTTCACAACTTCATTCAGCTGGGGGATTGGGCGACCTCCATCGACCTCAAGGATGCCTATTTCCATGTTTCGATCCACCCAGATCGAAGGCATCTCTTGAGGTTCGTATGGGGAACACGACTTATCAGTTCGTAGCCCTTCCCTTCGGTCTCTCTCTGGCCCCATGGATTTTCACCATGGTGGTCAGGGAGTTCGTCGGCGTGGCCAGGTCCAGGGGGATCCGACTCAAGGTGTATCTGGACGACTGGCTCACCTTGGCTCAGTCCAGGGACCAGTGCCAGGTACACACTTCGGAGCTCCTGGATCTGACCGACCAGGTTGGCTTCAACGTGAACGCCAAGAAGTCAGATTTGACTCCAGCCCAGGAATTCAAATATCTGGGAATAGTATTCAATACCCTGACGTTCATGGTCTGTCCATCTCCAGATCGGATTCAGTCCATTCAGTCCTTGCTGGAAACTCTTCTGCTGGCCGGTTCAGCAACTGTTCGTCAACTCCTCAAGTTGCTCGGAATCATGGAATCATTGGCAGACCTCTTACCTCTGGGACGTCTGCACAAGCGTCCGAAGCAACGAAAGTGTGCGGAACTCGGGGTTTCTCAGCTTCCTCTGGAGTCTCGGATTGTTTTGGGCCCTTGGTTTCGCAGTTCAGTTCTCCAGTGGCTGGATCCAGCGTGGCTGGGGTCCTCACTACCCATTCGCCCTCTCCAGCATCAAGAATTCCTCTTCACGGATGCGTCAAAGGAAGGCTGAGGGGCTCATCTGGATCGGCAAGAGGTTTCGGGGCTGTGGTCCAAGGCAGAGTCTTCCCTTCACATCAACCTCCTGGAGATGGAGGCGGCCGGTTTCGCTAACGCTCAAAGCGCTACTTCCCTTGCTTCGGGGCAAGTGGGTCACAGTTTGTGGCGACAGCACCACTTGCCTCTCGTATCTTCGTCGTCAGGAGGGCACGAAATCGCCTTCACTCTCCAGGAAGGCAGAGGAGATCCTGCTTTGGACTGCACGGAATCACATTCACCTCACCGTGGAATTCATTCCCAGGAAGTTGAACGTTCTCGCCGACCAGCTGAGCCGTTCCAACCAGGTGATTTCAACGAAGTGGACTCTTGTCCATCAAGTTCCGCAACCCATTTGGTCGATGTGGGGAAAGCCACACATTGCCACTTGTTTTCAACACGCTTCGGCCGTTGTCTCCTGCTGTTCGTGTCCCCGATGGCAGACTCCTTGGCATGAGCAAGGAATGCATTGTTTCCAGTGGACGTGTCTGTGGGCTTACGCCTATCCACCCACAGCTCTTCTTCCAAAGGTGTTGGAAAAGTGCGCTCGGGAGCGTCCTGCTCTGATCCTCATAGCGCCAAGATGGGAAAACAGTCCGTGGTTCCAGGAACTGTTGGCTCTTACCCACGTTCCGGGTGTTCCCCTCCAGTTGTCTCCAAAGTTCCTCGTTCAACCGCGAACAGGCGTTCCGCATCGAAATCCTGCCGGTCAGGCTTGCGGTCACAGGGTTTGAGCAGAGATACCATTGAAGTCATTCTTCAATCTCGTTGTCAAAGGACGAATGCTTTGACTTCAGCAACGCAGCTCCTCCTTCTTCCCCCGCGCCATCAGAGAGTGGAACGCCCTGCTTCCAGAAACTGTCCAGGCCCCTTCTGCCAAAGCCTTCTTCAGGAGGCTGTTGGCAGAGCACTAAAAGCTTCAGACCCAAGGGTAGGCAGTGGTTGGGCCGGCATCACGGCTGGGTTCCGCTGAACGGTCCCAGTCTGGCCGGTCTTCTGGCTGTCTACCCACCAAAGCTCTCTCTCTCTCTCTCTCTCTCTCTCTCTCTCTCTCTCTCTCTCTCTCTCTCTCTCTCTCTCTCTCTCTCTCTCTCTCTCTCTCTCTCTCTCTCTCTCTCTCTCTCTCTTGTTTTTGTTTTTTTCTTCTTTTCTTTTCTTTTTCTCTCTCTTCGACCTCTTCGCCCTTTTCAGTTGAAATAATGGTCAGAACTGACTTTGTCAACTATACTGGAAGAAGAAGAAGACCTCATGGTTCAATTTCTGTACAGTTGAAAGTTTTTCTCCTTTGCACCCGACTGGTGCTCAGTTTGTTTCTTTTTTTATATATCTCATTTGCATAATGTGAAGGGTCTCTCGGCCCAAACTTTGTCAGGCTCTAATAAGTCAACAGTCATTAGCACTATTTGGATTGCTACTGGTCGCCAACCTTCTTTTTCTTCTTCTGTTTTGGTTTCCCATTTTGTGGATGGTTTGCGTAATAAGTCGATTCGTCCAACCATGACTTTCTTTCTTTCTTTCTTTCCTGTAGAGCAACCACAGTCACTTCTGACTATTCTGTCGCAATGGGACGTTTTCCTTGTGATTCGCTTTCTCAGGTCAGAATGTGAACCTCTTTTGTCATTGTCTTTTTAATTTCTTTCGTTTAAAACTCTTTTTCTAGTTAGTCTTGCCTTAGCGAGACGTGTAACTTAATACTGTGTAAAGTGGTGTCCGCGCTCTAGTCTTAGTTAGTGGCTTAGTTAATGATTATGAGTTTGCGGAAGATGGTTCCTCGGACCGGTCACCCTTGCTGTCTTCATTTCTAACCAGTAACCCTAACCCCGACCCTAACCCTATCCCTTTCCCGGGCGTTATATCCTTTCTTAAAAGACAATCTACACAAATTGAAAGGGTACAAAACTACAAACTACAAAGGCGAGCAACCAAATTAATAAAATCAATACAAAATTTGGAATACGGGGACAGACTTCATAAATCATAAGTTAAGTTTGCCATCCTTAAAATTTAGAAGAGTAAGGGGAGATTTGATAACTGTATATAAAATTTTGAATAACCCTGACAAAACTAACAAGCATTTGTTTCAATTGTCTAATGATTTGAGAACCCGTAACAGTGATCTAACAATACTAACCCAATACAGTAGAACTAGAACTAATATGAGACAAAACTTCTTTTCTAATAGTTACCCAGCACTGGAACAATCTCCCTACACAAACTAAACTTGCTTCCAACATTAACCATTTCAAAAACCTCCCAAAATTAATGTTTTTAAATATAATTATGATTAAGACGACAATGATAGTTCAAAAAGCGCCACAGCGGTGCCAATCTGATTAATGAACAAAACCACAATAACATTAACAAACAATCAAAAGATAGGGCACATCAAGAGGCCGCGAGGCCTGGCTGCCCTGAAGATCTGACCTGACCTAACCCTATCCCTGTCTAACCTTATCCCGACCTGCAGAAAGGGATAGGAGTAGCACTAGCAGTGAGTTCAAAGCTTGAAAAGACTTTCATTTTGGCTCTTCTGAAACTATGGCTCCCCCCCACCTGCGTGCGCATCTCGACCCTTCCAAGTTCCAACGGAAGTGTCGCCATCTTACTATTCTTAGTCCTTTTTTGTGTGTAAACAGCATCGATCTGGCATTTTTCAAACAAAGTTACTGACTAAGATGGCGGTCTCCCATAATATGGCATGCTCCTTGTGGCCGGATATGACGACACGTGGGTACTAGCCATTAATATCATCCAATGAAAATTGGAGCCCAGACTGCGGTTAGGTACTTGTTGCTTTTCTAATTACCCGAGTTTCGGGCGAAAAATCAATCGGCTCAACAAACTTCCCCCTTGGTTGTTATTGAAAGCCTCTCAAACATCCTCGCTCCGGATGATGACAAATGTCTGTCCGGTTCGCTGTTTGCATAAGTAGCTCTGCCATTCTGCTCCTTTCTGAAGCCAGAAACGCCGCCTTTTCATTACTTTGAACACAAATTATTCAAATGACATCCGTAAGGCCACTCTGGCTCATTGGTTAGTCGAGTTGATTCGACTAGCCTATTCCCACGCCGACCGTTCTGCGCCCCCAAGTATACGGGCTCACGAAGTTAGGGCGATTAGTGCTTCACTAGCTTTAGTCGGGGGTGTTCCTGTCCCTTCCATTATGGCCTCCGCCTACTGGAAGTCAGAGTCAACCTTTACTTCATACTTGTTACTACCTACGCAAGTTCTCGCCACTTCGGCAGGACAACACCTTTGGCATTCGTCGTGCTGTGTTGTCCTCCAAGACTGTATCTTTTTGAGGTATGAGTTCTTGTTTGTTTGTTTTTATAGACTTATTTTTAGTCTTTTGGGGGAAATGTAAACATGAGGTGGTTCTAATACTATCTTGGTTTAGGATGGTATGTGTATATATATTTATGTGGTATCCCTTTATGGTATGTACCTTGTTTTCAGGGTAGTTTTCTTACCATTACCCACCTCCTTGTTGGTAATCATGCACTTTGTAGTGGAATGGTAAGGATGATACTTGATAGAATAGATTAGATAGAGGATTTTTTTTTTTATTAATTCTACTATATTTTATCTATTATATACTTACCATTCCACTGCACTTAATTGACCCACCCACCTCCCTCCTAATGGTTTCTTATTATTAATCTTCCATGTTGCGATTGTTCGCTTTCAAGAAAGTGAGTAGTCTGCTAAACCGGACGTTACGTGGATTGGGAGTTGTGGTAGTAAGCCACTCTTGTTTTATTTTCTGTCTTCCAAGCTAATCTTGTACAAATATGCACTTTGTAGTGGAATGGTAAGTATATAGATAAGATAGATAGTAGAATTAATTTAAAAAAATCCTCATTGTGTGTGAAATTTGGGGGCTGCGCCTTATACAAGGACGCGCCTTATAAGTCTGTAGAATGTGGCACGACCCAACAAAACCAGCATTGTGTGTGAAATTTGGGGGCTGCGCCTTATACAAGGACGCGCCTTATAAGTCTGTAGAATGTGGCACGACCCAACAAAACCAGCATTGTGTGTGAAATTTGGGGACTGTGCCTTATACAAGGACGCGCCTTATAAGTCTGTAGAATGTGGCACGACCCAACAAAACCAGCATTGTGTGTGAAATTTGGGGACTGCGCCTTATACAAGGACGCGCCTTATAAGTCTGTAGAATGTGGCACGACCCAACAAAACCAGCATTGTGTGTGAAATTTAGGGACTGCGCCTTATACAAGGACGCGCCGATATAATTCTTTTTCTTCTTTTTAGTTATAGTAAGAATTAAAAATAGGTATTGTTCACGCTGGGGGTTTTAACGAATTATAGCGCTTTACGTCTTCTCGGCCTGGGACATTAATTTTTGTTTTGTAAGATATAAAAATCGACAAAACAAATTAAAAAAACTAACATAAACAACGATACAAAGACGTGGACAACACAAAAACAACACAGGCGGGCATTCTCTAACATGCAAGTTGTTTGTTTTTGTTCCCCAGCTTAAACGCTCTGGGGGCACACCCAGTGCCATGTGAACATTTCTCTCATGGCCTTGGGTGGGAAGATTATGTGTATGGCTGCTTTTAAAGTGCCCCGCCACATGGGTGGCCATACTCCGACTTCAGTGGACTTTGCTCCATTCATGGAGCCACCCACACATTCACTCCACCCGTGGAGTGACAACAACCAACAATTCTTTACGGTGTGTAAGGAGAACTGCCACTGGTAAAGACAGCTTCCATTGGGCACAGCCGCATCATTTTAATATTGGCCATGGGTCAGTTTCACTTGCATCACATGTACAGACACAGTGAATAGCCAAGGACCCTTGGCCGACTAACATGCAAGTGATCTGGTTTAATTTGTTTGAGTTGAAATGGTCTAGGTATTTGTATCACAATTTGTTTCATAATTTTTTGAAACTATTGCTGTGATGTAAAAATGTGTTTGTTAAGACCAAAAAACACGTTGATTTTTTAAATCTGTCTGCGCCTTATATAGGCCTAGTCTATACTATCTGTATCGTTGAAAATTCAACACTTTCCTGGAGATGCACTGCCTCCGGGCAATGCCTCCAGGATTGTTCCCACCATCTTTATATATCTACTAATGTCCCATTGTGTGTCTGTGTCAGACCGGAGGACGTTAAACGGATTTTCATCAGGCCTAGTCTGTAAAATACCATTCAATGCGCGTTGATTTGATCGATGTGATGCTTAAGCGCACTTTACACGTACACACGGCTTAATGCTGATCCGTAAGGAAGCACTATAAATAAGTAAAAGAAAGAAAGAAAAAAAAGTGGACGCATTTCCGTGCGTATAAACGCGTGCGCTTATTGTTTCCTTATTTTATTTATTAGGCCTATGGGGTTTCCGTACGGAAAGCATTAGTTGTGTGTACATGCGCTTATATAGTCTGTTAAAAAAAAGTTATAGTTGGCGTTTATTTTTTTGGTTCAAAAGGATTTTGTTCGGAAATAATTAAGGGGAGTGATTTCATGGTGTGTGGGAGTGATCTTGCCTGATTCAATCGGTCAAACAGGGGAATTCACTCTACGATCAGCTCTCGTAGCCTATCGACTCGTGTTTTGGAGAAAACATACAGCACTTAGAACACCGTGCGCCACTCTAAAAAAAAAAAATGTATGTCATTTAATGATTTATATTTGAACGTCACATTTTGCAGGTTTTATCAGTTTGTGGCCACCCACTGGCCACCCCTCATTTAAAAAAAAAAAAAAAAAAAAAAGTTTGCCAGTCGCTGACTCGCATCCTGCGGTTTCAAGCTTCGACGCCATTGTTGCTATGGCATTTGACCGAGTAATGGAAGTAAACAATTATAATTTTCACGAAGTGCTCTTCCCTAGTTTTTTTTTCTCTCCCGAAAACCGTCTGTTGGTTTTGTTGTGAATGAATGAAAAATGGTGTTTTACGTCCTCTCGGTCTGGAACAGACACATATGGGACATTTGTAAATACAAAGGTGGTGGGAACGATACTGGAGGCAATGCCCGGAGGCAGTGCAACACCAGTAAAGTCCCGATTTTTTTTTAGCAATACAGATAAGTGTAGCAGTAACCACGCCTCGGTTAAACCTCATCGGCTATGGTACCGCCACATGTTTTTTGTGTGTGAGTATGATCAAAATGAATGAATGAATGAATGATGTTTTACGTCCTCTTGGTCTGGAACAGACACATATGGGACATTTGTAAATACAAAGATGGTGGGAACGATACTGGAGGCAATGCCCGGAGGCAGTGCAACACCAGTAAATTCCAGATTTTTTTTTTAAAAAAAACAATACAGATAAGTGACCACGCCTCGGTTATACCTCATCGGCTATGGTACCACTACTGCCACGTTATACAGTTATATGTAATTGTCTACTTTTTTTATAATTCTTATGCAGATGTCTCCAGAAGAGTACGAAGAGTGGAGATTAAACAGAAACGCCACCGAGAAGCGGCACAAAGCCAAAAAGAAAGACACGATGAAGGAGTTGAAGAGTGTAAGTCTTTACACGTTTTTTTCTTTAAAAATAATGAAATAGTGAGAGTTCTAAGAATAGTCAAATGAATAAGGGGAAGGAACTTCTCGCAATCAACTCCCTTTTTAACCGAAAGTTATTTATAGCACCGATTCGCCTAGCAAAGTGAAAGTAGTTGCCACAACAATACAGACCCACGTTCATCCCCAAGTTAGGCGAATCGGTGCCATAAATAACTTTAGTAAAAAAAAAGGGGAGTTAATTACTGAGAAGTTCCTTCCCCTTATTCTTTTACTGGGTGTGGGGGGGTTTTAAACCCCGAAATATAACGGGTTTTGGGGGCAAACAGTTAATTTTAATCCTTGTTCGTATTTCTGCGCAGGTCAGTTTTTTAGACTTTGCGTTTGCCAAAATGTTTATTTTTCTTTCTTTTTTTCCCCAGATGAAGTTTTCCTTGGTTAGGTATTAGGTACTTTATAGGAACAGACAGATGGGACATTTGTAAATACAAAGATGGTGGGAAATACTGGAGGCGCCCGGAGGCAGTGCAACACCAGTAAATTCCAGATTTTAAAAAAGCAATACAGATAAGTGACCACGCCTCGGTTATACCTCATTGGCTATGGTACTCACTACTGCCACGTTATACAGTTATATGTAATTGTCTACTTTTTTTATAATTCTTATGCAGATGTCTCCAGAAGAGTACAAAGAGTGGAGATTAAACAGAAACGCCACCCAGAAGCGACACAAAGCCAAAAAGAAAGACATGATGAAGGAGTTGAAGGCTGTAAGTCTTTACACGTTTTTTTCTTTAAAAATATGAAATAGTGAGAGTTCTAAGAATAGTCAAATGAATAAGGGGAAGGAACTTCTCGCAATCAACTCCCTTTTTAACCGAAAGTTATTTATAGCACCGATTCGCCTAGCAAAGTGAAAAAAGTAGTTGCCACAACAATACAGACCCACGTTCATCCCCAAGTGAGGCGAATCGGTGCCATAAATAACTTTAGTATAAACAAAAAGGGGAGTTAATTACTAAGAAGTTCCTTCCCCTTATTCTTTTACTGGGTGTGGGGGGGTTTTAAACCCCGAAATATAACGGGTTTTGGGGGCAAACAGTTAATTTTAATCCTTGTTCGTATTTCTGTGCAGGTCAGCTTTTTAGACTTTGCGTTTGCCAAAATGTTTATTTTTCTTTCTTTTTTTCCCCAGATGAAGTTTTCCTTGGTTAGGTATTAGGTACTTTATAGTCACAGAGAAGTCTCTGTGAAATTTGGGTTGCTCCCACGTGGAGAGCGCGTCGCAGCCAGAGGCGCGCCACCCTTTTTTTTTTTGGGGGGGGGGCATGCGATTTTTGTCACTGATGAGGGAGGGGGGGGGGGGGGTAAATTTGGACCAAATGACAACTTTTTCGTTGCCACTGGGTTTAGCGTATGGGCATGGGCACACGGGACCTCGGTTTATCGTCTCATCCGATAAGTTTAAGGTATGCATAGGTTTTTCTTTTGGGAACGGAATCGGAGAGAAGGAGAGAGGGGTTGCCAGAGGGGGCAGGAGAGGGGCGGTTTGCAAGAGGGGGGCGGTGGTGGTAAGTAGTTTTAGACAAGTAAGCTTATAAACCACACTAAATACTTCTGTGTTCAGAAGAGAAAAAAATCGATAACTTCATGATAAAATAATAAAAAGAAATTCATAACTGAATCATTCATTTTTTTAAATTTTCTACTAAGAATTAAAAGCACATAGCTTTTGATGAGTTGCCAACCGTTCCCTTTGACTTGCTTGTCTGTCTTGTCTGTCTTCTCTCTCTGTTCTCTCTCTCTCTCTCTCTCTCTCTCCCTCTCTCTCTCTCTCTCTCTCTCTCTCTCTCTCTCTCTGACTCTCTCTCTCTCTCTCTCTCTGACTCTCTCTCTCTCTCTCTCTCTGACTCTCTCTCTCTCTCTCTCTCTCTCTCTCTGACTCTCTCTCTCTCTCTCTCTCTCTGACTCTCTCTCTCTCTCTGACTCTCTCTCTCTCTCTCTCTCTCTCTCTCTCTCTCTCTCTCTCTCTCTCTCTCTCTCTCTCTCTCTCTCTCTCTCTCTCTGACTCTCTCTCTCTCTCTCTCTCTCTCTCTCTCTCTCTCTCTCTCTCTCTCTCTCTCTCTCTCTCTCTCTCTCTCTCTCTCTCTCTCTCTCTCTCTCTCTCTCTCTCTCTCTCTCTCTCTCTCTCTCTCTCTCTCTCTCTCTCTCTCTCTCTCTCTCTCTCTCTCTCTCTCTCTCTCTCTCTCTCTCTCTCTCTCTCTCTCTCTCTCTCCTCTCTCTCTCTCTCTCTCTCTCTCTCTCTCTCTCTCTCTCTCGCTCGCTCCCTCCTTCCTTCCCCTCTCTCATCCCCCTCCTCCCCCCCTCTCTCTCTGGATGAGTGTGTGCATGCTGTATGGAGTGGGTGAGGGAAGGGTGTGTGCACGCATTTTCCGTTGTTGTGCTGTTGTTATTTGATTATAACTGGATTCTTTTTATAACTGAGTGTATGACTTTTTTTAAATAAATATTATTTCTTCTTTATTACTTAATTAATTAACCCTTTCACCGCCAAAGTCGCATTTTAGCACCACAGTGATTTTAACATCTATGCCACTAAAAGGCATCAAATTGGGGTATATTATCCAAAGACCCTATTGTCTTAGTTTTGGGAAGTAAGGATAGACCTTGTTTTATATATGTCACAGAAGAATCCCCAATACTGCAGCTGGATTTTGTTCTCTACCCAGGCAAATTTTTCTGGAAATTTTCGCTGAAATATGGCTGGCGGTGAAAGGGTTAATGATGTGAAAATGTTTGCCATTTATTGCAAAAACTAATAACTTGTATCAAACAATGACTGCAAAAATATAAAAAGGGGTTTTTGCTTTTTATATTTCAGCAGTCTTTTTTTTATACAAGTTATTAGTTTTCGTAATAAGTTCAATAATATGTCAATGGACTATCTAAAGATAGTCCGTTTTGACTCCAAGCCATCGTTAAAAGATAGTCAATGGACTATCTTATGACTCCAAGCCATTGTTAAAAGATAGTCAATGGACTATCTTATCTAAAGATAGTCCGTTTTGACTCCAAGCCATCGTTAAAAGATAGTCAATGGACTATCTTATGACTCCAAGCCATTGTTAAAAGATAGTCAATGGACTATCTTATCTAAAGATAGTCCGTTTTGACTATATAAAAAGGGGGTTTTGCTTTTTATATTTCAGGAGTCTTTTTGTTTTTTTTATACAAGTTATTAGGTTTTGTAATAAGTTCAATAATACGTCAATGGACTATCTAAAGATAGTCCGTTTCAGTGACTCGAAGCCATCGTTAAAAGACAGTCAATGTCTCCAAGCCATCGTTAATTCATGAACTAATCATCGAACAGGACAATGAGACAATGGCAAAGACGATCAGGCAGCTGAAAGCCGAGTTGGCGGAGAAGGAGGCGGTCAGTACGAGCCTGAGAAAGGAACTTCATGATCTACACCGCTACAACTGTGCCTCGTGCCGATCCTCCGAGGCCGCATCGTCCTCCACGGACACCTCTTCCCCATTTCTTTCCCACACCACCACCACCAACACCACCGCCACCGCCACCGCCACCATCACCACCACCAAAGACGCCTCTACTTTGGATTTAGGGACATGGACCGAGGCGCCACCGGCTGACGCCCAACAACTCGGGCTGGATGGAGGGATGTGGGATGGTGGGGTGGTGGGGGATGGGGAAGAGGGAGAGATTAAGAAGGAGGAGGAGGAGGGGGACGGGGGTGAAAATTAGTCTGACATGCGACTATGGGAATTTGGAGAGAGAGCGGGGGAGAGAAAGAGAGAGAGGGAGAGAGAGAGACACAGAGACAGAGACAGACAAAGAGAGAGATTATTCCAGAAATATACAGTAGGCCAACAGAAGAAAAAAATAGATACCAATATGGACGGTTTCTTGTCTTTCACAGTGTAGTCTACAAAGCACCCACGACGTCTTTTAAAGAAACTTGTTCTTAATGTATTTTTGGGGGGATAATAACTAAAAATGTCCCAGATTTTGTTGGTGTGGGGGTGTGGATTGGAATTTGGATTGGGGTGTGTGTGTGATCTGTCTCTTTATGCCTGTATAATAACATACCAATCTGGCCTTTCCCCTCATAAAGTTGTTTGTAAGGTATGGAAACAGACAAATAACAAATATCTTTTCTTCTCGACGATCTTTGCATGGTCTAAAATACGATTTTATATCATGAAGCGAGGATTTCAGCTATTTTCGACATTTTTCCTCGCAAGGGAGATCATTTCTATACATAAAAGAGCAATGCAAGTTGAAGCTCTCGATTTCCGGTTAACAGATTATCTTTTCTTACGGACGCAAATGTGGGTTATGTCCCTCAATGGGTTTTTTGTGGGGTTTTTTAAGGAAGAAAGCAAAGACTGTCACCATGTTTGTTCTTTTAATCATTGTTTGGGAGAGAGAGAGAGGGAGTATTTGCTTTTTGTTTTCTTTAAGTAAGTTTGATTTATTTTTTTATTTTTGTTTGGTTTCCATGGCTAAAATTCTGGGAGAAGTCGGTACTGTGAAAACGTTTTCTATAATCAAAAAGGAAAAAAACGATATCCAGTACTTATAACAAACTTTTTATGGCCAGAAACGTTTGTCTTGTTTCCAATAAAAGGGACCTCAATCTACCAGCCTCGAATTGAGTGTTTTTTGTGCCTTAACTGGTCCCAGTGGTCATTTATAGTCTCAAGTATTATCACAATGAATGAAATGTATCGCGATGTACGATTTTGTTGTGTGGTCTTTTTTTCATTTCTCGATAGCAGTTCGTGCCAGTATATTGTTGATTAAAGATTAATGAGTTGATTAAAGATGAGGTAGAATACCATGATCTTAGCTACATGCATTCCACGTTCATTCATAAAATCAAACTCATAATAATTATTTCAGAGAAAAATGGTGTACACTCAGTTTTTTACTTCAGCATTCATCGCCAGAAAGAGTTTAACATTTTCATCACAATGATGCAATTTACGGATAATTGCAGATAATAGCACATAATAGCAAATACTCATAAAAATATAAAGTTTACATTTTTTTCCAAAGGATACTCTTATAACGTGCGAGTTTATATTTTTATGAGCATATTTTAATTTGTTTGAAACAAATAATTGATGACAATATGATTTTAAGGTGTTACATTTTAATAGAAATAGAAAATCGGGTAAGCCATTAACATTGATTGTACAGTGGAGGTCTTATAAGGGAGGTAATTTTAATACTTACAAAGGACAGTCTCAGAGAAGTAGGTCTTATGTGGGAGGGGGGGGGGGGGTCTTATAATGGGAGGTCTTACAAGGGAGGTTCCACTATATCATAATGATGGACTAGTACGTCGTTGTGTAGTCTACGTCCGAACTTACGGTGTGCTGTGTGCTGTTTAAACTTGCACTAAGTCTATGAACTTGTGCATAGTATATGGTATCTAAGTCTGAAGTTGTGCATCATTTTATGATATCTAAGTCTGAACTTGTCCATCATTTATGGTATCTAAGTCTGAACTTGTCCATCATTTATGATATCTAAGTCCGAACTTGTGCATCATTTATGATATCTAAGTCTGAACTTGTCCATCATTTATGATATCTAAGTCCGAACTTGTGCATCATTTATGATATCTAAGTCTGAAGTTGTGCATCATTTTATGGTATCTAAGTCTGAACTTGTCCATCATTTTATGATATCTAAAGTCTGAACTTGTGCATCATTTATGGTATCTTAAGTCTGAATTTGTGCATCATTTATGGTATCTAAGTTTGAACTTGTTCATCATTTATGGTATCTAAAGTCCGAACTTGTGCATCATTTATGGTATCTAAAGTCTGAACTTGTCCATCATTTTATGATATATAACGTCTGAAACTTGTGCATCATTTATGGTATCTTAGGTCTGAATTTCTGCATCATTTATGGTATCTAAGTTTGAACTTGTCCATCATTTATGGTATCTTAAGTCTGAACTTGTGTATCATTTATGGCATCTCGGTCTGAATTTGTACATATTTATGGTATATAAGTCTGAACTTGTCCATCATTTATAATATCTAAGTCCGAACTTGTCCATCATTTTATATCTAAAGTCTGAACTTGTCCATCATTTTATATCTAAAGTCTGAACTTGTCCATCATTTTATATCTAAAGTCTGAACTTGTGCATCATTTATGATATCTAAAGTCTGAACTTGTCCATCATTTTATGATATCTAAAGTCTGAACTTGTCCATCATTTATGATATCTAAAGTCTGAACTTGTGCATCATTTATGATATCTAAAGTCTGAACTTGTCCATCATTTTATGATATCTAAGTCTGAACTTGTGCATCATTTATGATATCTAAGTCTGAAGTTGTGCATCATTTTATGATATCTAAGTCTGAACTTGTGCATCATTTTATGATATCTAAGTCTGAACTTGTGCATCATTTTATGATATCTAAGTCTGAACTTGTGCATCATTTTATGATATCTAAGTCTGAACTTGTCCATCATTTATGGTATCTAAGTCTGAACTTGTGCATCATTTATGATATCTAAGTCTGAACTTGTCCATCATTTATGATATCTAAAGTCTGAACTTGTCCATCATTTATGATATCTAAAGTCTGAACTTGTGCATCATTTATGGTATCTAAGTCTGAACTTGTGCATCATTTATGGTATCTAAGTCTGAAGTTGTGCATCATTTATGGTATCTAAGTATGAACTTGTGCATTTTATATCTCAGGTCTGAATTTGTGCATCATTTATATTATATGTCTGAATTTGTGCATCCTTTATGGTATCTACAGTCTTAATGTGTGCATCATTTATGTATTTTGTACATCACTTATAATATATAAGTCTGAACTTGTCCATCATTTTATGATATCTAAAGTCTGAACTTGTCCATCATTTATGTATCTAAAGTCTGAACTTGTGCATCATTTATGGTATCTAAGTCTGAACTTGTGCATCATTTATGATATCTAAGTCTGAAGTTGTGCATCATTTTATGATATCTAAGTCTGAACTTGTGCATCATTTATGGTATCAAAAGTCTGAACTTGTCCATCATTTATGGAATCTAAGTCTGAACTTGTGCATCATTTTATGATATCTAAGTCTGAACTTGTGCATCATTTATGATATCTAAGTCTGAACTTGTGCATCATTTATGGTATCTAAGTCTGAAGTTGTGCATCATTTTATGATATCTAAGTCTGAACTTGTGCATCATTTTATGATATCTAAGTCTGAACTTGTGCATCATTTTATGATATCTAAAGTCTGAACTTGTCCATCATTTTATATCTAAAGTCTGAACTTGTGCATCATTTATGGTATCTAAGTCTGAACTTGTGCATCATTTTATGATATCTAAGTCTGAACTTGTGCATCATTTATGATATCTAAGTCTGAACTTGTGCATCATTTATGATATCTAAGTCTGAACTTGTGCATCATTTATGGTATCTAAGTCTGAACTTGTGCATCATTTATGATATCTAAGTCTGAACTTGTGCATCATTTATGATATCTAAGTCTGAACTTGTGCATCATTTATGATATCTAAGTCTGAATTTGTGCATCATTTATGGTATCTAAGTATGAACTTGTGCATTTTATATCTCAGGTCTGAATTTGTGCATCATTTATGGTATCTACAGTCTTAATGTGTGCATCATTTATGTATTTTGTACATCACTTATAATATATAAGTCTGAACTTGTCCATCATTTTATGATATCTAAAGTCTGAACTTGTCCATCATTTTATGTCTAAAGTCTGAACTTGTGCATCATTTATGGAATCTAAGTCTGAACTTGTGCATCATTTATGGTATCTAAGTCTGAACTTGTGCATCATTTTATGATATCTAAGTCTGAACTTGTGCATCATTTATGGTATCTAAGTCTGAAATTGTGCATCATTTATGATATCTAAGTCTGAACTTGTGCATCATTTTATGATATCTAAGTCTGAACTTGTGCATCATTTTATGATATCTAAGTCTGAAGTTGTGCATCATTTTATGATATCTAAGTCTGAACTTGTCCATCATTTATGATATCTAAGTCTGAAGTTGTGCATCATTTTATGATATCTAAGTCTGAACTTGTGCATCATTTATGGTATCTTAAGTCTTAATTTGTGCATCATTTATGGTATCTTAAGTCTTAATTTGTGCATCATATATCTTAAGTCTTAATTTGTGCATCATTTATGGTATCTTAAGTCTTAATTTGTGCATCATTTATGGTATCTAAAGTCTGAACTTGTGCATCATTTATGGTATCTAAGTCTGAACTTGTGCATCATTTATGGTATCTTAAGTCTGAATTTGTGCATCATTTATGGTATCTAAGTCTGAACTTGTGCATCATTTATGGTATCTTAAGTCTGAACTTGTGCATCATTTATGGTATCTAAGTCTGAACTTGTGCATCATTTATGGTATCTAAGTCTGAACTTGTGCATCATTTTATGATATCTAAGTCTGAACTTGTGCATCATTTATGGTATCTTAAGTCTTAATTTGTGCATCATTTATGGTATATAATTCTGAACTTGTGCATCATTTTATGGAATCTAAGTTTCAATTTGTACATCATTTATGGTATCTAAATCTTGACTTGCATTTATGGTATAACAAAACTGAACTTATTTTAATTCATTAAAATGAATTCTTACCTAGGACGAACAGTAACTGATGCATGGCCTACTTTGTTGATATGTATTTTTTTTACTGAAAATTGACAATACTTTTTACGAATAAATAATGACCAAATAAACCAGACCATTGTCAATCGTCTCTGGAGACCCTAGACCCGAGTTATATTTAGTTCTATAGAAATGTGTACCAAAAAATAATGACCCCTATGCCATAGTGAGACCATTGTCAATAGTCTCTGGAGACCCGAGTTATATTTAGTTCTATTGGCCACTGCAACTAGGGTTATTAACACCCTTGACAGCAAGAGTTGAGCCCTTGTTGATCAGTATCCAAAATATCACTCTTGCAAAAGGCAGCCATTAAGTGGCGTCAAATAGGGTTATTGGCGAGAGTTATGCCTTTGTTTGGTCAGTACTCAACCATCTTCCCCCACCCACCAAGGGCATTCACTCTTGCAAAAGGTGTTCTTTGCAGTGGCCAATAGAAATGTGCAAAAAAAATAATGGCCCCTATGCCATAGTGAGACCATTGTCAATATTCTCTGGAGACACTAGACCCGAGTTGTATTTAGTTCTATTGGCCACTGCAACTAGGGTTATTAACGCCCTTGACGGCAAGAGTTAAGCCCTTGTTGATCAGTATCCAAAAGGGCATTCACTCTTGCAAAAGGCAGCTATTCAGTGGCCTCAAATAGGGTTATTGATGAGAGTTATACCCTTGTTTGGTCGGTACTCAACCATCTAGAATGGCACAGTGGTAGCGCGTTCGCTTCGTGTCAAGTAAACCCGAGTTCGAACCTGGGTACAGGGGATTTTTTCCTCTCACTTTGCACTAGGCCTTACGGTCTGAACGTGGAGTCTTTCCTATGAGACGATAAACCGAGGTCCTGTGTGCCCATGCACTTAGCACACATTAAACCCAGTGGCAACGAAAAAGTTGTCATTTGGTCAAAATTTACCCCCCCCCCCCCCCTCATCAGTCACACAAAAATCGCATGCAAAAAAAAAAAAAAAAATGAGTGGCGCGCCTCTGGCTGCAACGCTCTCTCCAGGTGGGAGCAACCCGAATTTCACAGAGACGCCTCTGTGACTATAAATTACCTAATACCTAATCTCCCCCCACCCACCAAGGCCATTCATTCTTGCAAAAGGCGTTCTTTGCAGTGGCCAGTAGAAATGTGTACAACAAATAATGACCCCTATGCCATAATTAGACCATTGTCATTAGTCTCTGGAGAAAGTAGACTCCTGTTACATTTTGTTCTGTACAAACGTGTACTGCACTATCTGACCCGGTGTTGCATAAAATAGCTAACCCATGAAATAAATACCCTTTCCTCATTCGAATTGTTTGCTGCTTAGGAAAGATTCACCGCTAAATACATTTAGAGGCGTCTTGTGGCGTGCAGGAAGAGTGATAATAGGGTTTTACGCCCTCTTCGGCCTTTCGGATATAAATACCCTGTCCTCATTCGAATTGTTTGCTGCTTAGGAAAGATTCACCGCTAAATACATTTAGAGACGTCTTGTGGCGTGCATGAAGAGTGATAATTAAATAGGGTTTTACGTCCTCTTCGGCCATGTGGGGCATGCATCGAGGAAGAACAGAGGATTTATCATTAAATATTGAAAGTCGGGATATTTTTCTAATATTTATGATTTATTTTTGTTTGCATGGGTGGTTATTTATACGAAACTAAGTGGCATGTACCGCCAATTTTGAAAAATACGAAACCAAGTGGCATGGCTTTGTACATCGATTTATCGGCAAAGATGTAGATTTACACCCTCCCGCTCTATTTCTGGGTTCTTTCCGTGTAGATTGAGCACTTAAATCTCAATATTTAAAATAATAGTTGACTTATTTCTCACATGAAATAATAATGGTTCTAGTGTGCTTGCGAAGGGTACTTATTTCACGGGAGGTACTTATTTCTCATGACACCGGGTCAACTTTCTCCGAAGAGTATTGACTATGACTTCACTGTTACACGGGGTCAATGCTTTTAATAAGGTCACAATATAAAGTTCCTATCTCTCTCTATAGGGCAACACTTGTCAGAGCGTGCGCATATGTGCGCGCTCGCTCTCTCTCTCTCTCTCTCTCTCTCTCTCTCTCTCTCTCTCTCTCTCTCTCTCTCTCTCTCTCTCTGCTCTCTGCATGTGTGAGTCAAAGTCAAAATTTTATTTAAGTGTGTGTGCGTGCGTGCGCGCGCGCGCATGTGCATGTGTGTGCGTGTTTGCGTGCACGCCTCATTGTAGTGTCAAAAACTACTGAAGCAATGACGATGACATTTGGCAGAATCGCTTCAGTAGTTTTGACATGCTGTTCTAATAATAGGTCTATAAACTGTGTGTGCGTGCGCGCGTGTGTCTGTGTGTGCGTGTGCATGTGTGTGTGCGTGCGTGCGTGCACGCCTCCTTATAGTGTGAAAAACTACTGAAGCAATGACGATAACATGCTCTATATTCAAACTCTACGAACGCCTACAGAGACACATTCTATATTAGCAATGCTCGTTACATACTGCGTAACGGTCGTTACAAGAGCTAAATGCTCTATATTCAAACTCTACGAACGCCTACAGAGACACATTCTATATTAGCAATGCTCGTTACATACTGCGTAACGGTCGTTACAAGAGCTAAATGCTCTATATTCAAACTCTACGAACGCCTACAGAGACAAATTCTATATTAGCAACGGTCGTTACATACTGCGTAACGGTCGTTACAACAGCTAATTGCTCTATATTCACAAGCTCTTTAAGCACTTACAGACACATTCTATATTAGTAACGGTCGTTACACACTGCATAACTGTCCTTACAACAGCTAATTAATCTATATTCACAAGCTCTTTGAGCACTTAGACATATTTTATATTAGTAACGGTCGTTACATACTGCGTAACGGTCGTTACAAGAGTCAATTGCTCTATAGTCAAACTCTACGAACGCTTACAGAGACGCAAAAAAAAAATTAGTGACGGTCGTCAGGGGCGGACCAGATGATTCGTAAGGGGGGGGGGGGGGGGGGGTTTCCAGCGAGGGTCCACGGAGCTACATAGCCAGCCAAGAAATCCTTCCACCAGGATTTTCCACTACCGTCGGAAAGTAGTTTTTTTTGGGGGGAGGAGGGGGGGGGGGGGGGGGGGGGGGGCAGCAGACTACACACAATTTCCCATCAAAATCAAACCTCAGTATCATCTCTTGAATTTTTAGTTGAGCGGGGTGGTGGTGGTGGTGTGTGTGTATATGGGTAGATTAGTTCATGCTTCCACTAATTTAAAAAAATCGATCAATCAACCTATCTATCAACATTCCATCACTTTATTCATTTCAAAAGCAAACCTCTTTGTACAAAGAAAACCAACCGAAAGAATAGCCACATAATATTAATAAAACATAACATTAATTATTACGTGCAATGTCAAATTTATCTTAGAAAATAACATTCTTAAAAATTAAACACTCTGTTGGCATTCATTCTCTCTATCACTTTGTCTCTCTGTCTATGTCTCTCTCTATCTGTCTGTCTCTCTCTATCTGTCTGTCTCTCTCTCTCTCTCTCTCTCTCTCTCTCTCTCTCTCTCTCTCTCTCTCTCCTTCAGGGCCTGTATTCACGTTGAGATAGCATGAGACTTAGCATCATGCTAACTTAGAAGCTCTTCCAAAAGTCCTATTAAATCTTATAGGACATTGGAAGAGCTTCTAAGTTAGCATCATGCTAAGTCTCATGCTATCTCAACGTGAATACAGGTCCTGGTTTACAAAACCAAATAAATAATTTGCAAGTAGCGTCTGATAAACTGGGTCTAAAAGTTAATTTAAATAAAACTAAAGTTATGATTTTTAGAAAAGGGGGGCATTTGTCTAAATCTGAAAAATGGTATTTTAAAAGAGAGCAAATTGAAGTAGTGAATAGTTACAAATATCTTGGTTTCACTCTGACAACTAAATTATCTTTTGTAACAGCGTTGGAAGATTTCACAAGGAGAGCCAAATATAAAACAATAGAAATCATGAAGACAATGTGGAGCTTAGGTAACATGGACACAACTATCTTCTTTAAACTGTTTGATACTATGGTGAAGCCAATGTTATTGTACGCAGCAGAGGTATGGGGCAGTACACAATATAAAACAATAGAAATCATGAAGACAATGTGGAGCTTAGGTAACATGGACATAACTATCTTCTTTAGACTGTTTGATACTATGGTGAAGCCAATGTTATTGTACGCCGCAGAGGTATGGGGTAGTACACAATATAAAACAATAGAAATCATGAAGACAATGTGGAGCTTAGGTAACATGGACATAAATATATTTTTGAAACATACTATGGTGAAGCCAATGTTATTGTATGCCGCAGAGGTATGGGGTAGTACACAATATAAAACTATCGAAGCTGTCCAATTGTTTGCCTGTAAAAATCTGTTAAATGTTAGTCCTAAAACGCCAAATACAATGGTTTATGGCGAGACAGGTCGTAATAGCCTTTATATAGACAGTACACTAAGAGCACTTAGTTACTGGTTCTCCTTACAGCAGATGGAACTGAACAGAATCCCCAAGCAAGCCTATCTCTCCTTGACAAATAGCTTTATGAACATCACCGAGGGTAGAACAATACAAAATAACTGGGCTTACGATATAAAATGCTGTCTTGATAGATATGGGTTCTCTGATGTCTGGTTAGCGGGCGGGGTTGGTAATGTTAAATATTTTAAGAAGATCTTCAGGCAAAGGATGGTTGATTGCTATCAGCAGGATTGGGTTAGTAAGCTTAATTCAAGTGATCGCTTCAGTACTTACTATTCATTCAAGTCTCTCTTACAACCAGAATCCTATTTAGCCTACTTAACAGTTAACAAGTTTAAAATACATTTTACAAGATTTCGTCTTGGCATAAACGACCTGAACACCAATATTAGATACAAAGAAAATGTTCAAACATGTCCATTCTGTAACCAAATTGAGAATGAACTGCATTTTTTTTATTGAGATGCAATGTTTATACTCCTCTCAGAGAAAAATACATATTGAAGCACAGACAGTTTTCGAATGTGGATTCTACCGAACTTAAACAACTACTTGCGAATGATAACATATATATTACTAGAGATATTGCTATGTACATCTACTATGCACTGAGGAAAAGAGAAGAACTCTTGCCTCAGATGTAATAGGCAACATTTATGATTGATCCTATTAGTATATTAATTATTATACATTTATTATCATTTCGTGGTGTTTTTTGTGTGCACCGCACCTCCTATGTTATAGGCCGGAGGCCTGAAACATTAAAATTGTGTTCAATTCTCTCTCTCTCTCTCTCTCTCTCTCTCTCTCTCTCTCTCTCTCTCTCTCTCTGTTTTTTTTGCCTGTTTATCATTGTTTGCTTATCAATATGTGTGTGTGAGGGAGAGAGGGGAGAGAGAGACAGAGACAGACAGACAGAGATAGAGAGACAGAAACAGAGTCAAGTAGTAGTGTGTAGAGCTTACGGCCTGTTTTGACTTCGTTGGGGGAAAAACAAATCTATTGATCAGTGGCTGCCCCAACTGTTATGTTCGCCAGTCCTCTGTCATAGTTTCACACACACTACAACGAGTGAAGTGGAGCGATGTTTGTCCCTACAGATTTATTTCTACCTCGCTCAGCCTTTACTACTACTTCTGTGTGTCGCGCCATCTTGCACTACACTGCCTCCTATATCCCGTGCTGACGCTCCTGTAGCTGCAGACTACTACATGGACGAGGAAAAGGAAGAAGACGATAGTAAAGCAACAGCATTCCTCCCGGTGCCTTCTTCTGCCTTCCTGGAGCTGCAGACTGCAGCCTACTACGTAGCAGTGGAGGAGGAAGAGGAAGAAGAAGATCGTGAAACAGCAGCATTCTTCTCTGTGCCTTCTTCTCCGTTACTCCCTCCTGGAGTTGCAGACTGCGGTCTACAGCGTAGCAGAGGAGGAGGAAGACGACGAAGAAGATCGTGAAACAGCAGCATTCTTCTCTGTGCCTTCTTCTCCGTTACTCCCTCCTGGAGTTGCAGACTGCGGACTACAGCGTAGCAGAGTAGGAGGAAGACGACGAAGAAGATCGTGAAGCACAAGCCTTCCTCCCTGTGCCCTCTTCTCCGCTACCCTCTGCCTGGTGTAGGTCTACTGAAGCTGGGGACGTGGTGGTAGTCGGTGCGGTAAGAATTCCGCGATGGTTAGAGTAAGCATCTCCTGAAATGCGCAAAGAAGAAGAAGAAGGCGTTGCTGGTGGATTCTGCGCCAGACTCATTCTCCAGGACTCCTTTTGCTGACGTTTCAGGGAGTTGAGAACGTTGTCCATGGACGCCTTCTTTTTCTCAGGACGTCCGGCACGGGCCGGAGTTCTCGGGGTCATCTTTTTGGCGACGGATGGTTCCGGGCTGAGAGTGTCGTCGAAGTCAAAGACGCTGGACTCTTTGGGACCTTGCTCTTCTTTTCCTTGGGGAGCAACATCCATGGGCTGCTCCGGGGGGGCTTCCTTCTCTTGTGGTGGTGGTGGTGGTGATGGAGGGCGACGTCCTGGGTTGACCCATGTGAGGGACAGCACCGGGTTATTCTCCAGCTGCTGGAACATGCTCAGAATGTCCTCCGGATTGGGCAGCCACACTGGAGGGTCTGCCTTGGTGGGGTTGTATACACCGGGGTTCTTCTCTTCCACCCTGAAGCTCTTCTTTTTACTGGCAGGTCCAGGAGCGGTGGTACGGTTGCTCACATTGAAAGGGTTTGTTTCATCGACTTCAACACTCTCCCTCTTTTCATTGTCGGGTCTGGCGGGATTGCCCACATTTGGGTTCGTTCCTTCGACTTTGAAATTCTCCTTTTCTTCACGGCCAGCTCTGGGAGTGTTGTTTACGCTAGAACATGTTTCTTGAGCCCCGAAACTATTCCGTTCTTCAGCTCTGACAAGGGGGTACGCACTATTGGGCGTTATTTCTTCGACTTTCTCATTGTCTTCATCGACGTCAGTTCTGGAAGCTTTGTTTGCGCTAGACCATATTTCTTGAGCCCCCAAACTCTCCCCTTCTTCAGATCGGACAAGGGTGTACGCACTATTGGGGTTTGTTTCTTCAACTTGGAAACTTTCCTGTTCTTCACTAGCAGGTGCGTTAGGGTTGTACACATTCAAATTCGGCTCTTCGACCGTGGAACTCTCCTCCTCCTCTTCTGTTTCTTGACTGCCAGGGATCGTGTCTGTGGAGGATACTGTATCTGCACACCAGTCACACGGACAGATAGTAAGGGTGGAGTACAGATTAATTGTACAGGTAAAGCTTTAAACAACACACGCACACACTCGCGCGCGTGCTCACAAACGCACGCACGCACACGCACACGCACACACGCACACACACACACACACACAAAGCACACACACACACAAAGCACACATGCGACATGTTGCCATGTGGTGTCAGCTGACATTCAAGTTGCCTGTCTGTCGTTTCCGACAATGACTGCCAGATAGCAGAGGGGGCAGATACTATTCTGGCCGGCTGGGCGAGAATTTGTTTAAAGTGGAGATGTCTTGCCCAGGATACATCGCCACTATCTCGGCCAAAGGGATTTGAGGATGAGAATTGGCGTTGGGGAAGGTCCCCAAAGGCCAACCAATCCCTTTGGCTGCAGCACCAGAGTCGGCGGTGCAAGGGCCCCCCCTCGTTCGAGAGTCATAGTCTTCCACGAAAGACTAAGCTGTAGTATGATATTCCAATACTGGAGAACATCATCTATAGCACAGCTCTCATTTACTATTGGCCCTTTCTACCGGCTAATGTCAACCAGTGATAAAAGCCATCTGAGTAAAGCTCACGTACTCTTAACAAAATCCTCATGTTTGCCCTTAAAGACCCCCC
Organism: Phymorhynchus buccinoides; assembly: GCA_017654935.2. Lineage (NCBI taxonomy): Eukaryota > Metazoa > Mollusca > Gastropoda > Neogastropoda > Raphitomidae > Phymorhynchus > Phymorhynchus buccinoides. Next base: position 11,726,187 of record CM065712.1, on the reverse strand, counting down.
ACGTCGCGTGTCCCATTCCCTCTTATGCTTGGAAGATGTCTTAAGATTTCTCACCAGCTATAAGAAGGAAAACACGTGAAAACCATGATTTTGACACGTGACGTGGTGGGTCTTTAACAGAAGATAATTTTTTCACAGAATGAACAATGTTTTGGTCCTTTTTGGTTGTCATCAACTGATGAAGTTACGGTTTTTAAAATAATAATATTCTCCTTTTCTTTCTCTGGTTACGGTAATTACTTCCACATCAAGAAAGAAGGAGTGAACCCCCCACCCCACCCTCAACCCACCTGTGTTTAAAAAAAAATAATTATTCTCCTTTTCTTTCTCTGTAGTTACATCTCCAAAGCGTCTACACAATTACTTCCACGTCAAGAAGTTGATCACCACTGCACCACCAAGGAAGAAGAGTGAACCCCACCCCCAACCCACCTGTGTTTTTTTAATTATTATTCTCCTTTTCTTTCTCTGTAGTTACATCTCCAAAGCGTCTACACAATTACTTCCACATCAAGAAGTTGGTCACCACCACCAAGGAAGAAGAAGTGAACCCCACCCCCAACCCACCTGTGTTTTTTTAATTATTATTCTCCTTTTCTTTCTCTGTAGTTACATCTCCAAAGCGTCTATACAATTACTTCTACACCAAGAAGTTGATCACCACCACCAAGGAAGAAGAAGTGAACTCCTCACCCCCACCCCCACCCCACCTGTGTTTTTTTAATTATTATTCTCCTTTTCTTTCTCTGTAGTTACATCTCCAAAGCGTCTACACAATTACTTCCACGTCAAGAAGTTGATCACCACTGCACCACCAAGGAAGAAGAAGTGACCTCCTCACCCCCACCCCCACCCCACCTGTGTGTTTAAAAAATATATATTATTCTCCTTTTCTTTCTCTGTAGTTACATCTCCAAAGCGTCTACACAATTACTTCTACATCAAGAAGTTGATCACCACCACCAAGGAAGAAGAAGTGAACACCCCACCCCACCCCACCCCCAACCCACCTGTGTTTTTTTAATTATTATTCTCCTTTTCTTTCTCTGTAGTTACATCTCCAAAGCGTCTACACAATTACTTCTACATCAAGAAGTTGATCACCACCACCAAGGAAGAAGGAGTGAACCCCCCACCCCACCCCCAACCCACCTGTGGTTTTTTAAAAATATATTATTCTCCTTTTCTTTCTCTGCAGTTAGGGGAAGACGGGGTAAAAAGCGCATGGTCGGGTAAGAAGCCCACCCCAATTATCTCATGAAATTAAGCAAATTTCAGTCTCATTTTGCCCATGAGACGAGCGTTAATGTCTAGCATTCGTCTCATGGGCAAATTTGACTGAAATTTTCTTCCCTACATCTCCAAAGCGTCCACACAATTACTTCTACATCAAGAAGTTGATCACCACCACCAAGGAAGAAGAAGTGAACACCCCAACCCACCTGTGGTATTTTTTAAAATAATTATTCTCCTTTTCTTTCTCTGTAGTTACATCTCCAAAGCGTCTACACAATTACTTCCACATCAAGAAGTTGATCACCACCACCAAGGAAGAAGAAGTGAACACCCCACCCCACCCCACCCCCAACCCACCTGTGTTTTTTTAAAATATATTATTCTCCTTTTCTTTCTCTGTAGTTACATCTCCAAAGCGTTTACACAATTACTTCCACGTCAAGAAGTTGATCACCACCACCAAGGAAGAAGAAGTGACCCCCCCCCCCCCCCCCCACCCCACCCCCAACCCACCTGTGTTTTTTTTAAATTATTATTCTCCTTTTCTTTCTCTGTAGTTACATCTCCAAAGCGTCTACACAATTACTTCTACATCAAGAAGTTGATCACCACCACCAAGGAAGAAGAAGTGACCCCCCCCCCCCCCCCACCCCACCCCCAACCCACCTGTGTTTTTTAAATTATTATTCTCCTTTTCTTTCTCTGTAGTTACATCTCCAAAGCGTCTACACAATTACTTCTACATCAAGAGGTTGATCACCACCACCAAGGAAGAAGAAGTGAACTCCCCCACCCCACCCCCAACCCACCTGTGTTTTTTTAATTATTATTCTCCTTTTCTTTCTCTGTAGTTACATCTCCAAAGCGTCTACACAATTACTTCCACATCAAGAAGTTGATCACCACCACCAAGGAAGAAGAAGTGAACCCCCCACCCCACCCCCAACCCACCTGTGTTTTTTTAATTATTATTCTCCTTTTCTTTCTCTGTAGTTACATCTCCAAAGCGTCTACACAATTACTTCCACATCAAGAAGTTGATCACCACCACCAAGGAAGAAGAAGTGAATCCCCCACCGGGCACCCCATCCCCACCTTACAAAGAAATAAATGAAACTATGAAGAGGTTACCTTTCTTACACTCCTAAATGTGCATGAAGCCCACCTAACATAAGGGACATCACTCATCTTCAAGATAATTACGGGGGGACAATTCTACCTTTTTTTAAAATCACGATTAACCAAAGACTCTAAAAGGGTAAGATGGACTACTTAAGAGTTACGGCGAGTGGGGTAGTTACACCATTCACAGTGGCGGCTATCCAAAGACTCAGACTGGAATTTGAACGGAGAATTCAACTGGCCTATCGACGTGTTTTTAACCTAAATGTGTCACGTTGCAAAGGGACATAACCAGTGTTTCTGTCCTCACTAGGGGAAGACGGGGTAAAAAGCGCATGAGCGGGTAAGAAGCCCACCCCAATTATCTCATGAAATGAAGCAAATTTCAGTCTCATTTTGCCCATGAGACGAGCGTTAATGTCTAGCATTCGTCTCATGAGCAAATTTGACTGCAATTGTCTTTATTTCATGAGATAATTGGGGTGGGCGTCTTACCCGCCCATGCGCTTTTTACCCCGTCTTCCCCTATAACTCATATAGGGAAAAGGGACCGGATGCTAGTCTTTTCTTTTCAGTGTCTTTGGATTAACTCAGCAGGTTAACCCTGTCACCGCCAATGTCACATTTTTGCACCACAGTGGTTTAAGAGATACACAGACGCGCCACGATTAAGTCCCTTTTTTTTCTTTCTGGGTAGCTGTGACCCATATAGAAATGTCTCCATGTTCAAATTGAGGCTGCTCTTTAATTAAAACGATGTATGGCTTTGAATTGGGGGGCATTTGCATGGTAGTGAGATCTGGTCAAAACAAGATTTATTTCCAGCTATATAAGAGGGAAAACACGTGAAACCCGTGATTTTGACAAGTGATCTAGTGGGTCTTTAACACCCATGCTATTAAAAAGCATCAAAGCAGGGCCTGTTATCTGAATGGCTTGTACCCACGTGTCGTCATATCCGGCCACAAGGAGCGCCATATTATGGGAGACCGCCATCTTAGTCAGTAACTTTGTTTGAAAAATGCCAGATCGATGCTGCGTATTTGGCTGTTCCAATTCGAAACTTATCTAAACTGTATTTATAACATCTGGATGTTTTTTTTACACATTTAGATAACATTTTCACTTTGTTTACACACAAATAAGGACTAAGATGGCGACACTTCCGTTGGAAGGGTCGAGATGCGCACGCAGGTGGGGGGGAGCCATACCCTATTTCCGTGATTCTGAGAGGTAAAGAAAGGCTAATGTTATACATGTCAGAGAGGAAACTGCAATATTATAGATGTTTTTCTCTCTACCCAGCTTAACACCTTGACTGCCAGAGAAATTTTAAGAAACAAGCGCGAAATCGCAATAGTTTGTGGCACGCGGTCTATTTTTACCACTCCAATCATGAGTTACCTCCCCTGGCTTTTCAATAATTTTAATCTGTAAACCAGAATGTTATCTCTGCACCATTTCGTAACTTTTTATATCTTTTGGAAAACATTTAAAACTATGTATCCTACTTATACTCATCAAAAGAAGCACCGCATACTCGTCGTGTCTGTTGTAGTGTCTGTATTACGTATGTTTATTATTTTGTACGCTTTTAAAATACATCATTTTAAAGAGCGACCAGAAGTGTAGCCTCGATTTGAAGTGCGACGATTTTGTCAAAATGTGCGACAATTTTGGACCGACAGACCGACAAAGTGAGTTATAGGTTTGTGGCTTGAGCCACAAACAAAAACCATTGAGCAAATCATGCCACGAAAAAGATAACTGATAGAGCCAATATGGCAAAATGGTCTGGGGGATATTAATCTATTGACTCTGTCAGAGCAAAAGCCAACATATCAGGGTTATTCCTCTTCATCTGATGACTCGACGTCATCAGTGATGTCATCAGGTCAGTATGTAACACGTTGTTGGCAGTCAAGGGGTTAATTACTGGTATTTTTTGGCCCCCCCCCCCCCCAAATGGCTGGCGGCAAAGGGGTTAAAATCAGCAGAGCCGCTTTGGTTTGAACAAATTTATTCGAAATTACACAATAAAACAGCAACAACATTGAAACAAGAGTACAACAAGCAAAAATGCTTGGTAAAGGTAAAGATGTTTGCGTTTTCCAGTCTTATAGGGTGGGGGGTAGGGTTAGGGTTAGGGTTAGGGTTAGTAGGGGAAGACGGGGTAAAAAGCGCATGGGCGGGTAAGAAACCCACCCCAATTATCTCATGAAATAAAGAAAATTTCAGTCAATGCTTTTGACTGAAATTTTCTTTATTTCATGAGATAATTGGGGTGGGCTTCTTACCCGCCCATGCGCTTTTTACCCCGTCTTCCCCTATTCTAAAAAGGTCATTAGCTAAAAATGTTCCTAAAATACAGCTTTATGTATGGTAAGAAAGGCAAACACGGAAAAATACAATTAACCGAGAAATGTTGGGGGGGGCACATCTTGACCTCACTAAATATTTAAGTTGCCGTATATTACGGACGACAAGGCACGCACCCCAAATCACGCACGCACGCACACGCACACGCACACACACACACACACACAAACACAAACACACACACACACACACACACAAAATTCCACACGCAGAGCTTTGAAGACTACAAGGTCTGTCACATAGCCTACGTCCAAAGAGACACACACACAGACAGTTCTTAAAGGTGGACCCTGACGGATGAGTTTTTTTGCCAGAAACACGTCGAAATCACCAGGAAAACATTCTTTTTACAGAGATCGTAACACTCGCTTTGCTCTGATTTCCTAGAAATCAAACCGTCAAAACGGCGATTCCTCCTCGGTGGAGTTACCGGAGAGAGAAGCCATTTCGGACGGGGTGGGTGGAGGACACCCAGAATGGTTGAAGCTTTTTCTTCTATGTAGTGTAGTAAAAACAAAACAAATAGAGCTATTTCCTTTATTGTGAGCGAAACGCCTTTAGGTAAACTGTCAATAAAAAGGTTTGTATTGTGGACATTTCGTGATTTTTGTCTAAAGCGGATCAGGCGGTCATTAGAAAAGACATGCGCCTTCTCTTTCACTCAAAGAATCATGACTTCCAGCACCTCCGCCAAGGAGGAATCGCCGATTTGACGGCTTGATTTCTAGGAAACCAGAGCAAAGCGAGTGTTGCGATCTCGGCAATATTAACATTTCTTCCCCTCACAACACTATCTGAACCATCTTAGACGGAAAAAGTGCTGTCTCTATAGGGGATTTGAAGAATGAAAATATCACTTTTTCCGTTAAAAAAAATCACCAATATTTTCTGTCCCGGATAGTACACTTGACACTTGGAGCGCAAGTGAAGTTATAGTGCACGTGCACTACAGCTGTACTTGTCGCAAGTGAAGTTATAGTGCGCGTGCACTACAACTGCACTTGTACCGTTTTGGGTTGAGGGGAAGAAATGTTAATATTGCCACGATCTCTGTAAAGGGTGTTTTCCTGGTGATCTCGATGTGTTTCTTGCAAAAACTCATCCCCCAGGGTGCCCCTTTAAAGAACTGGAGCAGGCTACAAAAACAATGCAAAACTTTCGCACCACACGGTTCTATTCGTATTTTCCCACCACACGGTTCTATTCGTATTTTCCCACCACACGGTTCGATTCGTATTTTCCCACCACACGGTTCGATTCGTATTTTCCCACCACACGGTTCTATTCGTATTTTCCCACCACACGGTTCTATTCGTATTTTCCCACCACACGGTTCGATTCGTATTTTCCCACCACACGGTTCTATTCGTATTTTCCCACCACACGGTTCGATTCGTATTTTCCCACCACACGGTTCGATTCGTATTTTCGCACTAAGGGAGATAATGTGTTAACAGTAAAGAGCTCTTTCTCTCAATAGATTATCTTCCCTTTTGTGCGAAAATGCAGGTCTCCTTCCTTCCTTCCTTTCCTTCAGTCTTTCTGTAGAGTGACCACAGTCCGCCAAGGAGGAATCGCCGTTTTGACGGCTTAAATTCTAGGAAACCAGAGCAAAGCGAGTGCTCCGATCCTTTCTGGTGATCTCGACGTGGTTCTTGCAAAAACTCATCCGTCAGGGGTCACCTTTAAAAAGCAGCCATACACACGCAATCTTCCCACCCAAGGCCATGCGAAATGTTTCACATGGCACTGGGTGTGCCCCCAGAGCGTTTAACCCTTTCACCGCCAGCCATATTTCAGCCAATAGGGGAAGACGGGGTAAAAAGCGCATGGGCGGGTAAGACGCCCACCCCAATTATCTCATGAAATGAAGCAAATTTCAGTCTCATTTTGCCCATGAGACGAGCGTTAATGTCTAGCATTCGTCTCATGGGCAAATTTGACTGACATTTTCTTTATTTCATGAGATAATTGGGGTGGGCTTCTTACCCGCCCATGCGCTTTTTACCCCGTCTTCCCCTAATGTCCATTAAAATTACCTGGGTAGAGAACAAAATCCATCTGCAGTATTGTGGATTCTTCTGTGGTACATATGAAATAAGGTCTATCCTTACTTCCCAAAACTAAGACAATATGGTCTTTGGATAATAGACCCCAATTTGATGCCTTTTAATTACATAGGTGTCAAATCACTGTGGTGCTAAAATGCGACTTTGGCGGTGAAAGGGTTAAGCTGGGGATAGTAAACAAAAAAAACAACACTAAGAATTTAGTCTTGATATAGGGGAAGACGGGGTAAAAAGCGCATGGGCGGGTAAGACGCCCACCCAAATTATCTCATGAAATGAAGCAAATTTCAGTCTCATTTTGCCCATGAGACGAGCGTTAATATCTAGCATTCGTCTCATGGGCAAATTTGACTGAAATTTTCTTTATTTCATGAGATAATTGGGGTGGGCTTCTTACCCGCCCATGCGCTTTTTACCCCGTCTTCCCCTAATTATACAACATACCTTCGGCTATGCTTCGCGGGGAAGAAACGGCAATGGCAGCGATCGGTTCGTTCCACTCAATTGTATCTTCGCTCCAGTTCTCTCCTCCATCTTCTACTCTATGCTCTCCTCTATCTTCTATTCCTTGGTGTCCTCTGTCTTCTGTTCTGTGGGCTCCTCTATCTTCTGTTCCGCAATCTCCTGTACCTTCATCAGCCTCTCCCTCCTTGGCTTCTGCATCTTCGTCAGATTCTTTCCCCTTGACTTCTGCATCTTCATCCATTTCTTTCCCCTTGACTCCTGTCCTTTCATCAGTTTCTCCCCCCTTGTCTCCCCTCGTTTCTTCATCAGCTTCTACTCCTGTATCTTCCTCAGATCCTTTCCCCTTGACTCCTGTCCTTTCGTCAGTTTCTCCCCCCTTGTCTCCCCTCGTTTCTTCATCGGCTTCTACTCCTGCATCTTCATCGGTTTCGTTCCTCCGAACCGCTGTCTCTTCATCAGATCGTTTGAAATCGTCAGTCATTTCAACATCGGGCGGTTGTGAAGCAGGAGGGGAACCTGACGGTTGCGCGGGAGGGTTGGGATCATGGGATTCACGGGGTTTCGCGGGAGGATTAGGATCATGGGATTCACGGGGTTTCGTGAGAGGATTGGGATCATGGGATTCAGCGGGTTGCACAGGAGGATTAGGATCACGGGATTCACGGGGTTTCGCAGGAGGATCAGGATCATGGGATTCACGGGGTTTCGTGAGAGGATTGGGATCATGGGATTCAGCGGGTTGCAGAGGAGGATTAGGATCATGGGATTCACAGGGTTTCGCAGGAGGACCGGGATCATGGGATTCACGGGGTTTCGTGAGAGGATTGGGATCATGGGATTCAGCGGGTTGCACAGGAGGATTAGGATCATGGGATTCACGGGGTTTTGCAGGAGGACCGGGATCATAGGATTCACGGGGTTTCGTGAGAGGATTGGGATCATGGGATTCAGGGGGTTGCGCAGGAGGACAAGGATCGCGGGATTCAGGGGGTTGCTGTGCAGTTGTGGTAGGATCAGGATCGTGGTTATGTCGATTGTTTCTCTCCACTATCTGCCTGAGTAGTACTCGGATGGTTGCTCTGCAGGTTATTCCCGCTGTGCGGTTTTTGTCACACTTGTACCGAACGCCGCGCCGTCGACCGAGGCTTTTGTCAAAAACGTAGATGTAGTCCTCGGAAAGTACTCTGTACACTCTGTTCCCTCTAGAATTTTTAGCACGAAAGAATGTTATTCCCTTCTCTTTCTCATCATCTTCACCATCAGCAGCTCTCTCTTTCTCTCCTGCGTTTTCGTCGTCATCTTTTTTCTTCAGTCCTATGCCTTCATCAGCTTTTCCCCCCTTGACTCTTGCATCTTCATCATCTCTTTCCCCTTGCCTCTTGCATCTCCATCATCTGCTTTCCTCTTGCCTCTTGCATCTCCATCATCTCCTTTCCTCTTGCCTCTTGCATCTCCATCATCTGCTTTCCTCTTGCCTCTTGCATCTCCATCATCTCCCTTCCTCTTGCCTCTTGCATCTCCATCATCTCCTTTCCTCTTGCCTCTTGCATCTCCATCATCTGCTTTCCTCTTGCCTCTTGCATCTCCATCATCTCCTTTCCTCTTGCCTCTTGCATCTCCATCATCTCCTTTCCCCTTGCCTCTTGCATCTCCATCATCTCATCCTTTCCTCTTGCCTCTTGCATCTCCATCATCTCCTTTCCTCTTGCCTCTTGCATCTCCATCATCTCCCTTCCCCTTGCCTCTTGCATCTCCATCATCTCCTTTCCTCTCGCCT
>CM065712.1:11674639-11712139 GCA_017654935.2 Phymorhynchus buccinoides | reverse complement strand
AGCCTTTTCAAGGATAGGAACACCCACTTTGCTCTGGTTTCCTATAAATCAAACTGTCAAAACGGCGATTCCTCCTTGGCGGAGATGCCGGAAAGAGTAGTCATTTTGGATGGGGTGGGTGGGGGTTAATCCCATTGTGGTTGAAGCTTTTTTTTTTGGGGTTGGGTGGGGGCTAATCCCAGGTAAAGGTAAAGATGTGCCACCCCCCCTGCATTTCTCGGTTAATTGCAATTTTCCGTTTTTGCCTTTCTTGCCAAACATAAAACTGTAGTTTATAAACCTTTTTAGCTAATAACCTTTTTGGAATACTAACCCACACACACACACATTCGTGCGCGCCTGTGCGCACACGGTTATCTTCCCACACACAGGAGGGCTGTGTCAGATTCCTGGCACTGCCCCCACACCGACTGAAGACTACTAATAAATCCACTGGTGAGGAAGAAAGTTCACCTTTTACTGCTAATTGCCAAGTTAGCCATATCCAAATACAAATATGGTTTCTGCAAGAACCTAAATATAATATTCCGAACAGAGTTGAAGATGAGGAAAATGGCGGACTAAACACAAGAAAACAAAATTGTTGTTTGATACCAAATATCTAAGTACATACTGCATGGAGAGAGAGAGAGAGAGAGAGAGAGAGAGAGAGAGAGAGAGAGAGAGAGAGAGAGAGAGAGAGAGAGGAGGGGGGGGGGGGGGAGAGCCGTAAGAACTGTAATGCATGTATACGAAGGAATAAAAAGAAAGGGGGGGGGGGGTATATAGGAAAAACAGGAGAGATGATGAGACAATGAGGAATGTTTCATTTTTTGGAGGAATGAGCAAAATAGAGCATGGTGTGAAAGTGACGAGTGAAAGCGATCATTTTGGAGAGTCGTCGGTTTTCTACAAGCCTACCACAGCCTGCAGTCTACCGTTCAGCCAGTGCGAAGCCACGACAGACAGAAAGCAGCATAGAGGCAGACCACAGACGTTAGGCCTGTCGCATGAAAAAAGGTAGCTCGTAAAAATAAGTAGCTCGCTACTATGAGAGTCTGTATTTGCGACAACCACAAATTTCACTGTTTTTGTACTTTAACCATTTACCTAACCCTAACCCTAACCCTAACCCTATCCCTAACCCTAGAAAAAAGTGAAATTTGTGGTTCATGCTCAATGTCGCAAATACACACTGTCATAGGTAGCGAGCTACTTATTTTTACGAGCTACCTTTTTCATGCGACAGTGCCTATCGCTATATGAGAGATACGGAACTCCAACTGTTGGACTACAGTAATGCGTCACTTCAAGTGCCAACTTGGCAACGAGTAGCCTACAGGGCCCAGCCAGCCAGCAGACAACAAGAACATTGACCAAACCCGCCAGCAAAGGAGAAAAGCCACAGAGACACACAAGCAGAAGAACCAAGACGCAGAGAGAGAATGAATGAATGAATGGATTTTATTTATAGAGGGTAATAGAGTAAGCAATAACATGCTTTTTTACATCCAGCCCTCTGGACAAATACATATAAAGTAGAAAATGGAAAACGAAAATAAACACATACAAAGTAATATAAAGCATGCAAAATACATCCCTATATTGTAACACATCAATAACAAAAACAAAACCTATTATTATTATCTATGCTCATTATTAACATTCAAAATGTGTGAAGTAAGCTCATACACACGAAAAAATAAAAACCTAATCTTAGTTTTCACACTCATCTTTTAACATTCAATTTTTTTTTTTAAAGTGCACCAAGAGAGAGAGAGAGAGAGAGAGAGAGAGAGAGAGAGAGAGAGAGAGGAAGCAGCATACCGTAATCAAAAGTAAAAAAAAATCTTTTTTTTTTCTTGGTAGGGGAAGACGGGGTAAAAAGCGCATGGGCGGGTAAGAAGCCCACCCCAATTATCTCATGAAATGAAGAAAATTTCAGTCAAATTTGCCCAGATCGTCTCATGGGCATCTCATGGGCAAATTTGACTGAAATTTTCTTCATTTCATGAGATAATTGGGGTGGACTTCTTACCCGCCCATGCGCTTTTTACCCCGTCTTCCCCTAGTACCTCAGTGCGCATTTCCGCAGATTCCCCTAAAGTTACAGCGACAGAATAGTCAGAAGTGACTGTGGTTGTGCTCTACAGAAAAGAAAAGAAAAAAGAATGTTCATTACAAAATAGGCCTAGGTGCTCATTCCCTTTGTATTCCTATGGGCCACTATGTGAATGGGATGACTATGCTTTGCGTTTTTGGTCCTAACGCTGTGGCCAACATAGGATGATATTATAACTCTGATCTCCTGAAGAAAAAAAACACCCCACAAAAAACCTGAAGACTACTGAATATTGTTTATTTTTTTAAAAGGCAGGAGAATGGGCCAATAATTTATTGAATAAGTCAGAAAGATAGTAGATGATAGACAGGAAAGGGAAAAGGCTGAGTCAAAGAGATTGGCAGATTAGAGGAAGTTACAAACACAGAACTTCCAGAAGGTGGGGAAACTTTTTTTTTACGAAAGCCCCCCCCCCCCCCACCCTCACTACTCTTTCACCCCCTACTCCCACTCCTATCCTCCACCCACCCCCGGTATACCCATGGGGAGACTTTCACCCAAAACTAAGCTTTTCCATGATTTTCCAATACTGTAGAAAATTCGTTTAGTGTACATGTACAGCTCTCACTGTACTGTTCGCCTCGATATAGGATATTGTCGTTAAAAGAGTAAATCAATCACACAATTTGTTAATCAATCAATTTTTATCATCCGCATAAAAAAAAATTGGGGTAAAAGTCAAGATGTGCTCCCCCCCCCCCCCCCCCCCCCCCCTGCATTTCTCGGTTAATTGCAATTTTCCGTTTTTTGCCTTTCTTACCAAACATAAAGCTGTATTTGTTTAACCTTTTTAGCTAATAACCTTTTTTTAATACTAGCCCTAACCCTAGCCCTAACCTTAACCCCACCGGTTACGACGGGAAAACGCAATGAACCACAACTGACAAATGGCGCCGTGTACTGCAATACATGGGGGGGGGGGGGGGGGGGGGTCCTATTAGATAATGGCCTAGGGTTAGGGATAGGGTTAGTATTCCAAAAAGGTTATTAGCTAAAAAGGTTAATAAAATACAGCTTTATGTTTGGTAAGAAAGGCAAAAACGGGAAAAATTGAATTAACCGAGAAATGCAGGGGTGGGGGTGGGGGAGGTGGCACATCTTGACCTTTACTGATTTGATTTCAATCTGTTTCAGATGACTACTAGTGTGTCTCTCATTCCTCCAAGAACGAGAACACGATGTCATCGATCTGAGAGTGTTTCAACAAGAACAGCAAGACCCTTTCGGGAGTCATCAGTACTAGAACGTCATTAACATTTTGACGAAAATGAGTACCGGTACTCCAGACTCGCCAATGACTGCTTGTCCAAACTGCCCCTGTCCCCAGCTTGACCGGTTCTGGGAGCACGTACAGCGGTCAGAGTGGAGCCAGGTCAGGGAACTGTTGGACCACATGGACGGCTGTGGTCACTGGCTGAAAGTGGTCAGCGCTGGAGCAGCTGCTGACCAGCAAGTGGACTGGGTTCACCATCTGTCTGAGGACTTTCCACTGCAGCGAACCTCTTGCAAAAGGTGTTCTTTGCAGTGGCCAAGAAATGTGCAAAAAAAATAATGGCCCCTATGCCATAGTGAGACCATTGTCAATATTCTCTGGAGACACTAGACCCGAGTTGTATTTAGTTCTATTGACCACTGCAACTAGGGTTATTAACGCCCTTGACGGCAAGAGTTAAGCCTTTGTTGATCAGTATCCAAAAGGGCATTCACTCTTGCAAAAGGCAGCTATTCAGTGGCCTCAAATAGGGTTATTGATGAGAGTTATACCCTTGTTTGGTCGGTACTCAACCATCTAGAATGGCACAGTGGTAGCGCGTTCGCTTCGTGTCAAGTAAACCCGAGTTCGAACCTGGGTACAGGGGATTTTTTCCTCTCACTTTGCACTAGGCCTTACGGTCTGAACGTGGAGTCTTTCCTATGAGACGATAAACCGAGGTCCTGTGTTCCCCTGCACTCGGCATGCATTAAACCCAGTGGCAACGAAAAAGTTGTCATTTGGTCAAAATTTAACCCCCCCCCTTCCTTCCTCATCAGTCACACAAAAATCGCATGCAAAAACACAAAAAAAAAAAAAAATGAGTGGCGCGCCTCTGGCTGCGACGCTCTCTCCAGGTGGGAGCAACCCGAATTTCACAGAGACGCCTCTGTGACTATAAATTACCTAATACCTAATCTCCCCCCACCCACCAAGGCCATTCATTCTTGCAAAAGGCGTTCTTTGCAGTGGCCAGTAGAAATGTGTACAACAAATAATGACCCCTATGCCATAATTAGACCATTGTCATTAGTCTCTGGAGAAAGTAGACTCCTGTTACATTTTGTTCTGTACAAACGTGTACTGCACTATCTGACCCGGTGTTGCATAAAATAGCTAACCCATGAAATAAATACCCTTTCCTCATTCGAATTGTTTGCTGCTTAGGAAAGATTCACCGCTAAATACATTTAGAGGCGTCTTGTGGCGTGCATGAAGAGTGATAATAGGGTTTTACGCCCTCTTCGGCCTTTCGAATATAAATACCCTGTCCTCATTCGAATTGTTTGCTGCTTAGGAAAGATTCACCGCTAAATACATTTAGAGGCGTCTTGTGGCGTGCAGGAAGAGTGATAATAGGGTTTTACGCCCTCTTCGGCCTTTCGGATATAAATACCCTGTCCTCATTCGAATTGTTTGCTGCTTAGGAAAGATTCACCGCTAAATACATTTAGAGACGTCTTGTGGCGTGCATGAAGAGTGATAATTAAATAGGGTTTTACGTCCTCTTCGGCCATGTGGGGCATGCATCGAGGAAGAACAGAGGATTTATCATTAAATATTGAAAGTCGGGGATATTTTTCTAATATTTATGATTTATTGTTGTTTGCATGGGTGGTTATTTATATCGTCCGCCAATTTTGAAAAATACGAAACCAAGTGGCATGGCTTTGTACATCGATTTATCGGTAAAGATGTAGATTTACACCCTCCCGCTCTATTTCTTGGTTCTTTCCGTGTAGATTGAGCACTTAAATCTCAATATTTAAAATAATAGTTGACTTATTTCTCACATGAAATAATAATGGTTCTAGTGTGCATGCGAAGGGTACTTATTTCACGGGAGGTACTTATTTCTCATGACACCGGGTCAACTTTCTCCGAAGAGTATTGACTATGACTTCACTGTTACACGGGGTCAATGCTTTTGATAAGGTTACAATATAAAGTTCCTATCTCTTTCTATAGGGCAACACTTGTCAGAGCGTGCGCATATGTGCGTGCTTTCTCTCTCTCTCTCTGCTCTCTGCTCTCTGCTCTCTGCATGTGTGAGTCAAAGTCAAAATTTTATTTAAGTGTGTGCGCGTGCGCGTGTGCGCATGCGTGCGTGCGCATGTGCATGTGTGTGCGTGTTTGCGTGCACGCCTCATTGTAGTGTAAAAAACTACTGAAGCAATGACGATGACATTTGGCAGAATCGCTTCAGTAGTTTTGACATGCTGTTCTAATAATAGGTCTATAAACTGTGTGCGTGTGTGTGTGCGCGCGTGTGTGTCTGTGTGTGCGTATGCGTGCGTGTGCATGTGTGTGTGCGTGCGTGCGTGCACGCCTCCTTATAGTGTGAAAAACTACTGAAGCAATGACGATAACATGCTCTATATTCAAACTCTACGAACACCTACAGAGACACATTCTATATTAGCAATGCTCGTTACATACTGCGTAACGGTCGTTACAAGAGCTAAATGCTCTATATTCAAACTCTACGAACGCCTACAGAGACACATTCTATATTAGCAATGCTCGTTACATACTGCGTAACGGTCGTTACAAGAGCTAAATGCTCTATATTCAAACTCTACGAACGCCTACAGACACACATTCTATATTAGCAATGCTCGTTACATACTGCATAACGGTCGTTACAAGAGCTAAATGCTCTATATTCAAACTCTACGAACGCCTACAGAGACACATTCTATATTAGCAACGGTCGTTACATACTGCGTAACGGTCGTTACAACAGCTAATTGCTCTATATTCACAAGCTCTTTAAGCACTTAGACACATTCTATATTAGTAACGGTCGTTACACACTGCATAACTGTCCTTACAACAGCTAATTAATCTATATTCACAAGCTCTTTAAGCACTTACAGACACATTCTATATTAGTAACGGTCGTTACACACTGCATAACTGTCCTTACAACAGCTAATTAATCTATATTCACAAGCTCTTTAAGCACTTACAGACACATTCTATATTAGTAACGGTCGTTACACACTGCATAACACTGCATAACTGTCCTTACAACAGCTAATTAATCTATATTCACAAGCTTTTTGAGCACTTACAGACACATTTTATATTAGTAACGGTCGTTACATACTGCGTAACGGTCGTTACAAGAGTTAATTGCTCTATTGTCAAACTCTACGAACGCTTACAGAGACGCATAAAAAAAATTAGTGACGGTCGTCAGGGGCGGACCAGATGATTCGTAAGGGGGGGGGGGGGTTCCAGCGAGGGTCCAGGGAGCCAGCCAAGAAATCCTTCCACCAGGATTTTCCACTACCGTCGGAAAGTTGTTTTTGTTGTTGTTGTTTTGGGGGGGGGGAGGAAAGGGGGGGGGGGGGGGGGGGGGGGGGGGGGGGGGGGGGGCAGCAGACTACACACAACTTCCCATCAAAATCAAACCTCAGTATCATCTCTTGAATTTTTAGTTGAGCGGGGTGGTGGTGGTGGTGTGTGTGTATATGGGTAGATTAGTTCATGCTTCCACTAATTTAAAAAAATCGATCAATCAACCTATCTATCAACATTCCATCACTTTATTCATTTCAAAAGCAAACCTCTTTGTACAAAGAAAACCAACCGAAAGAATAGCCACATAATATTAATAAAACATAACATTAATTATTACGTGCAATGTCAAAATTTATCTTAGAAAATAACATTCTTAAAAATTAAACACTCTGTTGGCATTCATTCTCTCTATCACTTTGTCTCTCTGTCTATGTCTCTCTCTATCTGTCTGTCTCTCTCTATCTGTCTGTCTCTCTTTCTCTCTCTCTCTCTCTCTCTCTCTCTCCTTCAGGGCCTGTATTCACGTTGAGATAGCATGAGACTTAGCATCATGCTAACTTAGAAGCTCTTCCAAAAGTCCTATTAAATCTTATAGGACATTGGAAGAGCTTCTAAGTTAGCATCATGCTAAGTCTCATGCTATCTCAACGTGAATACAGGTCCTGGTTTACAAAACCAAATAAATAATTTGCAAGTAGCGTCTGATAAACTGGGTCTAAAAGTTAATTTAAATAAAACTAAAGTTATGATTTTTAGAAAAGGGGGGCATTTGTCTAAATCTGAAAAATGGTATTTTAAAAGAGAGCAAATTGAAGTAGTGAATAGTTACAAATATCTTGGTTTCACTCTGACAACTAAATTATCTTTTGTAACAGCGTTGGAAGACTTCACAAGGAGAGCCAAATATAAAACAATAGAAATCATGAAGACAATGTGGAGCTTAGGTAACATGGACACAACTATCTTCTTTAAACTGTTTGATACTATGGTGAAGCCAATGTTATTGTATGCCGCAGAGGTATGGGGCAGTACACAATATAAAACAATAGAAATCATGAAGACAATGTGGAGCTTAGGTAACATGGACATAAATATATTTTTGAAACTGATACTATGGTGAAGCCAATGTTATTGTATGCCGCAGAGGTATGGGGTAGCACACAATATAAAACAATAGAAATCATGAAGACAATGTGGAGCTTAGGTAACATGGACATAACTATCTTCTTTAGACTGTTTGATACTATGGTGAAGCCAATGTTATTGTACGCCGCAGAGGTATGGGGTAGTACACAATATAAAACAATAGAAATCATGAAGACAATGTGGAGCTTAGGTAACATGGACATAAATATATTTTTGAAACATACTATGGTGAAGCCAATGTTATTGTATGCCGCAGAGGTATGGGGTAGTACACAATATAAAACTATCGAAGCTGTCCAATTGTTTGCCTGTAAAAATCTGTTAAATGTTAGTCCTAAAACGCCAAATACAATGGTTTATGGCGAGACAGGTCGTAATAGCCTTTATATAGACAGTACACTAAGAGCACTTAGTTACTGGTTCTCCTTACAGCAGATGGAACTGAGCAGAATCCCCAAGCAAGCCTATCTCTCCTTGACAAATAGCTTTATGAACATCACCGAGGGTAGAACAATACAAAATAACTGGGCTTACGATATAAAATGCTGTCTTGATAGATATGGGTTCTCTGATGTCTGGTTAGCGGGCGGGGTTGGTAATGTTAAATATTTTAAGAAGATCTTCAGGCAAAGGATGGTTGATTGCTATCAGCAGGATTGGGTTAGTAAGCTTAATTCAAGTGATCGCTTCAGTACTTACTATTCATTCAAGTCTCTCTTACAACCAGAATCCTATTTAGCCTACTTAACAGTTAACAAGTTTAAAATACATTTTACAAGATTTCGTCTTGGCATAAACGACCAATATTAGATACAAAGAAAATGTTCAAACATGCCCATTCTGTAACCAAATTGAGAATGAACTGCATTTTTTTTTTATTGAGATGCAATGTTTATACTCCTCTCAGAGAAAAATACATATTGAAGCACAGACAGTTTTCGAATGTGGATTCTATCGAACTTAAACAACTACTTGCGAATGATAACATATATATTACTAGAGATGTTGCTATGTACATCTACTATGCACTGAGGAAAAGAGAAGAACTCTTGCCTCAGATGTAATAAGCAACATTTATGATTGATCCTATTAGTATATTAATTATTATACATTTATTATCATTTCGGGTTTTTTGTGTGCACCGCACCTCCTATGTTATAGGCCGGAGGCCTGAAACATTAAAATTGTGTTCAATTGTGTTCAATTCTCTCTCTCTCTCTCTCTCTCTCTCTCTCTCTCTCTCTCTCTCTCTCTCTCGCTCACTGTTTTTTTTGGCCTGTTTATCATTGTTTGCTTATCAATATGTGTGTGTGAGGGAGAGAGGGGAGAGAGAGACAGAGACAGACAGACAGAGATAGAGAGACAGAAACAGAGTCAAGTAGTAGTGTGTAGAGCTTACGGCCTGTTTTGACTTCGTTGGGGGAAAAACAAATCTATTGATCAGTGGCTGCCCCAACTGTTATGTTCGCCAGTCCTCTGTCATAGTTTCACACACACTACAACGAGTGAAGTGGAGCGATGTTTGTCCCTACAGATTTATTTCTACCTCGCTCAGCCTTTACTACTACTTCTGTGTGTCGCGCCATCTTGCACTACACTGCCTCCTATATCCCGTGCTGACGCTCCTGTAGCTGCAGACTACTACATGGACGAGGAAAAGGAAGAAGACGATAGTAAAGCAACAGCATTCCTCCCGGTGCCTTCTTCTGCCTTCCTGGAGCTGCAGACTGCAGCCTACTACGTAGCAGTGGAGGAGGAAGAGGAAGAAGAAGATCGTGAAACAGCAGCATTCTTCTCTGTGCCTTCTTCTCCGTTACTCCCTCCTGGAGTTGCAGACTGCGGTCTACAGCGTAGCAGAGGAGGAGGAAGACGACGAAGAAGATCGTGAAACAGCAGCATTCTTCTCTGTGCCTTCTTCTCCGTTACTCCCTCCTGGAGTTGCAGACTGCGGACTACAGCGTAGCAGAGGAGGAGGAAGACGACGAAGAAGATCGTGAAGCACAAGCCTTCCTCCCTGTGCCCTCTTCTCCGCTACCCTCTGCCTGGTGTAGGTCTACTGAAGCTGGGGACGTGGTGGTAGTCGGTGCGGTAAGAATTCCGCGATGGTTAGAGTAAGCATCTCCTGAAATGCGCAAAGAAGAAGAAGAAGGCGTTGCTGGTGGATTCTGCGCCAGACTCATTCTCCAGGACTCCTTTTGCTGACGTTTCAGGGAGTTGAGAACGTTGTCCATGGACGCCTTCTTTTTCTCAGGACGTCCGGCACGGGCCGGAGTTCTCGGGGTCATCTTTTTGGCGACGGATGGTTCCGGGCTCAGAGTGTCGTCGAAGTCAAAGACGCTGGACTCTTTGGGACCTTGCTCTTCTTTTCCTTGGGGAGCAACATCCATGGGCTGCTCCGGGGGGGCTTCCTTCTCTTGTGGTGGTGGTGGTAGTGATGGAGGGCGACGTCCTGGGTTGACCCATGTGAGGGACAGCACCGGGTTATTCTCCAGCTGCTGGAACATGCTCAGAATGTCCTCCGGATTGGGCAGCCACACTGGAGGGTCTGCCTTGGTGGGGTTGTATACACCGGGGTTCTTCTCTTCCACCCTGAAGCTCTTCTTTTTACTGGCAGGTCCAGGAGCGGTGGTACGGTTGCTCACATTGAAAGGGTTTGTTTCATCGACTTCAACACTCTCCCTCTTTTCATTGTCGGGTCTGGCGGGATTGCCCACATTTGGGTTCGTTCCTTCGACTTTGAAATTCTCCTTTTCTTCACGGCCAGCTCTGGGAGTGTTGTTTACGCTAGAACATGTTTCTTGAGCCCCGAAACTATTCCGTTCTTCAGCTCTGACAAGGGGGTACGCACTATTGGGCGTTATTTCTTCGACTTTCTCATTGTCTTCATCGACGTCAGTTCTGGAAGCTTTGTTTGCGCTAGACCATATTTCTTGAGCCCCCAAACTCTCCCCTTCTTCAGATCGGACAAGGGTGTACGCACTATTGGGGTTTGTTTCTTCAACTTGGAAACTTTCCTGTTCTTCACTAGCAGGTGCGTTAGGGTTGTACACATTCAAATTCGGCTCTTCGACCGTGGAACTCTCCTCCTCCTCTTCTGTTTCTTGACTGCCAGGGATCGTGTCTGTGGAGGATACTGTATCTGCACACCAGTCACACGGACAGATAGTAAGGGTGGAGTACAGATTAATTGTACAGGTAAAGCTTTAAACAACACACGCACACACTCGCGCGCGTGCTCACAAACGCACGCACGCACACGCACACGCACACACGCACACACACACACACACACACACACAAAGCACACACACACACAAAGCACACATGCGACATGTTGCCATGTGGTGTCAGCTGACATTCAAGTTGCCTGTCTGTCGTTTCCGACAATGACTGCCAGATAGCAGAGGGGGCAGATACTATTCTGGCCGGCTGGGCGAGAATTTGTTTAAAGTGGAGATGTCTTGCCCAGGATACATCGCCACTATCTCGGCCAAAGGGATTTGAGGATGAGAATTGGCGTTGGGGAAGGTCCCCAAAGGCCAACCAATCCCTTTGGCTGCAGCACCAGAGTCGGCGGTGCAAGGGCCCCCCCTCTTTCGAGAGTCATAGTCTTCCACGAAAGACTAAGCAGTACCATGGTATTCCAATACTGTAGAATATCATCTATAGCACAGCTCTCATTTACTATTGGCCCTCACTACAGGCTAATGTCAACCAGTGATAAAAGCCATCTGGGTAAATCTCACGTACTCTTAACAAAATCCTCATGTTTGCCCTTAAAGACCCCCCACGTCACGTGTCCCATTCCCTCTTATGCTTGGAAGATGTCTTAAGATTTCTCACCAGCTATAAAAGGGAAAACACGTGAAAACCATGATTTTGACACGTGACGTGGTAAGTCTTTAACAGAAGATAATTTTTTCACAGAATGAACAATCTGTTTTGGTCTTTTTTGGTTGTCATCAACTGATGAAGTTACGGTGGTTTTTTAAAAATATTCTCCTTTTCTTTCTCTGGTTACATCTCCAAAGCGTCTACACAATTACTTCCACGTCAAGAAGTTGATCACCACTGCACCACCAAGGAAGAAGAAGTGACCTCCTCACCCCCACCCCCACCCCACCTGTGTGTTTAAAAAATTTTTTTTTATTCTCCTTTTCTTTCTCTGTAGTTCCATCTCTAAAGCGTCTACACAATTACTTCTACATCAAGAAGTTGATCACCACCACCAAGGAAGAAGAAGTGAACACCCCACCCCACCCCACCCCCAACCGACCTGTGGTTTTTTTTAAATATATTATTCTCCTTTTCTTTCTCTGTAGTTACATCTCCAAAGCGTCTACACAATTACTTCTACATCAAGAAGTTGATCACCACCACCAAGGAAGAAGAAGTGAACGATTAACCAAAGACTCTAAAAAGGGTAAGATGGACTACTTAAGAGTTACGGCGAGCTGGGCTGATAGAGTTATCGTTAGTGGGGTAGTTACACCATTCACAGTGGCGGCTATCCAAAGACTCAGACTGGAATTTGAACGGAGAATTCAACTGGCCTATCGACGTGTTTTTAACCTCAATGTGTCACGTTGCAAAGGGACATAACCAGTGTTTCTCTCCTCACTATATCTCATATAGGGAAAAGGGACCGGATGCTAGTCTTTTCTTTTCAGTGTCTTTGGATTAACTCAGCAGGTTAACCCTTTCACCGCCAATGTCACCTTTTTGCACCACAGTGGTTTAAGAGATACACAGACGCGCCACGATTAAGCCCCTTGGTTTTTTTCTGGGTAGCTGTGACCCATATAGAAATGTCCCCATGTTCAAATTGAGGCTGCTCTTTAATTAAAACGATGTATGGCTTTGAATTTGGTGGGCATTTGCATGGTAGTGAGACCTGGTCAAAACAAGATTTCTTTCCAGCTATAAGAAGGGAAAACACGTGAAACCCGTGATTTTGACAAGTGATCTAGTGGGTCTTTAACACCCATGCTATTAAAAAGCATCAAAGCAGGGCCTGTTATCTGAATGGCTTGTACCCACGTGTCGTCATATCCGGCCACAAGGAGCGCCATATTATGGGAGACCGCCATCTTAGTCAGTAACTTTGTTTGAAAAATGCCAGATCGATGCTGCGTATTTGGCTGTTCCAATTCGAAACTTAATCTAAACTGTATTTATAACATCTGGATGTGTTTTTTTTTTACACATTTAGATAACATTTTCACTTTGTTTACACACAAATAAGGACTAAGATGGCGACACTTCCGTTGGAAGGGTCGAGATGCGCACGCAGGTGGGGGGGGGGGGGGAGCCATACCCTATTCCCGTGATTCTGAGAGGTAAAGAAAGGCTAATGTTATACATGTCAGAGAGGAAACCGCAATATTATAGATGTTTTTCTCTCTACCCAGCTTAACACCTTGACTGCCAGAGAAATTTTAAGAAACAAGCGCGGTCTATTTTTACCACTCCAATCATGAGTTACCTCCCCTGGCTTTTCAATAATTTTAATCTGTAAACCAGAATATTATCTCTGCACCATTTCGTAACTTTTTATATCTTTTGGAAAACATTTAAAACTATGTATCCTACTTATACTCATCGAAAGAAGCACCGCATACTCGTCGTGTCTGTTGTAGTGTCTGTATTACATATGTTTATTATTTTGTACGCTTTTAAAATACATCATTTTAAAGAGCGGCCAGAAGTGTAGCCTCGATTTCAAGTGCGACGTGATGTAAATTATTCCCCCTATCATATAGATAGGGAAGTCCCGGGGAAGGAAAACTCCTTCCCCGGATAGGACAATAAAATATTAATGTTTAGTTAGATATAAATTTTTGTAAATTGCCATAACAATATATATATATATTTTGTAAATATGAAATAGATATATGTACATATTCCCTTTTAATAATAAATAAGGGCCAAATTTGGCTTTTTATGAATAAAACAACTTTTTGAAATTTTAACCTCGTAGCCCTTGAATTTTAATACAACAGGGAGGGTTGTATTATGGCCAGACAAACAAAATAATTTTATTTGCCCCACATGGCCGAAAGGCCAAAGAGGGCGTAAACCATTATTATTAAAAGAATTTTATTAATCTATTTTACATCACTATAGTCATTTATTAAGTGTCACGTGACACAAAACACTATATTTTATAAATTTTAAATCTTTTCAATGTAATAAATAAACTTGCGCTTTTAAGAACTCCCCCTTTATATTATATGTTCCGTCCACGTCCTTGTTTCGTCTTTTGTGTCTTGCGTTTGTTTTATTTTTAGTTCCTCATACTAACCCAATACAAATGTCCCATATGTGCCTTCCCAGGTCGAGAGGACGTAAAGCCCAAAATTTCATTCATTCATTTGAATGTGCGACAATTTTGTCAAAATGTGCGACAATTTTGGACCGACAGACCGACAGACCGACCGACAAAGTGAGTTATAGGTTTGTGGCTTGAGCCACAAACAAAAACATTGAGCAAATCATGCCACGAAAAAGACAACTGATAGAGCCAATATGGCAAAATGGTCTGGGGATATTAATCTCTTGACTGTGTTAGAGCAAAAGCCAACATATCAGGGTTATTCCTCTTCATCTGATGACTCGACGTCATCAGTGATGTCATCAGGTCAGTATGTAACACGTTGTTGGCAGTCAAGGGGTTAATTAATGGTATTTTTTGGCCCACCAAAAAATGGCTGGCGGCAAAGCGGTTAAAATCAGCAGAGCTTTGGAGGTAAAGGTAAAGATGTGCCACCCCACCTGCATTTCTCGGTTAATTGTATTTTTCCGTGTTTGCCTTTCTTACCATACATAAAGCTGTATTTTATGAACCTTTTTAGCTAATAACCTTTTTGGAATACTAACCCTAGCCCTAAACCTAACCCTACCCCCCACTATGTACTGCAGTACACCGCAATTTGTCACAGTTGTGGTTCGTTGCGTTTTTTCCGTCTTATAGGGGGGGGGGGGTAGGGTTAGGGTTAGGGATAAGGTTAGTATTCCAAAAAGGTTATTAGCTAAAAATGGTCCTAAAATACAGCTTTATGTACGGTAAGAAAGGCAAAAACGGAAAAATACAATTAACCGAGAAATGTTGGGGAGGGGGGGTGGCACATCTTGACCTCACTAAATATTTAAGTTGCCGTATATTACGGACGACAAGGCACACACCCCAAATCACGCACGCACGCACGCACACGCACACACACACACACACACACACACACAAAATTCCACACGCAGAGCTTTGAAGACTACAAGGTCTGTCACATAGCCTACGTCCAAAGAGACACACACACAGACAGTTCTTAAAGGTGGACCCTGACGGATGAGTTTTTTGCAAGAAACACGTCGAAATCACCAGGAAAACATTCTTTTTACAGAGATCGTAACACTCGCTTTGCTCTGGTTTCCTAGAAATCAAACCGTCAAAACGGCGATTCCTCCTCGGTGGAGTTACCGGAGAGAGAAGCCATTTTTGGACGGGGTGGGTGGAGGACACCCAGAATGGTTGAAGCTTTTTCTTCTATGTAGTGTAGTAAAAACAAAACAAATAGAGCTATTTCCTTTATTGTGAGCGAAACTCATTTTTTGGTAAACTGTAAAAATAAAAAGGTTTGTATTGTGGACATTTCGTGATTTTTGTCTAAAGCGGATCAGGCGGCCATTAGAAAAGGCATGCGCCTTCTCTTTCACTCAAAGAATCATGACTTCCAGCACCTCCGCCAAGGAGGAATCGCCGATTTGACGGCTTGATTTCTAGGAAACCAGAGCAAAGCGAGTGTTGCGATCTCGGCAATATTAACATTTCTTCCCCTCACAACACTATCTGAACCATCTTAGACGGAAAAAGTGCTGTCTCTATAGGGGATTTGAAGAATGAAAATATCACTTTTTCCGTTAAAAAAAAATCACCAATATTTCTGTCCCGGATAGTACACTTGACACTTGGAGCGCAAGTGAAGTTATAGTGCACGTGCACTACAACTGCACTTGTCGCAAGTGAAGTTATAGTGCGCGTGCACTACAACTGCACTTGTACCGTTTTGGGTTGAGGGGAAGAAATGTTAATATTGCCACGATCTCTGTAAAGGGTGTTTTCCTGGTGATCTCGATGTGTTTCTTGCAAAAACTCATCCCCCAGGGTGCCCCTTTAAAGAACTGGAGCAGGCTACAAAAACAATGCAAAGCTTTCCCACCACACGGTTGTATTCGTATTTTCCCACCACACGGTTCTATTCGTATTTTCCCACCACACGGTTCTATTCGTATTTTCCCACCACACGGTTCGATTCGTATTTTCCCACCACACGGTTCTATTCGTATTTTCCCACCACACGGTTCGATTCGTATTTTCCCACCACACGGTTCTATTCGTATTTTCCCACCACACGGTTCTATTCGTATTTTCCCACCACACGGTTCGATTCGTATTTTCCCACCACACGGGAAGCAAATTTCAGCCTCATTTTAACCACGAGACGAGCGTTAATGTCTAGCAATCGCCTCATGGGCAAATTAGACTTAAATTTTCTTTATTTCCATGAGATCATTGGGGTGGGCTTCTTACCCGCCATGCGCTTTTTACCCCATCTTCCCCTAATTTCTATTAAATCTACATGGGTAGAGAACAAAATCCTTCCGCAACATTGGGGATTCTTCTGTGGTAGATTAGGAAATAATCCTACAGGGAGCCTAGCCTTATTGCCCAAAACCACCATTAAGAAAATAAGGGTCTTTGGATAGTAGACCCCATTTTGATGCCTTTTTTAGTGACATAGGTGTCACATCACTGTCGTGCTTAAATGCGACTTTGGGCGGTGACAGGGTTAAGCCAGCGGAGACGTAAACAAAAAACAACACTAAGAATTAACAGTCACTGATATATAGGGGAAGACGGGGTAAAAAGCGCTATGGACGGGTAAGAACGCCAACCCCAATTATCACATGAAATAAAGAAAAATTTCCGTCTAAATGTGCTCATGAAGACACGAGCGTTTAATAACTCTCAAGCATTCGTTATCATGTGTCAAATTTTGACTTATTTTTTCTTTATTTTATTAGATAATTGTGTTGGGCTTCTTAACCCGCCCATGCGCCTTTTTACCCCGTCTTCCCCTAATTATACAACATACCTTGGGCTATGCTTCGCGGCGGGGAAGAAACGGCAATGGCAGCGATCAGTTCGTTCCACTCAATTGTATCTTCGCTCCACTTCTCTCCTCCATCTTCTACTCTATGCTCTCCTCTATCTTCTATTCCTTGGTGTCCTCCGTCTTCTGTTCTGTGGGCTCCTCTATCTTCTGTTCCGCGATCTCCTGTACCTTCATCAGCCTCTCCCTCCTTGGCTTCTGCATCTTCGTCAGATTCTTTCCCCTTGGCTTCTGCATCTTCATCCATTTCTTTCCCCTTGACTCCTGTCCTTTCATCAGTTTCTTCTCCCCTTGTTTCTTCATCAGCTTCTACTCCTGTATCTTCCTCAGATCCTTTCCCCTTGACTCCTGTCCTTTCGTCAGTTTCTCCCCCCTTGTCTCCCCTCGTTTCTTCATCGGCTTCTACTCCTGCATCTGCATCGGTTTCGTTCCTCCGAACCGCTGTCTCTTCATCAGATCGTTTGAAATCGTCAGTCATTTCAACATCGGGCGGTTGTGAAGCAGGAGGGGAACCTGACGGTTGCGCGGGAGGGTTGGGATCATGGGATTCACGGGGTTTCGCAGGAGGACCGGGATCATAGGATTCACGGGGTTTCGCGAGAGGATTGGGATCATGGGATTCAGCGGGTTGCACAGGAGGATTAGGATCACGGGATTCACGGGGTTTAGAAGAGACGGAATGGGAGCATGGGTATCAGCGGGTTGCAACAGGAGGATTAAGGAATCACTGAAGGATCACAGGGTTTCCGCAGGAAGGACCGGGATCATGGAGATTCACGGGGTTTCGTGAGAGGATTGGGATCATGGGATTCAGCGGGTTGCACAGGAGGATTAGGATCATGGGATTCACGGGGTTTCGCAGGAGGACCGGGATCATGGGATTCACGGGGTTTCGTGAGAGGATTGGGATCATGGGATTCAGGGGGTTGCGCAGGAGGACAAGGATCGCGGGATTCAGGGGGTTGCTGTGCAGTTGTGGTAGGATCAGGATCGTGGTTATGTCGATTGTTTCTCTCCACTATCTGCCTGAGTAGTACTCGGATGGTTGCTCTGCAGGTTATTCCCGCTGTGCGGTTTTTGTCACACTTGTACCGAACGCCGCGCCGTCGACCGAGGCTTTTGTCAAAAACGTAGATGTAGTCCTCGGAAAGTACTCTGTACACTCTGTTCCCTCTAGAATTTTTAGCACGAAAGAATGTTATTCCCTTCTCTTTCTCATCATCTTCACCATCAGCAGCTCTCTCTTTCTCTCCTGCGTTTTCGTCGTCATCTTTTTTCTTCAGTCCTATGCCTTCATCAGCTTTTCCCCCCTTGACTCTTGCATCTTCATCATATTCTTTCCCCTTGCCTCTTGCATCTCCATCATCTCCCTTCCCCTTGCCTCTTGCATCTCCATCATCTCCCTTCCCCTTGCCTCTTGCATCTCCATCATCTCCCTTCCCCTTGCCTCTTGCATCTCCATCATCTCCCTTCCCCTTGCCTCTTGCATCTCCATCATCTCCCTTCCCCTTGCCTCTTGCATCTCCATCATCTCCCTTCCTCTTGCCTCTTGCATCTCCATCATCTCCTTTCCCCTTGCCTCTTGCATCTCCATCATCTCCTTTCCCCTTGCCTCTTGCATCTCCATCATCTCCCTTCCCCTTGCCTCTTGCATCTCCATCATCTCCCTTCCCCTTGCCTCTTGCATCTCCATCATCTCCCTTCCCCTTGCCTCTTGCATCTCCATCATCTCCTTTCCTCTCGCCTCTTGCATCTCCATCATCTCCTTTCCACTATAGCCTCTTGCATCTCCCTTCCTCTTGCCTATTGCCTCTCCATCATCTTTCCTCTTGCCTCTTGCATCTCCATCATCTCCCTTTCTCTTGCCTCTTGCATCTCCATCATCTCCCTTTCTCTTGCCTCTTGCATCTCCATCATCTCCCTTTCTCTTGCCTCTTGCATCTCCATCATCTCCCTTTCTCTTGCCTCTTGCATCTCCATCATCTCCCTTTCTCTTGCCTCTTGCATCTCCATCATCTCCCTTCTGCTTGCCTCTTGCCTCTCCATCATCTCCTTTCCTCTTGCCTCTTGCATCTGCTATTGCTATTGCATCTCATAATCTCCTTTCACATCTGCCTCTTAGCATCTCCCATCATCTCCTTTCTCTGCCCTCTTGCCCTCTCCATTCCTCTCGTTGCCTCATATGCCAGTCTCTCATAATACTCCCTTTCCTCTTGCTCTCGCATCTCCGTTACCCCTATGACTCCTTCATCTTCCATCATCACTCAGACGTCTTTCCAACCTCGACTCCCAGCGTCTCACTACTTTAACTACTCCATCTAAGATCTTAAAGACCGTAGTGATTCGCTATCTTCTCAGGTCGCCTCTCACACGATGCATCGCAGACGTTTTGCTACATAAAACTCTTGCTGGTGGCTGTAGTGCAGCTCAGTTAGCAGCAGCAGCAGCAGTAGTATGGTCATCCCTCACTGTTGGTGGGAATCTCAGCACTCCATGTTGCGGCGCGCGAGGATCGGGATCGGGTAGAGGGACTTCCAGGCGGGTTGCTTGCATCTAGCTGTAGTAGTAGTAAGTAGTAGTACTTAGTCATAGTAGTAATAGTAGTAGCAGCAGAAGCGAGTAGTTCGTGAGTAGTAGTAGTAGACTGCAGGATAACTGGGTTCTGGATCTTTGGTTGATGCTGGTTGGTTCACCTAATACTATTTTACGTTTCTACGCATCTGGATAGTCTTTTGCCTCCAACCTAGCTTACCGATTCATTCATATGGTTTCCTGCTCCTGGCTGAGAGTGGCCGCGGGTTCACGGTTCGTTCAAGCAGGCGTACTCACAAGACGTAATACAGGCAATGGCGTTTCTGGACCAAACAGTAGGTGAATCCCTCAGTTAGAACTAACATGGGCGTTTGGTATAAACCCCAGCGAGGGTTTGACATTACTGGATCGTGGTCATGCACAACAGGTTCTCTGCACTACTTGATTATTCTGCATCTGGATAGTTGCTTGGCAGCACCGCGGTTCGTTTTCGTTCGCAGGCGTACTCGCTGACGTAATCAGGAAGGCTTTTCTGTGAAAATGTAGGTGATAGCAACCTCTTTAACTAACATGCAGAAAGGAAAATTCGAGAAGGGAGCAGGATTGAGAAACAGGACCGGGGCGCCAAATTCGGTTCTCTTCTTTTCCCTTTCCTCTTCTTTCTCCCTTCCTTGTCCTTTGTACTTATCCTCCTCCTCTTTCCTCTCTTCTCCTTCTTTATTTCTCTTCTTATTATTATTATTCTCCCTGTGTCTCTGTTTCTTCCTCTCAGTTTCTTTCTTTTTTTCGTTTTGCCTTCTCTTTGTTTGTTCGTGTTCATTTGTCGTTCTCTTCTTTCCTTTCGTTTCTTCTTTTTCGTTTCGTCGGCGTTTCTCCCTCTCCTCGCTTTCAAATTCTCTTCATCGATTCGTTTTTCTCCTTCTTCTTCTTCTCTTCAACTTTTCTCCCCTCTCCTCTCTTCTCTTGTCTCTCTTTCTCTTCAATTTCTTCTTTCTTCCTTCTCCTTTCTCCCCCCCCCCCCCCCCTTCCCTCCCTTCCCCCCCCCTTCCCCCCCCCCCCCCCCCCCCCCCCCCCCCCCCCCCCCCCCCCCCCCCCCCCCCCCCCTCCCCTTCCCCCTCCCCCCCCCCCCCCTCCCCCCCCCCCCCTTCCCCCCCCCCCCCCCCCCTCCCCCCCCCCCCCCCCCCCTCCCCCCCCCACCCCCACCCCCACCCACACCCCCCCGCCCCCCACCCCCCCCCGCTCCCCCCCGCCCCCCCCCCCTCAGGCACTACAGTTCATCAGTCCGGAAGTCCTCCCTTCCGCCCTTCTCCTTCCCCTCCCTTTTTCCCCTCCTTCCTATCCCCTTCCCTCCTCCTTCCCTCCCTCTTCCCCGTCACCTTCCTTTCTATCCCCCTCCCTCTCCCTTTCTCCCCCCTCTTCCCTTCCCCTTTCTCTCCCCCCTTCCCCTCCCCCCCCCCCCTCCCCCCCCCCCCCCCCCCCCCCCCCCCCCCCCCCCCCCCGTGCCTTCCCCCCCCCCCTAAACTCCCCCCCCCTCCCTCTCCCCACCCAACCCCCACCCCCCCCCTTCTTCCCTCCTTTCCGCCCTCTCACCCCTCTCTCCCCCTGGATTCGTTTCTCACCCCAGTCCCCCCCCCTCCCCTGTCTCACCGTCCACCCCCTCCCCCTTCTACCCCTCTTGTTCCCCTTCCCCGCTTCCCCCTCAAAAAGACCCCCAAGCATTCCCCCCTTCCCCTCCTCCTCCTCCCTCCCTTTGAAGTCTTCTCCCTTCCTTGTATGTGGGTCCCCTCCCCCCCGATTTTTCTCCGTGGGACCCCCCCCTGGTCCGTCCCTTCTGGATCTTTAAAGATGGGACAACACACCACCCTCATCCCGCTCCGCATCTTCGTCTCATTCATCAACCTTCCTTTCTCCCTCTCCATCCCTCCCCTCCCTCCCCCCAAGAAGAAAAAGATTATAAAGGTATCTGTACACGTGAATATTTTTAACTCTTTCCCTAAGGGCAAACCTGTGACATGCCAGTGGTCGTTTATAAGGAGTGGCTAACTGGCTCCTTACTGTGTGTTGCCACTGGGAAAGAGAGAGGGAAAATGTTCACGTGTATTATGGAATCCTTAACCCTTTCCCACCGCCAGCCACAAAATGTCCGTTAAATGTACCTGGGTAGAGAACAAAAATCCATCTGGTATTATTGGGGATTCTTCTGTGACATATCCATAGATTAAGGTCTACCCTTACTTTCCAAAAAACTCAGACAACAGGGTCCTTGGAAAATATACCCCAATTTCCCTATAGCCTTTTAGTGACATTAGGTGTTAAATCAATGTGTTGCTACATCGGCGGTGGAAAGGTTAAAGGTGGACCCTGGACGGATGAGTTTTTGCAAGAAACACATCGCGATCACCAGGAACAGCCCCCCCCCCCCCCCCCTCCTTTTTTAAGATCGGAACACTCATTTTGCTCTGGTTTCTTAGAAATTAAAACCGTCAACAACGGCGATTTCTTCCTTGGCGGAGATGCCGGAGAGAGTTGCTGGGTTGAAGCCGTGTGTGATTTTTTGTACTACAAGTCTCCTAAACAAAAAAAAAAAAAAAAAAAAAAAAGGGGGAGCCATTTCCTTTGTTGTGAGCGAAACTCCCTTTCGGTAAACTGTATACAATCTCTTTAAAAAAATAAAAAAGGCCTGAGCAAAAAAGACATTCTACAAGAGTATGGTGTCCTCTTTGCATCAAATTGAAAATCCATAATAAAAGCAAACCAGCACAAAGTTAAACCAGAAATAGTAAAAGAGCATAGGCCTACACACATACACACGCACGCACACATTTGACAGACGCGGCATAGCACGCACACATACAATCTATGACACGAGCACACACAACAAACGCACACACACACACACACACACACGCACCCCTATATATATATGCATGCATGCACACACACACACACCACACACACACCAACAACACAGCCACCACAACACATACACACACTATCACACACCCACACACCACATACACACACACACACACACACACACATCATAGTTACACACAACAAGCACACATATATAGCTATATGCCCTGCATGCACGCACACATACACACACACACGGACGCACGCACACGCACACACACACTCACGCGCGCGCACCAAAACATCAACACATGCACACCCCCTGTCGCAAGCACACACACACACATACTTCCCCTCTACCACCCCCACCGCCCACCCCCACCCCCAACACCCTTTCGTCCCAACCTCCAGCCGGCGGTGGTGGGGGTGAGAGGAAGGAATAGCGGGGAAAGGGGGCGGATAGGGAATCGGGGTGGTTTGAGGGAGGATAGGCTCAAAGCAGAGGGAGGATGATGTACAGAACAGCATGAGGGAGGTGGGGGAGGGGAGGGGGGAGTTTATACCCGGTATTTGAATGAGGAGGGGGCTAGAGTTTCTTGCCTTTTGATCTAACCTGAATCACGTTTCAGGTGATTTAAAAGAAGGTGTACATATTGTTTAAACAATTTTATTCCAGTTGTCGACTTTAGTCCTGAGAACCTCTTGTTCTAGTGTCTTCTCGAAGGGGCTAGTAAACATTCATAACTATTGCGTTTTCAATGGTTTTGGTGCGTTTTGTAGTTCTGGTTTTCAACCACAACGCCGAGTCAAAAAATACTGTAAAGGGATGTAATGCTCAGCCAACTTCCGCTTTGTGTCAACCAGGAAACGAAAATAAAAGAAGTCGCGCGTCACTCGTTTCGTTTTCATTGCGATGCTCGCGAAGGCTCCTCAGAACTCACAAACTTGAGGTTAGTCATCAATTTTCTTCTCTTAAGACTAAAATGCTGAATAGTGTCAAATCATTACGATAAATGTCTTTTGAAGCGAGTTTTGAGTTCTTAAAAAAGGTAAAGTTAAATCGCACTTACTTTTCAGTTTTCAGATTCACTTCCTGGTTCCCAACAAGTGAACAACTAGTTTTGTCTGTGTTAAGAAGAAGAAGAAGCCCTACGCCACGGCGTTAAAAACGGTTTTTAAACTCTGTGGTTAACACCAGCCACACTGCATACGATTTGACCCCAATACGATACGATTTTACGTGCAATATACTTCCGTCAAAAAACAACTCTTCTATTTCCGGGAGGCACTAGTGACTCATTATAATCAGGTCCAGATCTTCAGGGCAGCCAGGCCTCGCGGCCTCTTGATGTGCCCTACCTTTTGATTGTTTGTTTATTGTGGTTTTGTTCATCAATCAGATTGGCACCGCTGTGGCGCTTTTTGAACTATCATTGTCGTCTAATCATAACTGTATTTAAAAACATTAATTTTTGGGTCACTATATCTAGGAGGTTTTTGAAATGGTTAATGTTAGTAATTACTATAGGGCAAAAAGGGCTTTAAAGGTGGACCCTGACGGATGATTTGTTTCAAGAAACACGTCGAGGTCACCAGGAAAACACCCTTTACAAAGGATAGGCAACACTCACTTTGCTCTGGTTTCCTATAAATCAAACCGTCGAAACGGCGATTCCTCCTTGGCGGAGATGCCGGAGAGAGTAGTCAGTTTGGATGGGGTGGGTGGGGGCTAATCCCATTGTGGTTGAAGCTTTTTTTTTTGGGGGGGGGGGGGGGGGGGCTAATCCAGGTAAAGGTAAAGATGTGCCACCCCCCTGCATTTCTCGGTTAATTGCAATTTTCCGTTTTTTGCCTTTCTTCACCAAACATAAAACTGTATTTTAATAACCTTTTTAGCTAATAACCTTTTTGGAATACTAACCCACACACACACATTCGTGCGCGCCTGTGCGCACACGGTTATCTTCCCACATACAGGAGGGCTGTGTCAGATTCCTGGCACTGCCCCCACACCGACTGAAGACTACTAATAAATCCACTGGTGAGGAAGAAAGTTCACCTTTTACTGCTAATTGCCAAGTTAGCCATCATGTCAGGTCAGATCTTCAGGGCAGCCAGGCCTCGCGGCCTCTTGATGTGCCCTATCTTTTGATTGTTTGTTGTTGTGGTTTTGTTCATCAATCAGATTAGCCATATCCAAATACAAATATGGTTTCTGCAAGAACCTAGATATAATATTCCGAAACAGAGTTGAAGATGAAGAAAATGGCGGACTAAACACAAGAAAACAAAATTGTTGTTTGATACCAAAATTTAATATCTAAGGTACATACTTGCAATGAGAGAGAGAGAAGGAGAGAGATATAGAGAGAGAGAGAGGAGGAGGAGGGGGGGGGGGGGAGCCGTAGAGAACTGTAATGCATGTATACGAAGGAATAAAAAGAAGGGGGGGTGGGATAATATGGAGAGGAAGAAACAGGAGACAATGAGTAATGACACCACTAAATGAGGAATGAGCAAAATAGAGCATGGTGTGAAAGTGACGAGTGGAAAGCGATCATTTTGGGAGTCTTTTCGAGTTTTCGTTCGGTTTTTTTCTACAAGCCTACACAATGCCTGCAGTCTACTAACGCAGTCCTAAAACCGTTCAGCCAGTGCGAAGCCACGACAGACAGAAAGCAGCATAGAGGCAGACCACAGACGTTAGGCCTGTCGCATGAAAAAAGGTAGCTAGTTTAAAATAAGTAGCTCGCTACCTATGACAGTCTGTATTTTGCGACAACCACAAATTTCACTCTTTCTGTACTTTTAACCATTTACCTAACCCTAACCCTACCTAACCCTATCCCTATCCTAACCCTAGAAAAAAGTGAAATTTAAGGTTCATGCTCAATGTCGCAAATATACTCTGTCATAGGTAGCGAGCTACTTATTATTACGAAAAACAAAGCCCAAAATACCTTTTATTTTCATGCGACAGTGCCGATCGCTATATGAGAGATACGGAACTCCAAATGTTGGACTACAGTAAATGCGTTCACTTCAAGTGCCAAATTGGCAACGAGTAGCCTTACAGGGCCCAGCCAGCCAGCAGACAACAAGAACATTTGACCAATCCCGCCAGCAAAGGAGAAAAGCCACAGAGCCACACACAAGCAGAAGAGAGAGAGACGCAGAGAATGAATGAATGAATGAATGGATTTTATTTATAGAGGGTAATAGAGTAAGCAATAACATGCTTTTTTTTGCATCCAGCCCTCTGGACAAAATACATGTAAAAGTAGAAAATGGAAAACGAAAAATAAACACATACAAAGTAATATAAAGCATGCAAAATACATCCCTATATTGTAGCACATCAATAACAAAACATAACCTATTATTATTATCTATGCTCATTATTAACATTCAAAATGTGTGAAGTAAGCGCCTACACACGAAAAAATAAAAACCTAATATTATTTTTCACACTCATATTTTAACATTCAATTTTTTTTTTTAAAAGCGCACCAAGAGAGAGACGAGAGAGAGAGAGAGAGGAGGAGAGAGAGAAGAGAAGATCAAGCAGCGAGACTCGTAATCAACGTAGTAAAGCAAAAAGCAAAAAAAAAAAAAGCAAAAAAAAAAAAATACCGTAATCAAAAGTTAAAAATAACAAGTCTTATTTTTTTTTTGTCTTGGGTAGGGGAAGACGGGGTAAAAAGCGCATGGGCGGGTAAGAAGCCAACCCAAATGATCTCATGAAATGAAATAAATTTTCCCCCCCCCGTCAAATTTGGCCCATGAGACGATGCCTAGATAGTCCTCATGGGAATTCTCATGGGCAAATTTTGACTGAAAATATCTTCATTTCATTAGATAATTGGGCGTGGGCTTCTTACCCGCCCATGCGCTTTTTACTCAACGTATTCCCCTAGTACCCTCAGTGCGCATTTTCCGCAGATATTCCCCCTAAAAGTCTACAGCGACAGATAGTCAGAAGTGACTGTGGTTTGTGCTCTACAAGGAAAGAAAAAGAAAAAAAGAATGTTCATTACAAAATAGGCCTAGGTGCTGCTCATTCCCTTTGCATTCCTATGGGCCACTACGTGGAATGGGATGACTATGCTTTGCGTTTTTGTTTCTTACGCTGTGGCAAACATAGGATGATATTATAACTCTGATCTCCTGATAAAAAAAAAACTAACTCCCACAAAAGAAACCTGAAGACTACTGAATATTGTTTAATTTTTTTAAGAGCAGGAGAATGGGTCAATTAATTATTGAATAAGTCAGAAAGATAGTAGACAACAGAAAGCAAAAAGGGGAAAGGGCAGATTCAAAGAGACTGACAGATTAAAGGAATTTACAAAACACAGAAACTCCAGAAGGGGGGGAAAACTGTTTTTTTTATTTTTACGAAAGCCCCCCCCCCCCCCCACCCCCCACCCATCACACTACTCTTTCACCCCCCTACCCTCACTCCCACTCCTATCCTCCATATCCACCCACTCCCCGGTATAATAACCCATGGGAGAAGACTTTCACCCACTCACCCAAAACTAAGCTTTTCCATGATTTTCCAATACTGTAGAAAATTCGTTTAGTGTACATGTACAGCTCTCACTGTACTGTTCGCCTCGATATAGGATATTGTCGTTAAAAGAGTAAATCAATCACACAATTTGTTAATCAATCAATTTTTATCATCCGCATAAAAAAAAATTGGGGTAAAAGTCAAGATGTGCTCCCCCCCCCCCCCCCCCCCCCCCCCCCCCACCCCCCCCCCCCCCCCCCCCCCCCCCCCCCCCCCCCCCCCCCCCCCCCCCCCCCCCCCCCCCCCCCCCCCCCCCCCCCCCCCCCCCCCCCCCCCCCCCCCCCCCCCCCACCCCCTCCCCCACCCCCCCCCCCCCCCCCCCCCCCCCCCCCCCCCCTGCATTTTCTTCGGTTAATTGCAATTTTTCCGTTTTTTTGCCTTTCTTTCTTACCAAAAACCATACATAAAGCTGTATTTTTTATTAACCTTTTTAGCTAATAACCTTTTTTTAATACTAACCCTAACCCTAACCCTAACCATAACCCTAACCCAACGGTTACGACGGAAAACGCAAGCAATGAACCACGACTGTGACAAATGCGTGGTGTACTGCAGTACATGGGGGGGGGGGGGGGTCCTGGTATATAATGGCATTTATCATGGGCTAGGGGTTAGGGATATTGTTACAGTATTCCAAAAAGGTTATTAGCCTAAAAAGGTTAATAAAAATACAGCTTTATGTTTGGTAAAAAAAAAGGCAAAAACGGAAAAATGGAATTAACTGAGAAATGCAGGGGTGGGGGTGGGGGAGGTGGCACATCTTGACCTTTAACTGATTTGATTTCAATCTGTTTCAGATGATACTAGTAGTCTGTCTCTCATTCCTCCAAAGAAACGAGAACACGATGTTCATCGATCTGAGAGTGTTTCAACAAGAACAGCAAGACCCTTTCGGGAGTCAGCAGTACTAGAACGGCATTAACATTTTGACGAAAAATGAGTACCGGTACTCCAGACTCGCCAATGACTGATTGTCCCAAACTCCCCCTGTCCCCAGCTGGACAGGGGTTCGGGGAGCACGTACAGCGGTTCAGAGTGGAGCCAGGTCAGGGAACCTGTTGGAACCACATGGACGGCTGTGGTCACTGGGCTGAAAGTGGGTCATCGCTGGAGCAGCTGCTGACCAGCAAGTGGGACTATTGGTTCTGCCATCTACATTTCACATCTGTCTGAGGACTTTCAACTTGCCGGAGCGAACATCCTCTTGCAGAATGTGTTCTTTGCAGTGGCCAATAGAAATGTGCAAAAAAAATAATGGCCCCTATGCCATAGTGAGACCATTGTCAATATTCTCTGGAGACACTAGACCCGGAGTGGTATTTCGTACTGCTATTGGCCACTGCAACTAGGGTTATTAACGCCCCTGACGGCAAGAGTTAAGCCTTTGTTGTGTCAGTATCCGATAAAGGGAATTCACTCTTGCAAAAGGCTAGCCATTCAGTGGCCTCAAATAGAACCCATTTAGTGGCGATAGCTTATACCCTGGTTCGGTCGGTACGCAAACATCTCTGAATGGCACAGTGGTAGAGCGAGTTCGCTTCGTGTCAAGTAAACCTGAGTTCGAACCTGGGTAACATGGGGATTTTTTCCTCTCACTTTGCAACTAGGCCTTACGGTCTGAACGTGGAGATTTTTCGGATGAGCCGATAATATAAACCTGACTTAGGTCCTGTGTCATCTCCCTGCACTTAGCACATGTTCGATTTAAAACCAGTGGCAACCGAAAAAGTTGTCATTTGGTCAAAAAACAACAACCGCCCCACCCCACCCCCGCCCCCACACCACCCCCTGCCCCCTCACAGTCAATCACACAAAACATACACAAAATCGCATGAAAAAACAAAAAACAAAAAATGAGTGGCGCGCCTCTGGCTGCGACGCTCTCTCCAGGTGTGAGCAACCCGGATTTCACAGAGACAGCCTCTGTGACTATAAATTACCAATACCTAATCTCCCCCCCACCACCAAGGCCATTCATTTGTTGCAAAAAGGCGTTTCTTTGCAGTGGCCAATAGAAACGGTTACAACAAATAACGACCTCCTATCGCCATAATTAGGACCATTGTCATTAGTCTCTGGAGAAAGTAGACTCCTGTTCCATTTTGTGCCTGTACAAACGTGTACTGCACTATTCTGACCCTGTGTTGAATAAAATAGCTAACGCATGAAATAAATACCCTTTCATCATTCGAATTGTTTGCTGCTTAGGAAAGATTCACCGCTAAATACATTTAGAGGAGTCTTGGGGCGGGCATGAAGCGTGATAATAGGGTTTTACCACAAACGCCCCTCTTCGGCCTTTTTCGAATATAAATACCCCTGTCCTCTTTCGAATTGTTTGCTGTTTGGAAAAGATTTGTCCCCTGAATACATTCAGAGGCGTTCTTGTGGCGTGCATGAAGGAGTGATAATTAGGGTTTTACGCCCTCTTCAGCCTTTCGGATATAAAACCACCTGTCCTCAATTCGAAATGTTTGCTGCTTAGGAAAAGATTCACCGCTAAATACATTTAGAGGACGTCTTGTGGACGTGCATGAAGAGTGATAAATTAATAGGGTTTTACGTCCTCTTCGGCCATGTGGGGCATGCATCGAGGAAGAACAGAGGATTTATCATTAAATATTGAAAGTCGGGGATATTTTTCTAATATTTATGATTTATTGTTGTTTGCATGGGTGGTTATTTATATCGTCCGCCAATTTTGAAAAATACGAAACCAAGTGGCATGGCTTTGTACATCGATTAATCGGCAAATATGTAGATTTACACCCACTCTCCCGCTCTATTTCCGGGTTCTTTCCCGTGTAGATTGAGCACACAAATATCAATATTTTAAATAATAGTTGACTTATTTATCACATGAAAAGAAGAATGGTTCTAGTGTGGCTTTTGAAGGGTACTTATTTCACTGTATGTACTTGTTTCCTTCTTCTCATGACACCAGGGTCAACTTTCTCCGAAGTAGTATTGACATATGACTTCCCACTGTTACAAAATACAACGGGTCAATGCTTTTGATAAGGTTACAATATAAAAGTTCCTATCTCTTTCTATAGGGCAGACACTTGTCAGAAGCGTGCGCATTATGCGGTGCGTTCTCGCTCTCTCCCCCCCCCCCATCCTCTCTCTCTTCCTCTACTAATGTGCGTGCTTTCTCTCTCTCTCTCTGCTCTCTGCTCTCTGCTCTCGGCATGTGTGAGTCAAAGTCAAAAAAATTTATTTAAGTCTGTGCGCGTGCGCGTGTGCGCATGCGTTTGCGTGCGCATGGCATGTGTTAGTCGTGTGCGTGTTGCCGTGCACGCCTCATTGTAGTGTAAAAAACTACCGAAGCAATGACGATGACATTTTGCAGATATCGCGTCAGTCGTTTGGACAGGCTGTTCTAATAAGAGGTCTATAAACTGTTGGGCGTGTGGTGTGCGAGCGGGGGTCTGTGTGTGCGTATCGCGGGCGTGTGCAGGTGTGTGTGCGTGCGTGCGTGCACGCCT
This sequence comes from Phymorhynchus buccinoides, assembly GCA_017654935.2. Classification (NCBI taxonomy): domain Eukaryota; kingdom Metazoa; phylum Mollusca; class Gastropoda; order Neogastropoda; family Raphitomidae; genus Phymorhynchus; species Phymorhynchus buccinoides. The sequence continues at coordinate 11,681,712 of CM065712.1, read as the reverse complement.
CCTTATAGTGTGAAAAACTACTGAAGCAATGACGATAACATGCTCTATATTCAAACTCTACGAATGCCTACAGAGACACATTCTATATTAGTAATGGTCGTTACACAGTGCATTGCGGACATTACAACCGCTAGATTAATCTCTATTCAAAAGTCTTTGAGAGCCTGCAGACACACATTGTAACTATATTTGTGACGGTCGTTACATACTGCGTAACGGTCGTTACAACAGCTAATTGCTCTATATTCACAAGCTCTTTAAGCACTTACAGACACATTCTATATTAGTAACGGTCGTTACAACAAAACTGCATAACTGTCCTTACAACAGCTAATTAATCTATATTCACAAAGCTCTTTAAGCACTTACAGACACATTCTATATTAGTAACGGTCCGTTACACTGCTGCGTAACGTTCGTTACAACAGAGTCAATTGCTCTAAAGTCAAACTCTAAACGAACGCCTTTACAAGAGACGCATAAAAAAAATTAGTGACGGTCGTCAGGGGCGGACCAGATGATTCGTAAGGGGGAGTGGGGCGGGTTTCCAGCGAGGGTCCACGGAACTACATAGCCAGCCAAGAAATCCTTCCACCCAGATTTCCACTACAACTTCCCCCCGGAAAGTTAGTTTTGTTTTTGGGGGAGGAGCAGTGGTGTGGGGGTAGAGGGGGGGGGGTGCAGCAGACTAAACACAATTTTCCCATCAAAATCAAACCTCAGTAATCATACTCCTTGAATTTTTAGTTGAAGCGGAGCGGGGTTGGTGGATGTGGTGGTGTGTGAATATGGCGTAGATTTAGTTCATGCTTTCCTACTAATTAAAAAAAATCTATCAACATTCCATCACTTGATGCATTTCAAAAGCAAACATCTGTGTACAAAGAAAAACCAACCGAAAGAATAGCCCATTTAATATTAATAAAACATAAAATTAATTATTAAGTGCAATGGTCAAAATTTATCTTAGGAAAATAACATTCGTAAAAATTAAACACTCTGTTGGCATTCATTCTCTCGATCACTTTTTGTCTCTCTGTCTATATCTCTCTCTATCTGTCTGTCCTCTCTATCTGTCTGTCTCTCTTTCTCTCCTCACTCTCTCTCTCTCCTATCTCTCTCCACTCTCTCGCAACTCTTCCTTCAGGGCCTGTTGGTGTTCACGTTGAGGATAGCATGAGACGTAGCATCATGCTAACTTAGAAGCTCTTCCAAAAGTCCTATTAAATCTTATAGGACATTGTAAGAGCTTCTAAGATATGCATCATGCTAACTCTCATGATATATCAACGTGAATACATGGCCTGCGTTTTACAGAAACCAAATAAATAATATTGCAAGTAGCGTCTGATAAGACACTGGGTCTAAAAGTTAATTTAAATAGAACTAAGTTATTATGAATTTTTTAAGAAAAGGGGGGGGGGGGGTCATTTGTCTAAATTTGAAAAAAATGGTATTATAAAAGAGATGCAAATTGAAGTAGTGAATAGTTACAAATATCTTGGCTTCATTCTGACTACTAAATTATCTTTTGTAACAGCGCTGGAAGATTTCACAAGGACAGCCAAATATAAAACAATATAAATCATGAAGACAATGTGGAGCATAGGTAACATGGACATAACTATCTTTCTTTTAAACTGTTTTGACACTATGGGGTGAAGCACTGTGATTGTATGCCGCAGATGTATGGGGTAGTACACAGATAAACAATAGAGAGCTCGCAGAGGTATGGGGTAGCACACAATATAAAACAATAGAAATCATGAAGACAATGACTGTGGAGCTTAGGTAACATGGACATAACTATCTTCTTTAAACTGTTTGATACTATGGTGAAGCCAATGTTATTGTACGCCGCAGAGGTATGGGGTAGTACACAATATAAAACAATAGAAATCATGAAGACAATGTGGAGCTTAGGTAACATGGACATAACTATCTTCTTTAAACTGTTTGATACTATGGTGAAGCCAATGTTATTGTATGCCGCAGAGGTATGGGGTAGCACACAATATAAAACAATAGAAATCATGAAGACAATGTGGAGCTTAGGTAACATGGACATAACTATCTTCTTTAAACTGTTTGATACTATGGTGAAGCCAATGTTATTGTACGCAGCAGAGGTATGGGGCAGTACACAATATAAAACTATCGAAGCTGTCCAATTGTTTGCCTGTAAAAAATACCCTGTTAAATGTTAGTCCTAAAACGCCAAATACAATGGTTTATGGCGAGACAGGTCGTTATAGTCTTTATATAGACAGTACACTAAGAGCACTTAGTTACTGGTTCTCCTTACAGCAGATGGAACTGAACAGAATCCCCAAGCAAGAAGCCTATCTCTCCTTGACAAATAGCTTTATGAACATCACCGAGGGTAGAACAATACAAAATAACTGGGCTACCCCGATATAAAATGCTGTCTTGATTGATGGATATGGGTTTCTCTGATGTCTGGTTAGCGGGCGGGGTTGGTAATGTTAAATATTTTAAGAAGATCTTCAGGCAAAGGATGGTTGATTGTTATCAGCAGGATTGGGTTAGTAAGCTTAATTCAAGTGATCGCTTCAGTACTTACTATTCATTCAAGTCTCTCTTACAACCATAATCCTATTTAGCCTACTTAACAGTTAACAAGTTTAAAATACATTTTACAAGATTTCGTCTTGGCATAAACGACCTGAACACCCTGAACACCAATATTAAATACAAAGAAAAATGTTCAAACATGTCCCATTCTGTAACCAAATTGAGAATGAACTGCATTTTTTATTGAGATGCAATGTTTATACTCCTCTCAGAGAAAATACATATTGAAGCACAGACAGTTTTCGAATGTGGATTCTATCGAACTTAAACAACTACTTGCGAATGATAACATATATATTACTAGAGATATTGCTATGTACATCTACTATGCACTGAGGAAAAGAGAAGAACTCTTGCCTCAGATGTAATAAGCAACATTTATGATTGATCCTATTAGTATGTTAATTATTATACATTTATTATCATTTCGGGGTTTTTGTGTGCACCGCACCCCCACACCTCCTATTTCCATGTTTCGATCCACCCAGATCGAAGGCATCTCTTGAGGTTCGTATGGGGGAACACGACTTATCAGTTCGTAGCCCTTCCCTCCGGTCTCTCTCTGGCCCCATGGATTTTCACCATGGTGGTCAGGGAGTTCGTCGGCGTGGCCAGGTCCAGGGGGATCCGACTCAAGGTGTATCTGGACGACTGGCTCACCTTGGCTCAGTCCAGGGACCAGTGCCAGGTACACACTTCGGAGCTCCTGGATCTGACCGACTAGGTTGGCTTCAACGTGAACGCCAAGAAGTCAGATTTGACTCCAGCCCAGGAATTCAAATATCTGGGAATAGTATTCAATACCCTGACGTTCATGGTCTGTCCATCTCCAGATCGGATTCAGTCCATTCAGTTCATAGTCTGTCCATCTCCGATCGATTCAGTCCATCTCCAGATCGGATTCAGTCCATTCAGTCCTTGCTGGAAACTCTTCTGCTGGCCGGTTCAGCAACTGTTCGTCAACTCCTCAAGTTGCTCGGAATCATGGAATCATTGGCAGACCTCTTACCTCTGGGACGTCTGCACAAGCGTCCGAAGCAACGAAAGTGTGCGGAACTCAGGGTTTCTCAGCTTCCTCTGGAGTCTCGGATTGTTTTGGGCCCTTGGTTTCGCAGTTCAGTTCTCCAGTGGCTGGATCCAGCGTGGCTGGGGTCCTCACTACCCATTCGCCCTCTCCAGCATCAAGAATTCCTCTTCACGGATGCGTCAAAGGAAGGCTGAGGGGCTCATCTGGATCGGCAAGAGGTTTCGGGGCTGTGGTCCAAGGCAGAGTCTTCCCTTCACATCAACCTCCTGGAGATGGAGGCGGCCGGTTTCGCTAACGCGAAAAAGCGCTACTTCCCTTGCTTCGGGGCAAGTGGGTCACAGTTTGTGGCGACAACACCACTTGCCTCTCATACCTTCGGTGTCAGGGGGGCACGAAATCGTCTTCACTCTCCAGGGAGGCAGAGGAGATCCTGCTTTGGACTGCACGGAATCACATTCACCTCACCGTGGAATTCATTCCCAGGAAGTTGAACGTTCTCGCCGACCAGCTGAGCCGTTCCAACCAGGTGATTTCAACGAAGTGGACTCTTGTCCATCAAGTTCCGCAACCCATTTGGTCGATGTGCGAGGAAAGCCACACATTGCCACTTTTTTTTCAACATCACGCTTCAGCTCCGTTGTCTCCTGCTCTTCGTGTCCCCGATGGCAGACATCCCTTGGCATGGGCAAGGAATGCTTTCAGTTCTCCAGTGGACGTGTCTGTGGGCTTACGCCTACCCTTCCACAGCTCTTCTTCCAAAGGTGTTGGAAAAGTGCGCTCGGGAACGTCCAGCTCTGATCCTCATAGCGCCAAGATAGGAAAACAGTCCGTGGTTCCAGGAACTGTTGGCTCTTACCCACGTTCCGGGTGTTCCCCTCCAGTTGTTCTTCCATCCAAAGTTCACTCGTTCAATTCAACCGCGAACAGGCGTTCCGCATCGAAATCCTGCCGGTCATGCTTGCGGTCACAGGGTTTGAGCAGAGATACCATTGAAGTCATTCTTCAATCTCGTTGTCAAAGGACGAATGCTTTGACTTCAGCAACGCAGCTCCTCCTTCTTTCTTCACTTTTTCTTCCCCCGCGCCATCAGAGAGTGGAACGCCCTGCTTCCAGAAACTGTCCAGGCCCCTTCTGCCAAAGCCTTCTTCAGGAGGCTGTTGTCAGAGCACTAAAAGCTTCAGACCCAAGGGTAGGCAGTGGTTGGGCCGGCATCACGGCTGGGTTCCGCTGAACAGGTCCCAGTCTGGCCCGGTCTTCTGGCTGTCTACCCACCAAAGCTCTAGCTCTCTCTCTCGATTCGTCTCCTCCCTCTCCATCTCTCTCCTCTCTAATTCTCCGTCCCACCTCGCTCTCTCCTCTCTCCTTCACACCATCCTCTCCAACTGAAAATCACCCTCTCTCTTCTCTCTCTGTCTCTCTCTCTCTCTCCTTTGTTTTTGCTTTTTCTTCTTTTCTTTTGTTTTCTTTCTCTTCGACCTCTTCGCCACTTTTTCAGTTGAAAAATAATGGTTCAGAAACGACTTTGTCAACTTATGCCTGGAAGAAGAAGAAGAAGAAGAGAAAGAAGACCTCATGGTTCAATTCTGTCTGTACAGTTGAAAGTTTTTCTCCTTTGCACCCAACTGGTGCTCAGTTTGTTTCTTTTTTTTATATATCTCATTTGCATAATGTGAAGGGTCTCTCGGCCCAAACTTTGTCAGGCTCTAATAAGTCAACAGTCATTAGCACTATTTGGATTGCTACTGGTCGCCAACCTTCTTTTTCTTCTTCTGTTTTGGTTTCCCATTTTGTGGATGGTTTGCGTAATAAGTCGATTCGTCCAAGCCATGACTTTCTTTCTTTCTTTCTTTCCTGTAGAGCAACCACAGTCACTTCTGACTATTCTGTCGCAATGGGACGTTTTCCTTGTGATTCGCTTTCTCAGGTCAGAATGTGAACCTCTTTTGTCATTGTCTTTTTAATTTCTTTCGTTTAAAAACGATCTTTCTCGTTAGTCTTGCCTTAGCGAGACGTGTAACTTAATACTGTGTAAAGTGGTGTCCGCGCTCTAGTTAGGAGTGAACCAACAAAATTTAAGCAAACAAAAAAACAAAAAAAAATCTTTATAAAATACTTCTGTAAGGTGTTTAAATAACATTTCAATTGAAACTATTATGAAATATCAAGAAATCAATTTAAAAAAACAACAAGTTAAGCAACACGAAACTGACGTTTTTGGTAACATTTTTAGAAAACGCATCACTCCGTGGGCATGAGAAAACCAAAGACAATAATTCATTTATAATTATGGAACAATGTGTAGTTTAATGTCCTCTTTGCATTCAACAACTTTCAGTTTGATCAAGCTGTCCATCCATAAATTTTTTTATAATTTTTTTTACTCCAATTTAATTGTTAAAATTTATCACTTTAACTTTAAGTTTAACCTATAATTAAGTATAAACACTGTTTCTTTCTTGGGGGCTCCACTGGATAGTTCAGCATCTGCAGTAGAGACATCAGGGGTATATGAAATATTAAACTGAACATTTATATTTCAAATATGTATTAAAAACACCTCCACATGAAGTGGAATACTGATCTAGTCTTGATCAAGGGAGACAACTACACATAACCATCAACACAGAACTGGCACCTGTATGAAGAAAAACAAGGCATGTACATTAAATAATGGAATCTGTTGTATTGAATAACTATAACAATAATGATAAAGAAAAATACTAATGGGTTTATTTAAGGTTGTGTAAATCATTAACAAAAAAAATAAGAATAATGAAAGAAAGATTGCTTTATTCTTCAACAATAAACGTTGAGTCATCAGTTTAAAAAAAAAATCTTACTGTCTGTAAAAGGTAACAAGAATGAGATTTTCAGACTGATTGTCCCAGATCCAACGTATGTGCTATACCTTAAAAGGCTTACGTCATGATTATAAATAAAAATTCTCCTGATTAGAGTAATTTTAAATGAGACTTTGCCACTTGTTCGACTTAGTAGCAATAGTACATTAACAATAACAAAATAAAAAATGTAAAATACTACACGTCATGACAGACACAGGACTCCCAATCATCCCGCAAAACAAAAGGGGTCCCCAGGGACTCCCTTCATTAGGTGAACTGTCTAGAGGTTCCAAAGGGCGGATAGAGGGTCCCACGCCAGTGGCGTTACGAAATGTCCAAAATAATTGTTCCTAACTATCTGCATCCCTGGGACCCCCAGCCACTTCTTTTGGAGGGTCTGTATAATTTTAGTGCTTCATTTACAATCATAGACCCCCCAAAATTGGGGTCACCTGGGGAGCCCTGAGACAGGAGTTGCTCAAAACTGAAGACTGTGAGTCCTCATATCAGTCATCAGAACAAGAGAACAAAGCCCCGCGACAAGTAGGTGCCAAGGAGAGCAGGGCCTAGGCAGGGGTGGCCAATGGCAATGAAAAGTCTCCTTTTAC
>CM065712.1:11616565-11674139 GCA_017654935.2 Phymorhynchus buccinoides | reverse complement strand
GCAAGGGGAAAAGGGATGATGGAGATGCAAGAGGCAAGTGAATCAAGATGATGGAGATGCAGAGGCACGAGGAAGGAGAATGATGGAGATGCAGGAGCAGGGGAAAGAATATTGATGAGATGCAAGAGTCACGGGGGGAAAGCTGATGATGTCATAGGACTGAGAAAAAAGGATGACGACGAAAACGCAGAGAGAAAAGAGAGAGCTTTGCTGATGGTGAAGATGATGAGAAAGAGAGGGCGATAACATTCTTTCGTCTAAAATTCTAGAGGGAATAGAGTGTACAGAGTACTTTCCGGAACTACTCTACGTTTTTTGACAAAGCCTCGGTCCCGACGGGCGCGCGTTCGGTACAAGTGGACAAAAACCGCACAGCGGGAATTAACCTGCAGAGCAACCATCCGCTACTACTCAGGAGATTAGTGGAGAGAAACAATCGCATAACCACGATCCTGATCCTACACACTGCACAGCAACCCCCTGAATCCGCGATCCTTTGTCCTCCTGCGCAACCCCTGAATCCATGATCCCAATCCTCTCGCGAAACCCCGTGAATCCTATGACCCGGGCCTCCTGCGAAACCCGTGAATCCCATGATCCTAATCCTCCTGGTGCAACCGCTGAATCCCATGATCCCAGTCCTCTCACGAAAACCCCGTGAATCCCCATGATCCCGTCCCTCCCTGCGAAACCCTGTGAATCACCATGATCCTTATCCCCGCCTGTGCAACCCGCTGATCCCATGATCCCATTCCTCCTGCGAAACCCCGTGAATCCGATTGATCCTATCCTCTGTGCACCCGCTGATCCCATGATCCCAATCCTCTCACGCAACCCGTGAATCCCAGGATCCTAATCCCCGCGATACCCCGTGAATCCCATGACCTAACCATCCCGCGCGGCTCGGCCGTCAGGTTCCCCTCCTGCTTTCACAACCGCCGCGAGTTGAAATGACTGGGACATTTCAAACGATCTGATGAGAACCGCGGTTTCGGAGGAACGAAACCGGTGCAGACTGCAGGAGTAGAAGCGATGAAGAAACGAGGGAGGAACAGTTGGAGAAACTGACAAAGGACAGGAGTCAGGAAAGGACTGAGACGATACAGGTTAGAAAGCTGATGAAGAAAACTGATGAAGTACAGGATTCATGGGGAAGAATGGATGAAGATGCAGAGCCAAGGGAAAGAATCTGACGAGATGAGAATCCAGGAGGTAAGAGGCTGATCAAGGTATCAGGAGATCGCGGAACAGAAGATGAGTGAGCCACAGAACAGAAACAGAGGACACCATGCATAGAAGATAGAGGAGAGCATAGAGCTAGAAATGGAGGAGGAAGTTGGAGCGAAGATCTTGAGTGACGAACTGGATGCGGCTGCCATTGCCGTTTTCTTCCCCTCGAAGCATAGCCGAAGTATGTTTTGTATATTGGGGAAGACGGGTTAAAAAGCCATGCTGGTAAGAGCCCACCCCAATTATCTGCATAATAAGAAAATGTAGTCAAATTTGCCCATGAGACGAATGCTAATCATTAACACTTGTTTCATGGGCAAAATGTGACTGAAAATTTGCTTCATTTCATGAGATAAGAATTTGGGTGGGCTTCTTACCCGCCATGCGCTTTTTACCCCGTCTTCCCCTAGTATCAAGACTAAATTCTTAGTGTGTTTTGTTTACATATCCCCAAGCTTAACCCTTTCACCGCCAAAGTCGCATTTTAGCACCACAGTGATTTGACAATTATGTCATTAAAAGGCATCACATCGGGGTCTGTTGTCTAAAGGCCCTATTGTCTTAGTTTTTGGGAAGGAATGATAGACCTTATTTCATATGTACCCACAGAAGAATCCGCAATACTGCAGATTGGATTTTGTTCTCTATCCAGGTAATTTTAATTTGACAGTAGGGGAAAGCCGGGGTAAAAAGCGCATGGGCGGGTAAGAAGCCCACCCCCAATTAATCTCATGAAATAAAGAAAATGTCAGTCAAATTTGCCCATGAGACGAATGCTAGACATTAACGCTCGTTTTCATGGGCAAAATGAGACTGAAATTTTGCTTCATTTCATGAGATAATTGGGGTGGGCGTCTTACCCGCCCATGCGCCTTTTTACCCCGTCTTCCCCTATGAGCTGAAATGCGCGTAGACGCTGGCGGTGAAAGGGTTAAACGCTCTGGGGTCACACCCAGTGCCATGTGAACATTTCACATGGCCTTGGGTGGGAAGATTACGTGTGTATGGCTGCTTTTTAAAGGTGCCCCCTGACGGATTAGTTTTTGCAAGAACCACGTCGAGATCACCCGAAAGGATCGGAGCACTCGACTTTGCTCTGGTTTCCTAGAATTTAAGCCGTCATAACGGCGATTCCTCCTTGGCGGACTGTGGTCATTCTACGGAAAGACTGAAGGAAAGGAAGGAAGGAGACTTGCATTTTCGCACAAAAGGGGAAGATACTCTATTGAGAGAAAGAGCTCTTTACTGTTAACACATTATCTCCCTTAGTGCGAAAATAACGAATCGAATAGAACCGTGTGGTGGGAAAATACGAATCGAACCGTGTGGTGGGAAAATACGAATAGAACCGTGTGGTGGGAAAATACGAATCGAACCGTGTGGTGGGAAAATACGAATCGAACCGTGTGGTGGGAAAATACGAATAGAACCGTGTGGTGGGAAAATACGAATAGAACCGTGTGGTGGGAAAATACGAATAGAACCGTGTGGTGGGAAAATACGAATAGAACCGTGTGGTGCGAAAGTTTTGCATTGTTTTTGTAGCCTGCTCCAGTTCTTTAAAGGGGCACCCTGGGGGATGAGTTTTTTGCAAGAAACACATCGAGATCACCAGGAAAACACCCTTTACAGAGATCGTGGCAATATTAACATTTCTTCCCCTCAACCCAAAACGGTACAAGTGCAGTTGTAGTGCACGCGCACTATAACTTCACTTGCGACAAGTACAGCTGTAGTGCACGTGCACTATAACTTCACTTGCGCTCCAAGTGTCAAGTGTACTATCCGGGACAGAAAATATTGGTGATTTTTTTTTAACGGAAAAAGTGATATTTTCATTCTTCAAATCCCCTATAGAGACAGCACTTTTTCCGTCTAAGATGGTTCAGATAGTGTTGTGAGGGGAAGAAATGTTAATATTGCCGAGATCGCAACACTCGCTTTGCTCTGGTTTCCTAGAAATCAAGCCGTCAAATCGGCGATTCCTCCTTGGCGGAGGTGCTGGAAGTCATGATTCTTTGAGTGAAAGAGAAGGCGCATGCCTTTTCTAATGGCCGCCTGAGTCGCTTAGACAAAAATCACGAAATGTCCACAATACAAACCTTTTTATTGACAGTTTACCTAAATGCGTTTCGCTCACAATAAAGGAAACAGCTCTATTTGTTTTGTTTTTACTACACTACAAAGAAGAAAAAGCTTCAACCATTCTGGGTGGCCTCCACCCACCCCGTCCGAAATGGCTTCTCTCTCCGGTAACTCCACCGAGGAGGAATCGCCGTTTTGACGGTTTGATTTCTAGGAAACCAGAGCAAAGCGAGTGTTACGATCTCTGTAAAAAAAGGTGTTTTCCTGGTGATTTCGACGTGTTTCTGGCAAAAAAACTCATCCGTCAGGGTCCACCTTTAAGAACTGTCTGTGTGTGTGTCTCTTTGGACGTAGGCTATGTGACAGACCTTGTAGTCTTCAAAGCTCTGCGTGTGGAATTGTGTGTGTGTGTGTGTGTGTGTGCGTGTGCGTGCGTGCGTGCGTGATTTGGGTGTGTGTGCCTTGTCGTCCGTAATATACGGCAACTTAAATATTTAGTGAGGTCAAGATGTGCCACCCCCCCAACATTTCTCGGTTAATTGTATTTTTCCGTTTTTGCCTTTCTTACCATACATAAAGCTGTATTTTAGGAACATTTTTAGCTAATAACCTTTTTGGAATACTAACCCTATCCCTAACCCTAACCCTACCCCCCCCCCCCCCCTATAAGACGGAAAAAACGCAACGAACCACAACTGTGACAAATTGCGGTGTACTGCAGTACATAGTGGGGGGTTAGGGTTAGGTTTAGGGCTAGGGTTAGTATTCCAAAAAGGTTATTAGCTAAAAAGGTTCATAAAATACAGCTTTATGTATGGTAAGAAAGGCAAACACGGAAAAATACAATTAACCGAGAAATGCATGGGTGGTGGCACATCTTTACCTTTACCTCCAAAGCTCTGCTGATTTTAACCGCTTTGCCGCCAGCCATTTTTTGGTGGGCCAAAAAATACCATTAATTAACCCCTTGACTGCCACCAACGTATTACATACTGACCTGATGACATCACTGATGACGTCGAGTCATCAGATGAAGAGGAATAACCCTGATATGTTGGCTTTTGCTCTAACACAGTCAAGAGATTAATATCCCCAGACCATTTTGCCATATTGGCTCTATCAGTTGTCTTTTTCGTGGCATGATTTGCTCAATGGTTTTTGTTGTGGCTCAAGCCACAAACCTATAACTCACTTTGTCGGTCGGTCGGTCTGTCGGTCCAAAATTGTCGCACATTTTGACAAAATTGTCGCACTTCAAATGAATGAATGAAATTTTGGGCTTTACGTCCTCTCGACCTGGGAAGGCACATATGGGACATTTGTATTGGGTTAGTATGAGGAACTAAAAATAAAACAAACGCAAGACACAAAAGACGAAACAAGGACGTGGACGGAACATATAATATAAAGGGGGAGTTCTTAAAAGCGCAAGTTTATTTATTACATTGAAAAGATTTAAAATTTATAAAATATAGTGTTTTGTGTCACGTGACACTTAATAAATGACTATAGTGATGTAAAATAGATTAATAAAATTCTTTTAATAATAATGTTTTACGCCCTCTTTGGCCTTTCGGCCATGTGGGGCAAATAAAATTATTTTGTTTGTCTGGCCATAATACAACCCTCCCTGTTGTATTAAAATTCAAGGGCTACGAGGTTAAAATTTCAAAAAGTTGTTTTATTCATAAAAAGCCAAATTTGGCCCTTATTTATTATTAAAAGGGAATATGTACATATATCTATTTCATATTTACAAAATATATATATATTGTTATGGCAATTTACAAAAATTTATATCTAACTAAACATTAATATTTTATTGTCCTACCAGGGGAAGGAGTTTTCCTTCCCCGGGACTTCCCTATCTATATGATAGGGGGAATAATTTACATCACGTCGCACTTGAAATCGAGGCTACACTTCTGGTCGCTCTTTAAAATGATGTATTTTAAAAGCGTACAAAATAATAAACATATGTAATACAGACACTACAACAGACACGACGAGTATGCGGTGCTTCTTTCGATGAGCATAAGTAGGATACATAGTTTTAAATGTTTTCCAAAAGATATAAAAAGTGACGAAATGGTGCAGAGATAATATTCTGGTTTACAGATTAAAATTATTGAAAAGCCAGGGGAGGTAACTCATGATTGGAGTGGTAAAAATAGACCGCGTGCCACAAACTATTGCGATTTCGCGCTTGTTTTTTAAATTTCTCTGGCAGTCAAGGTGTTAAGCTAGGTAGAGAGAAAAACATCTATAATATTGCGGTTTCCTCTCTGACATGTATAACATTAGGCCTTTCTTTACCTCTCAGAATCACGGAAATAGGGTATGGCTCCCCCCCCCCCCCCCCCCCACCTGCGTGCGCATCTCGACCCTTCCAACGGAAGTGTCGCCATCTTAGTCCTTATTTGTGTGTAAACAAAGTGAAAATGTTATCTAAATGTGTAAAAAAAACACCCATCCAGATGTTATAAATACAGTTTAGATAAGTTTCGAATTGGAACAGCCAAATACGCAGCATCGATCTGGCATTTTTCAAACAAAGTTACTGACTAAGATGGCGGTCTCCCATAATATGGCGCTCCTTGTGGCCGGATATGACGACACGTGGGTACAAGCCATTCAGATAACAGGCCCTGCTTTGATTCTTTTTAATAGCATGGGTGTTAAAGACCCACTAGATCACTTGTCAAAATCACGGGTTTCACGTGTTTTCCCTCTTATATAGCTGGAAAGAAATCTTGTTTTGACCAGGTCTCACTACCATGCAAATGCCCCCAAATTCAAAGCCATACATCGTTTTAAAGAGCAGCCTCAATTTGAACATGGGGACATTTTCTATATGGGTCACAGCTACCCAGAAAAAAACCAAGGGGCTTAATCGTGGCGCGTCTGTGTATCTCTTAAACCACTGTGGTGCAAAAATGTGACATTGGCGGTGAAAGGGTTAACCTGCTGAGTTTAATCCAAAGACACTGAAAAGAAAAGACTAGCATCCGGTCCCTTTTCCCTATATGAGATATAGTGAGGAGAGAAACACTTGTTATGTCCCTTTGCAACGTGACACATTGAGGTTAAAAACACGTCGATAGGCCAGTTGAATTCTCTCCGTTCAAATTCCAGTCTGAGTCTTTGGATAGCCGCCACTGTGAATGGTGTAACTACCCCACTAACGATAACTCTATCAGCCCGGCTCGCCGTAACTCTTAAGTAGTCCATCTTACCCTTTTTAGAGTCTTTGGTTAATCGTGATAAAATAAAAAAAAGAGGTAGAATTGTCCCCCCGTAATTATCTTGAAGATGAGTGATGTCCCTTATGTTAGGTGGGCTTCATGCACATTTGGGAGTGTAAGAAAGGTAACCTCTTCATAGTTTCATTTATTTCTTTGTAAGGTGGGGATGGGGTGCCCGGTGGGGGATTCACTTCTTCTTCCTTGGTGGTGGTGATCAACTTCTTGATGTGGAAGTAATTGTGTAGACGCTTTGGAGATGTAGGGGAAGACGGGGTAAAAAGCGCATGGGCGGGTAAGAAGCCCACCCCAATTATCTCATGAAATAAAGAAAATTTCAGTCAAATTTGCCCATGAGACGAATGCTAAACATTAACGCTCGTCTCATGGGCAAAATGAGACTGAAATTTGCTTAATTTCATGAGATAATTGGGGTGGGCTTCTTACCCGCCCATGCGCTTTTTACCCCGTCTTCCCCTAACTACAGAGAAAGAAAAGGAGAATAATTATAAAACAAAAACACAGGTGGGTTGGGGGTGGGGTGGGGTGTTCACTTCTTCTTCCTTGGTGGTGGTGATCAACTTCTTGACGTGGAAGTAATTGTGTAGACGCTTTGGAGATGTAACTACAGAGAAAGAAAAGGAGAATAATAATTAAAAAAACACAGGTGGGTTGGGGGTGGGGAGGTCACTTCTTCTTCCTTGGTGGTGGTGATCAACTTCTTGGTGTAGAAGTAATTGTATAGACGCTTTGGAGATGTAACTACAGAGAAAGAAAAGGAGAATATTAAAAAAAAAACCCACCGTAACTTGATGACAACCAAAAAGGGCCAAAACAGATTGTTCATTCTGTGAAAAAATTATCTTCTGTTAAAGACCCACCACGTCACGTGTCAAAATCATGGTTTTCACGTGTTTTCCCTCTTATAGCTGGTGAGAAATCTTAAGACATCTTCCAAGCATAAGAGGGAATGGGACACGTGACGTGGGGGGTCTTTAAGGGCAAACATGAGGATTTTGTTAAGAGTACGTGAGCTTTACTCAAATGGCTTTTATCACTGGTTGACATTAGCCTGTAGAAAGGGCCAATAGTAAATGAGAGCTGTGCTATGCATGATATTCTACAGTATTGGAATATCATGGTACAGCTTAGTCTTTCGTGGAAGACTATGACTCTCGAAAGAGGGGGGACCCTTGCACCGCCGACTCTGGTGCTACAGCCAAAGGGATTGGTTGGCCTTTGGGGACCTTCCCCAACGCCAATTCTCATCCTCAAATCCCTTTGGCCGAGATAGTGGGGATGTATCCTGGGCAAGACATCTCCACTATAAACAAATTCTCGCCCAGCCCGCCAGAATAGTATCTGCCCCCTCTGCTATCTGGCAGTCATTGTCGGAAACGACAGACAGGCAACTTGAATGTCAGCTGACACCACATGGCAACATGTCGCATGTGTGCTTTGTGTGTGTGTGTGCTTTGTGTGTGTGTGTGTGTTTTGTGTGTGTGCGTGCGCGTGTGTGTGTGCGTGCGTGTACGTGTGCGTGCATGCGTGCGTGAGCACGCGCGCGAGTGTGTGTGTGTGTGTGTTGTTTAGCTTTACCTGTACAATTAATCTGTACTCCACCCTTACTATCTGTCCGTGTGACTGGTGTGCAGACACAGTATCCTCCACAGACACGATCCCTGGCAGTCAAGAAACAGAAGAGGAGGAGAGTTCCACGGTCGAAGAGCCGAATTTGAATGTGTACAACCCTAACGCACCTGCCAGTGAAGAACGGGAAAGCTTCAAAGTTGAAGAAACAAACCCCAATAGTGCGTACACCCTTGTCCGATCTGAAGAAGGGGAGAGTTTGGGGGCTCAAGAAATATGGTCTAGCGCAAACAAAGCTTCCAGAACTGACGTCGATGAAGACAATGAGAAAGTCGAAGAAATAACGCCCAATAGTGCGTACCCCCTTGTCAGAGCTGAAGAAGGGAATAGTTTCGGGGCTCAAAAAACATGTTCTAGCGTAAGCAACACTCCCAAAGCTGGCAGTGAAGAAAAGGAGAATTTCAAAGTCGAAGGAACGAACCCAAATGTGGGCAATCCCGCCAGACCCGACAATGAAAAGAGGGAGAGTGTCGAAGTCGATGAAACAAACCCTTTCAATGTGAGCAAACTTACCACCACTCCTGGACCTGCCAGTAAAAAGAAGAGCTTCAGGGTGGAAGAGAAGAACCCCGGTGTATACAACCCCACCAAGACAGACCCTCCAGTGTGGCTGCCCAATCCGGAGGACATTCTGAGCATGTTCCAGCAGCTGGAGAATAACCCGGTGCTGTCCCTCACATGGGTCAACCCAGGACGTCGCCCTCCATCACCATCACCACCACCACAAGAGAAGGAAGCCCCCCCGGAGCAGCCCATGGATGTTGCTTCCCAAGGAAAAGAAGAGCAAGGTCCCAAAGAGTCCAGCGTCTTTGACTTCGACGACACTCTCAGCCCGGAACCCTCCGTCGCCAAAAAGATGACCCCGAGAACTCCGGCCCGTGCCGGACGTCCTGAGAAGAAGAAGGCGTCCATGGACAACGTTCTCAACTCCCTGAAACGTCAGCAAAAGGAGTCCTGGAGAATGAGTCTGGCGCAGAATCCACCAGCAACGCCTTCTTCTTCTTTGCGCATTTCAGGAGATGCTTACTCTAACCATCGCGGAATTCTTACAGAACCGACTACCACCACGTCCCCAGCTTCAGTAGACCTACACCAGGCAGAGGGTAGCGGAGAAGAGGGCACAGGGAGGAAGGCTTGTGCTTCACGATCTTCTTCGTCGTCTTCCTCCTCCTCTGCTACGCTGTAGTCCGCAGTCTGCAACTCCAGGAGGGAGTAACGGAGAAGAAGGCACAGAGAAGAATGCTGCTGTTTCACGATCTTCTTCGTCGTCTTCCTCCTCCTCTGCTACGCTGTAGACCGCAGTCTGCAACTCCAGGAGGGAGTAACGGAGAAGAAGGCACAGAGAAGAATGCTGCTGTTTCACGATCTTCTTCTTCCTCTTCCTCCTCCACTGCTACGTAGTAGGCTGCAGTCTGCAGCTCCAGGAAGGCAGAAGAAGGCACCGGGAGGAATGCTGTTGCTTTACTATCGTCTTCTTCCTTTTCCTCGTCCATGTAGTAGTCTGCAGCTACAGGAGCGTCAGCACGGGATATAGGAGGCAGTGTAGTGCAAGATGGCGCGACACACAGAAGTAGTAGTAAAGGCTGAGCGAGGTAGAAATAAATCTGTAGGGACAAACATCGCTCCACTTCACTCGTTGTAGTGTGTGTGAAACTATGACAGAGGACTGGCGAACATAACAGTTGGGGCAGCCACTGATCAATAGATTTGTTTTTCCCCCAACGAAGTCAAAACAGGCCGTAAGCTCTACACACTACTACTTGACTCTGTTTCTGTCTCTCTATCTCTGTCTGTGTCTGTCTCTGTCTCTCTCTCCCCTCTCTCCCTCACACACACATATTGATAAGCAAACAATGATAAACAGGCAAAAAAAAAAACAGAGAGAGAGAGAGAGAGAGAGAGAGAGAGAGAGAGAGAGAGAGAGAGAGAGAGAGAGAGAGAGAGAATTGAACACAATTGAACACAATTTTAATGTTTCAGGCCTCCGGCCTATAACATAGGAGGTGCGGTGCACACAAAAAACCCGAAATGATAATAAATGTATAATAATTAATATACTAATAGGATCAATCATAAATGTTGCTTATTACATCTGAGGCAAGAGTTCTTCTCTTTTCCTCAGTGCATAGTAGATGTACATAGCAATATCTCTAGTAATATATATGTTATCATTCGCAAGTAGTTGTTTAAGTTCGGTAGAATCCATATTCGAAAACTGTCTGTGCTTCAATATGTATTTTTCTCTGAGAGGAGTATAAACATTGCATCTCAATAAAAACAATGCAGTTCATTCTCAATTTGGTTACAGAATGGACATGTTTGAACATTTTCTTTGTATCTAATATTGGTGTTCAGGTCGTTTATGCCAAGACGAAATCTTGTAAAATGTATTTTAAACTTGTTAACTGTTAAGTAGGCTAAATAGGATTCTGGTTGTAAGAGAGACTTGAATGAATAGTAAGTACTGAAGCGATCACTTGAATTAAGCTTACTAACCCAATCCTGCTGATAGCAATCAACCATCCTTTGCCTGAAGATCTTCTTAAAATATTTAACATTACCAACCCCGCCCGCTAACCAGACATCAGAGAACCCATATCTATCAAGACAGCATTTTATATCGTAAGCCCAGTTATTTTGTATTGTTCTACCCTCGGTGATGTTCATAAAGCTATTTGTCAAGGAGAGATAGGCTTGCTTGGGGATTCTGCTCAGTTCCATCTGCTGTAAGGAGAACCAGTAACTAAGTGCTCTTAGTGTACTGTCTATATAAAGGCTATTACGACCTGTCTCGCCATAAACCATTGTATTTGGCGTTTTAGGACTAACATTTAACAGATTTTTACAGGCAAACAATTGGACAGCTTCGATAGTTTTATATTGTGTACTACCCCATACCTCTGCGGCATACAATAACATTGGCTTCACCATAGTATGTTTCAAAAATATATTTATGTCCATGTTACCTAAGCTCCACATTGTCTTCATGATTTCTATTGTTTTATATTGTGTACTACCCCATACCTCTGCGGCGTACAATAACATTGGCTTCACCATAGTATCAAACAGTCTAAAGAAGATAGTTATGTCCATGTTACCTAAGCTCCACATTGTCTTCATGATTTCTATTGTTTTATATTGTGTACTGCCCCATACCTCTGCTGCGTACAATAACATTGGCTTCACCATAGTATCAAACAGTTTAAAGAAGATAGTTATGTCCATGTTACCTAAGCTCCACATTGTCTTCATGATTTCTATTGTTTTATATTTGGCTCTCCTTGTGAAATCTTCCAACGCTGTTACAAAAGATAATTTAGTTGTCAGAGTGAAACCAAGATATTTGTAACTATTCACTACTTCAATTTGCTCTCTTTTAAAATACCATTTTTCAGATTTAGACAAATGCCCCCCTTTTCTAAAAATCATAACTTTAGTTTTATTTAAATTAACTTTTAGACCCAGTTTATCAGACGCTACTTGCAAATTATTTATTTGGTTTTGTAAACCAGGACCTGTATTCACGTTGAGATAGCATGAGACTTAGCATGATGCTAACTTAGAAGCTCTTCCAATGTCCTATAGGATTTAATAGGACTTTTGGAAGAGCTTCTAAGTTAGCATGATGCTAAGTCTCATGCTATCTCAACGTGAATACAGGCCCTGAAGGAGAGAGAGAGAGAGAGAGAGAGAGAGAGAGAGAGAGAGAGAGAGAGAGACAGACAGATAGAGAGAGACAGACAGATAGAGAGAGACATAGACAGAGAGACAAAGTGATAGAGAGAATGAATGCCAACAGAGTGTTTAATTTTTAAGAATGTTATTTTCTAAGATAAATTTGACATTGCACGTAATAATTAATGTTATGTTTTATTAATATTATGTGGCTATTCTTTCGGTTGGTTTTCTTTGTACAAAGAGGTTTGCTTTTGAAATGAATAAAGTGATGGAATGTTGATAGATAGGTTGATTGATCGATTTTTTTAAATTAGTGGAAGCATGAACTAATCTACCCATATACACACACACCACCACCACCACCCCGCTCAACTAAAAATTCAAGAGATGATACTGAGGTTTGATTTTGATGGGAAATTGTGTGTAGTCTGCTGCCCCCCCCCCCCCCCCTCTCCTCCCCCCAAAAAAAAACAACTACTTTCCGACGGTAGTGGAAAATCCTGGTGGAAGGATTTCTTGGCTGGCTATGTAGCTCCGTGGACCCTCGCTGGAAACCCCCCCCCCCCCCCCCCCCTTACGAATCATCTGGTCCGCCCCTGACGACCGTCACTAATTTTTTTTTATGCGTCTCTGTAAGCGTTCGTAGAGTTTGACTATAGAGCAATTGACTCTTGTAACGACCGTTACGCAGTATGTAACGACCGTTACTAATATAAAATATGTCTAAGTGCTCAAAGAGCTTGTGAATATAGATTAATTAGCTGTTGTAAGGACAGTTATGCAGTGTGTAACGACCGTTACTAATATAGAATGTGTCTGTAAGTGCTTAAAGAGCTTGTGAATATAGAGCAATTAGCTGTTGTAACGACCGTTACGCAGTATGTAACGACCGTTGCTAATATAGAATTTGTCTCTGTAGGCGTTCGTAGAGTTTGAATATAGAGCATTTAGCTCTTGTAACGACCGTTACGCAGTATGTAACGAGCATTGCTAATATAGAATGTGTCTCTGTAGGCGTTCGTAGAGTTTGAATATAGAGCATTTAGCTCTTGTAACGACCGTTACGCAGTATGTAACGAGCATTGCTAATATAGAATGTGTCTCTGTAGGCGTTCGTAGAGTTTGAATATAGAGCATGTTATCGTCATTGCTTCAGTAGTTTTTCACACTATAAGGAGGCGTGCACGCACGCACGCACACACACATGCATGCGCACGCACACACAGACACACGCGCGCACGCACGCACACAGTTTATAGACCTATTATTAGAACAGCATGTCAAAACTACTGAAGCGATTCTGCCAAATGTCATCGTCATTGCTTCAGTAGTTTTTGACACTACAATGAGGCGTGCACGCAAACACGCACACACATGCGCACACGCGCGCGCGCACGCACACACACTTAAATAAAATTTTGACTTTGACTCACACATGCAGAGAGCAGAGAGAGAGAGAGAGAGAGAGAGAGAGAGAGAGAGAGAGAGAGAGAGAGAGAGAGAGAGAGAGAGAGAGAGAGAGAGAGAGAGAGAGAGCGAGCGAGCGAGCGAGCGCACATATGCGCACGCTCTGACAAGTGTTGCCCTATAGAAAGAGATAGGAACTTTATATTGTGACCTTATCAAAAGCATTGACCCCGTGTAACAGTGAAGTCATAGTCAATACTCTTCGGAGAAAGTTGACCCGGTGTCATGAGAAATAAGTACCTCCCGTGAGATAAGTACCCTTCGCAAGCACACTAGAACCATTATTATGTCATGTGAGAAATAAGTCAACTATTATTTTAAATATTGAGATATGTGCTTAATCTACACGGAAAGTACCCAGAAATAGAGCGGGAGGGTGTAAATCTACATCTTTACCGATAAATCGCTGTACAAAGCCATGCCACTTGGTTTCGTATTTTTCAAAATTGGCGGACGATATAAATAACCACCCATGCAAACAACAATAAATCATAAATATTAGAAAAATATCCCGACTTTCAATATTTAATGATAAATCCTCTGTTCTTCCTCGATGCATGCCCCACATGGCCGAAGAGGACGTAAAACCCTATTTAATTATCACTCTTCATGCACGCCACAAGACGTCTCTAAATGTATTTAGCGGTGAATCTTTCCTAAGCAGCAAACAATTCGAATGAGGACAGGGTATTTATATCCGAAAGGCCGAAGAGGGCGTAAAACCCTATTATCACTCTTCCTGCACGCCACAAGACGCCTCTAAATGTATTTAGCGGTGAATCTTTCCTAAGCAGCAAACAATTCGAATGAGGAAAGGGTATTTATTTCATGGGTTAGCTATTTTATGCAACACCGGGTCAGATAGTGCAGTACACGTTTGTACAGAACAAAATGTAACAGGAGTCTACTTTCTCCAGAGACTAATGACAATGGTCTAATTATGGCATAGGGGTCATTATTTGTTGTACACATTTCTACTGGCCACTGCAAAGAACGCCTTTTGCAAGAATGAATGGCCTTGGTGGGTGGGGGGAGATTAGGTATTAGGTAATTTATAGTCACAGAGGCGTCTCTGTGAAATTCGGGTTGCTCCCACCTGGAGAGAGCGTTGCAGCCAAAGGCGCGCCACTCATTTTTTGTTTTTGTGTTTTTGCATGCGATTTTTGTGTGACTGATGAGGGGGGAGGGGTGGTAAATTTTGACCAAATGACAACTTTTTCGTTGCCACTGGGTTTAACGCATGCTAAGTGCAGGGGAACACAGGACCTCGGTTTATCGTCTCATAGGAAAGACTCCACGTTCAGACCGTAAGGCCTAGTGCAAAGTGAGAGGAAAAAATCCCCTGTACCCAGGTTCGAACTCGGGTTTATTTGACACGAAGCGAACGCGCTACTACTGTGCCATTCTAGATGGTTGAGTACCGACCAAACAAGGGTATAACTCTCATCAATAACCCTATTTGAGGCCACTGAATAGCTGCCTTTTGCAAGAGTGAATGCCCTTTTGGATACTGATCAACAAGGCTTAACTCTTGCCGTCAAGGGCGTTAATAACCCTAGTTGCAGTGGCCAATAGAACTAAATACAACTCGGGTCTAGTGTCTCCAGAGAATATTGACAATGGTCTCACTATGGCATAGGGGCCATTATTTTTTTGGCACATTTCTATTGGCCACTGCAAAGAACACCTTTTGCAAGAGTGAATGCCCTTGGTGGGTGGGGGAAGATGGTTGAGTACTGACCAAACAAGGGCATAACTCTCGCCAATAACCCTATTTGACGCCACTTAATGGCTGCCTTTTGCAAGAGTGAATATTTTGGATACTGATCAACAAGGGCTTAACTCTTGCTGTCAAGGGTGTTAATAACCCTAGTTGCAGTGGCCAATAGAACTAAATATAACTCGGGTCTCCAGAGACTATTGACAATGGTCTCACTATGGCATAGGGGTCATTATTTTTTGGTACACATTTCAATAGAACTAAATATAACTCGGGTCTAGGGTCTCCAGAGACGATTGACAATGGTCTGGTTTATTTGGTCATTATTTATTCGTAAAAAGTATTGTCAATTTTCAGTAAAAAAAATACATATCAACAAAGTAGGCCATGCATCAGTTACTGTTCGTCCTAGGTAAGAATTCATTTTAATGAATTAAAATAAGTTAAGTTTTGTTATACCATAAATGCAAGTCAAGATTTAGATACCATAAATGATGTACAAATTGAAACTTAGATTCCATAAAATGATGCACAAGTTCAGAATTATATACCATAAAGTATGTACAAGTTCAGACTTAAGATACCATAAATGATGCACAAATTAAGACTTAAGATATCATAAAATGATGCACAAGTTCAGACTTAGATATCATAAAATGATGCACAACTTCAGACTTAGATACCATAAATGATGCACAAATTCAGACTTAAGATACCATAAATGATGCACAAGTTCAGACTTAGATATCATAAAATGATGCACAACTTCAGACTTAGATACCATAAATGATGGACAAGTTCAGACTTTAGATACCATAAAATGATGCACAAGTTCAGACTTTAGATACCATAAATGATGGACAAGTTCAGACTTTAGATATCATAAATGATGGACAAGTTCAGACTTATATATTATAAATGATGCACATGTACAGAAGATACCATAAATGATGCACACATTAAGACTGTAGATACCATAAATGATGCACAAGTTCAGAGACAGATATCATAAATGATGCACAAATTCAGACTTAGATACCATAAATGATGCACAAGTTCAGACTTAGATACCATAAATGATGCACAAATTCAGACTTAAGATATCATAAATGATGCACAAGTTCAGACTTAGATATCATAAATGATGCACAAGTTCAGACTTTAGATATCATAAAATGATGCACATGTTCAGACTTAGATATCATAAATGATGCACAAGTTCAGACTTAGATATCATAAATGATGCACAAGTTCAGACTTAGATATCATAAATGATGCACAAGTTCAGACTTAGATACCATAAATGATGCACAAGTTCAGACTTTAGATACCATAAATGATGGACAAGTTCAGACTTTAGATATCATAAAATGATGGACAAGTTCAGACTTATATACCATAAATGATGTACAAAATACATAAATGATGCACACATTAAGACTGTAGATACCATAAATGATGCACAAATTCAGACAGATAATATAAATGATGCACAAATTCAGACATATAATATAAATGATGCACAAGTTCAGACTTGAGATATAAATGATGCACAAGTTCAGACTTAGATACCATAAATGATGCACAAGTTCAGACTTTAGATACCATAAATGATGCACAAGTTCAGACTTTAGATACCATAAATGATGCACAAGTTCAGACTTTAGATACCATAAATGATGCACAAGTTCAGACTTAGATACCATAAATGATGCACAAGTTCAGACTTTAGATACCATAAATGATGCACAAGTTCAGACTTTAGATACCATAAATGATGCACAAGTTCATACTTAGATACCATAAATGATGCACAAATTCAGACTTTAGATACCATAAATGATGGACAAGTTCAGACTTTAGATATCATAAAATGATGGACAAATTCAGACTTTAGATATAAAATGATGGACAAGTTCGGACTTAGATATTACAAATGATAGACAAGTTCAGAATTATATACCATAAATATGTACAAATTCAGACCGAGATGCCATAAATGATACACCAGTTCAGACTTAAGATACCATAAATGATGGACAAGTTCAGACTTTAGATACCATAAATGATGCACAAGTTCAGACTTAAGATACCATAAATGATGCACAAGTTCAGACTTAAGATACCATAAATGATGCACAAGTTCAGACTTAGATACCATAAATGATGCACAAGTTCAGACTTTAGATACCATAAATGATGCACAAGTTCAGACTTAGATACCATAAATGATGCAGAAATTCAGACCTAAGATACCATAAATGATGCACAAGTTTCAGATGTTAGATATCATAAAATGATGGACAAGTTCAGACTTTAGATACCATAAATGATGGACAAGTTCAGACTTTAGATACCATAAATGATGGACAAGTTCAGACTTTAGATACCATAAATGATGAACAAGTTCAGACTTAGATACCATAAATGATGCAGAAATTCAGACTTAAGATACCATAAATGATGCACACATTCAGACTTAGATATCATAAATGATGCACAAGTTCAGACTTTAGATACCATAAATGATGCACAAGTTCAGACTTTAGATACCATAAATGATGAACAAGTTCATACTTAGATACCATAAATTCAGACCTAAGATACCATAAATGATGCACAAGTTTCAGACGTTAGATATCATAAAATGATGGACAAGTTCAGACTTAGATATCATAAATGATGCACAAGTTCAGACTTTAGATACCATAAATGATGGACAAGTTCAGACTTTAGATACCATAAATGATGCACAAGTTCAGACTTAGATACCATAAATGATGCACAAGTTCAGACTTAGATACCATAAATGATGGACAAGTTCAGACTTAGATATCATAAATGATGCACAAGTTCAGACTTAGATATCATAAATGATGGACAAGTTCAGACTTAGATACCATAAATGATGCACAAGTTCAGACTTAGATACCATAAATGATGGACAAGTTCAGACTTTAGATACCATAAATGATGCACAAGTTCAGACTTAGATACCATAAATGATGCACAAGTTCAGACTTAGATACCATAAATGATGCACAAGTTCAGACTTAGATATCATAAAATGATGGACAAGTTCAGACTTTAGATATCATAAAATGATGGACAAGTTCAGACATATATTATAAGTGATGTACAAAATACATAAATGATGCACACATTAAGACTGTAGATACCATAAATGATGCACAAATTCAGACAGATACCATAAATGATGCACAAGTTCAGACTTAGATACCATAAATGATGCACAAGTTCAAACTTAGATACCATAAATGATGCACAAGTTCAGACTTAGATACCATAAATGATGCACAAGTTCAGACTTAGATATCATAAAATGATGCACAACTTCAGACTTAGATACCATATACTATGCACAAGTTCATAGACTTAGTGCAAGTTTAAACAGCACACAGCACACCGTAAGTTCGGACGTAGACTACACAACGACGTACTAGTCCATCATTATGATATAGTGGAACCTCCCTTGTAAGACCTCCCATTATAAGACCCCCCCCCTCCCACATAAGACCTACTTCTCTGAGACTGTCCTTTGTAAGTATTAAAATTACCTCCCTTATAAGACCTCCACTGTACAATCAATGTTAATGGCTTACCCGATTTTCTATTTCTATTAAAATGTAACACCTTAAAATCATATTGTCATCAATTATTTGTTTCAAACAAATTAAAATATGCTCATAAAAATATAAACTCGCACGTTATAAGAGTATCCTTTGGAAAAAAATGTAAACTTTATATTTTCATGAGTATTTGCTATTATGTGCTATTATCTGCAATTATCCGTAAATTGCATCATTGTGAT
Source organism: Phymorhynchus buccinoides (assembly GCA_017654935.2). NCBI lineage: Eukaryota > Metazoa > Mollusca > Gastropoda > Neogastropoda > Raphitomidae > Phymorhynchus > Phymorhynchus buccinoides. Next base: position 11,655,235 of record CM065712.1, on the reverse strand, counting down.
GAAAATGTTAAACTCTTTCTGGCGATGAATGCTGAAGTAAAAAACTGAGTGTACACCATTTTTTTCTGAAGTAATTATTATGAGTTTGATTTTATGAATGAACGTGGAATGCATGTAGCTAAGATCATGATATTCTACCTCATCTTTAATCAACTCATTAATCTTTAATCAACAATATACTGGCACGAACTGCTATCGAGAAATGAAAAAAAGACCACACAACAAAATCGTACATCGCGATACATTTCATTCATTGTGATAATACTTGAGACTATAAATGACCACTGGGACCAGTTAAGGCACACAAAAACACTCAATTCGAGGCTGGTAGATTGAGGTCCCTTTTATTGGAAACAAGACAAACGTTTCTGGCCATAAAAAGTTTGTTATAAGTACTGGATATCGTTTTTTTCCTTTTTGATTATAGAAAACGTTCTCACAGTACCGACTTCTCCCAGAATTTTAGCCATGGAAACCAAACAAAAATAAAAAAATAAATCAAACTTACTTAAAGAAAACAAAAAGCAAATACTCCCTCTCTCTCTCTCCCAAACAATGATTAAAAGAACAAACATGGTGACAGTCTTTGCTTTCTTCCTTAAAAAAACACACAAAAAACCCATTGAGGGACATAACCCACATTTGCGTCCGTAAGAAAAGATAATCTGTTAACTGGAAATCGAGAGCTTCAACTTGCATTGCTCTTTTATGTATAGAAATGATCTCCCTTGCGAGGAAAAATGTCGAAAATAGCTGAAATCCTCGCTTCATGCTATAAAATCGTATTTTAGACCATGCAAAGCTCGTCGAGAAGAAAAGATATTTCTTATTTGTCTATTTCTATGGCTTGTACCCACGTGCCGTCATATCCGGCCACAAGGAGCACGCCATATTATGGGAGACCGCCATCTTAGTCAGTAACTTTGTTTGAAAAATGCCCGATCGATGCTGTTTACACGTTTAAATTCTGATCGCTTCTCGGCCTTTTGGCTAAGACAGTGATTCAGGAACATAAATTGTTGTTTATACCCTGGTCACGGACCTACATTAATGTAAGTTCGTGACCCTGGTTGGTTTGTTCAGCCCGTTGTACATGGCGAAAGCCGATACGCAACGTTAAACTGAACTTCCATCCTGTTTACACACAAATCTGACTAAGATGGCGACACTTTCGTTGGAAGGGTCGAGATGCGCACGCAGGTTGGCGGGAGCCATACCTTACAAAAAACTTTATGAGGGGAAAGGCCAGATTGGTTGGGAGGGGGGGTGGGGCATATTATTATACAGGCATAAAGAGACAGATCACACACACACCCCAATCCAAATTCCAATCCACACCCCCACATTTGGGACATTTTTAGTTATTATCCCCCCCAAAATACATTAAGAACAAGTTTCTTTAAAAGACGTCGTGGGTGCTTTGTAGACTACACTGTGAAAGACAAGAAACCGTCCATATTGGTATCTATTTTTTTTTTCTGTTGGCCTACTGTATATTTCTGGAATAATCTCTCTCTTTGTCTGTCTCTGTGTCTCTCTCTCTCTCCCTCTCTCTCTTTCTCTCCCCCGCTCTCTCTCCAAATTCCCATAGTCGCATGTCAGACTATTTTTCAGCCCCGTCCCCCTCCTCCTCCTCCTTCTTAATCTCTCCCTCTTCCCCATCCCCCACCACCCCACCATCCCACGTCCCTCCATCCAGCCCGAGTTGTTGGGCATCAGCCGGTGGCGCCTCGGTCCATGTCCCTAAATCCAAAGTAGAGGCGTCTTCGGTGGTGGTGATGGTGGCGGTGGCGGTGGTGTTGGTGGTGGTGGTGTGGGAAAGAAATGGGGAAGAGGTGTCCGTGGAGGACGATGCGGCCTCGGAGGATCGGCACGAGGCACACTTGTAGCGGTGTAGATCACGAAGTTCCTTTCTCAGGCTCGTATTGACCGCCTCCTTCTCCGCCAACTCGGCTTCCAGCTGCCTGATCGTATTGACCGCCTCCTTCTCCGCCAACTCGGCTTTCAGCTGCCTGATCATCTTTGCCATTGTCTCATTGTCCTGTTCGATGATTAGTTCATTAATTAACGATGGCTTGGAGACATTGACTGTCTTTTAACGATGGCTTGGAGTCACTGAAACGGACTATCTTTAGATAGTCCATTGACGTATTATTGAATTTATTACGAAAACTAATAACTTGTATAATAAAAAAAAGACTCCTGAAATATAAAAAGCAAAAAACCCTTTTTATATTTTTGCAGTCATTGTTTGATACAAGTTACTAGTTTTTGCAATGCAAACATTTTCACATCATTAACCCTTTCACCGCCAGCCATATTTCAGCCAAAAATTTCCATAAAATTTGCCTGGGTAGAGAACAAAATCCATCTGCAGTATTGGGGATTCTTCTGTGACATATATAAACCAAGGTCTATCCTTACTTCCCAAAACTAAGACAATAGGGTCTTTGGATAATATACCCCAATTTGATGCCTTTTAGTGACATAGATGTTCAAATCACTGTGGTGCTAAAATGCGACTTTGGCGGTGAAAGGGTTAATTAATTAAGTAATAAAGAAGAAATAATATTTATTTAAAAAAAGTCATACACTCAGTTATAAAAAGAATCCAGTTATAATCAAATAACAACAGCACAACAACGGAAAATGCGCGCACACACCCTTCCCTCACCCACTCCATACAGCATGCACACACTCATCCAGAGAGAGGGGGGGGGGCGGAGGGGGATGAGAGAGGAGAAGGAAGGAGGGAGCGAGCGAGAGAGAGAGAGAGAGAGAGAGAGGGGGGGGAGGGAAGAGGAGAGAGAGCACACTTCTCTATCACTCACCAGAGAGAGAGAGAGAGAGAGAGAGAGAGAGAGAGAGAGAGAGAGAGAGAGAGAGAGAGAGAGAGAGAGAGAGAGAGAGAGAGAGAGAGAGAGAGAGAGAGAGAGAGAGAGAGAGAGAGAGAGAGAGAGAGAGAGAGAGAGAGAGAGAGAGAGAGAGAGAGAGAGAGAAAGAGAGACAGAGAGAGAGAGAGAGAGAGAGAGAGAGAGAGAGAGAGAGAGAGAGTCAGAGAGAGTCAGTAGAGAGAGAGAGAGAGAGAGAGAGAGAGAGAGAGTCAGAGAGAGAGAGAGAGAGAGAGAGAGAGAGAGAGACAGAAGAGAGAGAGTCAGAGAGAGAGAGAGAGAGAGAGAGAGAGAGAGAGTCAGAGAGTCAGAGAGAGAGAGAGAGAGAGAGAGAGAGAGTCAGAGAGAGTCAGAGAGAGAGAGAGAGTGAGAGAGAGTCAGAGAGAGAGAGAGAGAGAGAGAGAGAGAGAGAGAGAGAGAGAGAGAGAGAGAGAGAGAGAGAGAGAGAGAGAGAGAGGGCAGAGAACACAGACAGACAAAGCAAGTCAAAGGGAACGGTTGGCAACTCATCAAAAGCTATGTGCTTTTAATTCTTAGTAGAAAATTTAAAAAAATGAATGATTCAGTTATGAATTTCTTTTTATTATTTTATCATGAAGTTATCGATTTTTTTCTCTTCTGAACACAGAAGTATTTAGTGTGGTTTATAAGCTTACTTGTCTAAAACTACTTACCACCACCGCCCCCCTCTTGCAAACCGCCCCCTCCTGCCCCCTCTGGCAACCCCCTCTCCTTCTCTCCGATTCCGTTCCCAAAAGAAAAACCTATGCATACCTTAAACTTATCGGATGAGACGATAAACCGAGGTCCCGTGTGCCCATGCACTTAGCATACGCTAAACCCAGTGGCAACGAAAAAGTTGTCATTTGGTCCAAATTTACCCCCCCCCCCCCCCCTCCATCAGTGACAAAAATCGCATGCCCCCCCCCCAAAAAAAAAAGGGTGGCGCGCCTCTGGCTGCGACGCGCTCTCCATGTGGGAGCAACCCAAATTTCACAGAGACTTCTCTGTGACTATAAAGTACCTAATACCTAACCAAGGAAAACTTCATCTGGGGAAAAAAAGAAAGAAAAATAAACATTTTGGCAAACGCAAAGTCTAAAAAGCTGACCTGCACAGAAATACGAACAAGGATTAAAATTAACTGTTTGCCCCCAAAACCCGTTATATTTCGGGGTTTAAAACCCCCCCACACCCAGTAAAAGAATAAGGGGAAGGAACTTCTTAGTAATTAACTCCCCTTTTTGTTTATACTAAAGTTATTTATGGCACCGATTCGCCTCACTTGGGGATGAACGTGGGTCTGTATTGTTGTGGCAACTACTTTCACTTTGCTAGGCGAATCGGTGCCATAAATAACTTTCGGTTAAAAAGGGAGTTGATTGCGAGAAGTTCCTTCCCCTTATTCATTTGACTATTCTTAGAACTCTCACTATTTCATATTTTTAAAGAAAAAAACGTGTAAAGACTTACAGCCTTCAACTCCTTCATCATGTCTTTCTTTTTGGCTTTGTGTCGCTTCTGGGTGGCGTTTCTGTTTAATCTCCACTCTTTGTACTCTTCTGGAGACATCTGCATAAGAATTATAAAAAAAGTAGACAATTACATATAACTGTATAACGTGGCAGTAGTGAGTACCATAGCCAATGAGGTATAACCGAGGCGTGGTCACTTATCTGTATTGCTTTTTTAAAATCTGGAATTTACTGGTGTAGCACTGCCTCCGGGCATTGCCTCCAGTATCGTTCCCACCATCTTTGTATTTACAAATGTCCCATTATGTGTCTGTTCCAGACCGAGAGGACGTAAAACATCATTCATTCATTTTGATCATACTCACACACAAAAATCATGTGGCGGTACCATAGCCAATGAGGTATAACCGAGGCGTGGTCACTTATCTGTATTGTTTTTTTAAAATCTGCAATTTACTGGTGTAGCACTGCCTCCGGGCATTGCCTCCAGTATCGTTCCCACCATCTTTGTATTTACAAATGTCCCATTATGTGTCTGTTCCAGACCAAGAGGACGTAAAACATCATTCATTCATTCATTCATTCATTTTGATCATACTCACACACAAAAAACATGTGGCGGTACCATAGCCGATGAGGTTTAACCGAGGCGTGGTTACTGCTACACTTATCTGTATTGCTAAAAAAAATCGGGACTTTACTGGTGTAGCACTGCCTCTGGGCATTGTCTCCAGTATCGTTCCCACCATCTTTGTATTTACAAATGTCCCATATGTGTCTGTTCCAGACCAAGAGGACGAAAAACACCATTTTTCATTCATTTTGATCATACTCACACACAAAAATCATGTGGCGGTACCATAGCCGATGAGGTTTAACCGAGGCATGGTTACTGCTACACTTATCTGTATTGCTAAAAATTCAGGACTTTACTGGTGTTGCACTGCCTCCGGGCATTGCCTCCAGTATCGTTCCCACCATCTTTGTATTTACAAATGTCCCATATGTGTCTGTTCCAGACCAAGAGGACGTAAAACATCATTCATTCATTCATTCATTTTGATCATACTCACACACAAAAAACATGTGGCGGTACCATAGCCGATGAGGTTTAACCGAGGCATGGTTACTGCTACACTTATCTGTATTGCTAAAAAAAATCGGGACTTTACTGGTGTAGCGCTGCCTCCGGGCATTGCCTCCAGTATCGTTCCCACCATCTTTGTATTTACAAATGTCCCATATGTGTCTGTTCCAGACCGAGAGGACGTAAAACACCATTTTTCATTCATTCACAACAACAAAACCAACAGACGGTTTTCGGGAGAGAAAAAAAACTAGGGAAGAGCACTTCGTGAAAATTATAATTGTTTACTTCCATTACTCGGTCAAATGCCCATAGCAACAATGGCGTCGAAGCTTGAAACCGCAGGATGCGAGTCAGCGACTGGCAAACTTTTTTTGTTTGTTTGAAAAATGAGGGGTGGCCAGTGGGTGGCCACAAACTGATAAAACCTGCAAAATGTGACGTTCAAATATAAATCATTAAATGACACTTTTTTTTTTAGAGTGGCGCACGGTGTTCTAAGTGCTGTATGTTTTCTCCAACACACGAGTCGATAGGCTACGAGAGCTGATCGTAGAGTGAATTCCCCTGTTTGACCGATTGAATCAGGCAAGATCACTCCCACACACCATGAAATCACTCCCCTTAATTATTTCCGAACAAAATCCTTTTGAACCAAAAAAATAAACGCCAACTATAACTTTTTTTTAACAGACTATATAAGCGCATGTACACACAACTAATGCTTTCCGTACGGAAACCCCATAGGCCTAATAAATAAAATAAGGAAACAATAAGCGCACGCGTTTATACGCACGGAAATGCGTCCACTTTTTTTTCTTTCTTTCTTTTACCTATTTATAGTGCTTCCTTACGGATCAGCATTAAGCCGTGTGTACGTGTAAAGTGCGCTTAAGCATCACATCGATCAAATCAACGCGCATTGAATGGTATTTTACAGACTAGGCCTGATGAAAATCCGTTTAACGTCCTCCGGTCTGGAACAGACACACAATGGGACATTAGTAGATATATAAAGATGGTGGGAACGATCCTGGAGGCATTGCCCGGAGACAGTGCATCTCCAGGAAAGTGTTGAATTTTTAACAATACAGATAGTATAGACTAGGCCTATATAAGGCGCAGACAGATTTAAAAAATCAACGTGTTTTTTGGTCTTAACAAACACATTTTTACATCACAGCAATAGTTTCAAAAAATTATGAAACAAATTGTGATACAAATACCTAGACCATTTCAACTCAAACAAATTAAACCAGATCACTTGCATGTTAATCGGCCAAGGGTCCTTGGCTATTCACTGTGTCTGTACATGTGATGCAAGTGAAACTGACCCATGGCCAATATTAAAATGATGCGGCTGTGCCCAATGGAAGCTGTCTTTACCAGTGGCAGTTCTCCTTACACACCGTAAAGAATTGTTGGTTGTTGTCACTTCACGGGTGGAGTGAATGTGTGGGTGGCTCCATGAATGGAGCAAAGTCCACTGAAGTCGGAGTATGGCCACCCATGTGGCGGGGCACTTTAAAAGCAGCCATACACATAATCTTCCCACCCAAGGCCATGAGAAATGTTCACATGGCACTGGGTGTGCCCCCAGTGTTAAGCTGGGGAACAAAAACAAACAACTTGCATGTTAGAGAATGCCCGCCTGTGTTGTTTTTGTGTTGTCCACGTCTTTGTATCGTTGTTTATGTTAGTTTTTTTAATTTGTTTTGTCGATTTTTATATCTTACAAAACAAAAATTAATGTCCCAGGCCGAGAAGACGTAAAGCCCTATAATTCGTTAAAACCCCCAGCGTGAACAATACCTATTTTTAATTCTTACTATAACTAAAAAGAAGAAAAAGAATTATATCGGTAAAATAAACGCGGATCGTGCCACATTCTACAGACTTATAAGGCGCGTCCTTGTATAAGGCGAAATTTCACACACAATGCTGGTTTTGTTGGGTTGTGCCACATTCTACAGACTTATAAGGCGCGTCCTTGTATAAGGCGCAGTCCCCAAATTTCACACACAATGCTGGTTTTGTTGGGTCGTGCCACATTCTACAGACTTATAAGGCGCGTCCTTGTATAAGGCGCAGTCCCCAAATTTCACACACAATGCTGGTTTTGTTGGGTCGTGCCATATTCTACAGACTTATAAGGCGCGTCCTTGTATAAGGCGCAGTCCCCAAATTTCACACACAATGCTGGTTTTGTTGGGTCGTGCCATATTCTACAGACTTATAAGGCGCGTCCTTGTATAAGGCGCAGCCCCCAAATTTCACACACAATGCTGGTTTTGTTGGGTCGTGCCACATTCTACAGACTTATAAGGCGCGTCCTTGTATAAGGCGCAGTCCCCAAATTTCACACACAATGCTGGTTTTGTTGGGTCGTACCATATTCTACAGACTTATAAGGCGCGTCCTTGTATAAGGCGCAGTCCCCAAATTTCACACACAATGCTGGTTTTGTTGGGTCGTGCCACATTCTACAGACTTATAAGGCGCGTCCTTGTATAAGGCGCAGTCCCCAAATTTCACACACAATGCTGGTTTTGTTGGGTCGTGCCACATTCTACAGACTTATAAGGCGCGTCCTTGTATAAGGCGCAGCCCCCAAATTTCACACACAATGAGGATTTTTTAAAATTAATTCTACTATCTATCTTATCTATATACTTACCATTCCACTACAAAGTGCATATTTGTACAAGATTAGCTTGGAAGACAGAAAATAAAACAAGAGTGGCTTACTACCACAACTCCCAATCCACGTAACTTCCGGTTTAGCAGACTACTCACTTTCTTGAAAGCGAACAATCGCAACATGGAAGATTAATAATAAGAAACCATTAGGAGGGAGGTGGGTGGGTCAATTAAGTGTAGTGGAATGGTAAGTATATAGATAAAATAGATAGTAGAATCAGGCATCAGAATAGTCTGAAGTCCAATCCTCTGAAAACCGTGGTAAAAGGGCTATCAACTCGCCCTAGACTGAAGAGGGACTTACACTGAAATGAGATGTCATTTGAATAATGAGTTCTGAACACCAAAAAAAGGCTTAATATAGTGATAAATCGCTTTAAAATGCTATTTAACACAAAGGATAACACTCACTAAAAGGCAAAACCTCTGACAAGAGAAGCCAATCCTCTGTCAGAAATTCTTAATCCTCTGAAATCCTCTGATAATTCTGATGCCTGAGAATTAATAAAAACTAGCGCAATGCTGAGTCCCAGTAACGCCTAGTAACGGTAACGCCAAGTACTGGTGACGCCGAGTACAGCAAATTTGAAGCGATTCGGTTAAGAAACGGCGGAGTCGTACAGCACGCGCGTTTCTGAACTGATTCGCTTCCGGGTTGGTACACGGATAGTCACCGTCCCCGGTGATCTTCCTGCCAAATTCGAAGGCAATCGGTCCAGAAACACCGGAGATACGGGCGCCGAGAGGCTGGCGGATGAAAGAAACTTTTCGCGCATTTGAACCGCGCAAATGACACGGCCGCCCCGGTTGCCGTTGCCATCGCCCCGTTAGGGCTCACAGCAAATTTGAAGCGATTCGGTCGAAAAACGGCGGAGTTATAAGGCCCGTTTCGTGTTTCAGACACACACACAGACGGACACTTGGCTTTTTACTATATGATTCCTCAATCTAATCTATTCTAATAGACTTTCTATCATCCTTACCATTCCACTACAAAGTGCATGATTACCAACAAGGAGGTGGGTAATGGTAAGAAAACTACCCTGAAAACAAGGTTGTACATACCATAAAGGGATACCACATAAATTATACACATACCATCCTAAACCAAGATTAGTATTAGAACCACCTCATGTTTACATTTTCCCCCCAAAGACTAAAAATAAGTCTATAAAAACAAACAAACAAGAACTCATACCTCAAAAAGATACAGTCTTGGAGGACAACACAGCACGACGAATGCCAAAGGTGTTGTCCTGCCGAAGTGTCGAGAACTTGCGTAGGTAGTAACAAGTATGAAGTAAAGGTTGACTCTGACTTCCAGTAGGCGGAGGCCATAATGGAAGGGACAGGAACACCCCTGACTAAAGCTAGTGAGGACTGAGGCACTAATCGCCCTAACTTCGTGAGCCCGTATACTTGGGGGCGCAGAACGGTCGGCGTGGGAATAGGCTAGTCGAATCAACTCGACTAACCAATGAGCCAGAGCATGGTTCGTGGGGACTTGGAAGAGTTAAAAAAGGACCTTAAAAGGACCTTTAAAGGCCCCACTGCAAGAGTTAAACGTGTTTTTTTTAAAGGACCTATTTAAACGTTGTTTGGGTTAGTGGCTCAGTAACAGCTTTGCAGGTCGAGCTGAAAACTCAACCAATGGGCGCAGAGCTTCGGTGAATCAACATTAGAGTCGCCGATCGCGGGAAGGAGTTGAAAAGTTGATAAAGATTCGTTTTTGTATCGCTTTTTCCTACTACGGCAGACTCATTTGTCGTGATTATATATTTCTGGTAGTTTAGACATTGCTTAAGAAAAGTCTGTAAAAATTGCACCTCGAATCCGCCTTGGGCATGTCTAAAAAACTTTTTGGTGATTTTCAGTCTTTGCGTTTTTGCTGATTTGTGCCTGACTCTGGAGCCATTGCCTCATCAGCAAGTCAGCAGTTTTTGTCTCAATATTCACAACATGGACAATGTTTGTTGTCCATATACTTTGATTTAATCTCTAGTCTTTGTAATAATGTCTTCTGGACATAATTATCCTGCAAATGAATACTTTCAGGCATTTTTTATAGCTTTTTACTTGACAGCTCAGAGTCTGTGAGACAGAGCTCATGTCACGAAGAATTTCAACATCGCAGCTGAGCATATTCCAGAGTCTGCTTTTTGACCCCTTTCTCCTGGAGAGAGACTCTTCTGCTTAAATTAATTTATAATTGCTTGTTGCTGGAAGTGGGGCGATGTTCCTTTCCAGGTTTATTTCATTTTAATGGTCTTAAGTTCTTATGACCCAGTACAAGTTTTGTTTTTACAAGCATTAAGCCTTTAAACTGACTTTATGATTTTATCTGTCCCTCTTCTGACTGATTTGAAAGGACCTAACTTTTCAGTATCTTCTCACTTCTCAGGCCTTTTGAGACTTTCTTTCAATTTCACAGCACTTTATGTCGCTGTACCTGAAAGGATCTACACGAACCCTGCAGAGTGGCCTTACTATCAATTTGAAGGAAGTGGTAGGAGAAAGTAAAGAAAATATAGAAAGTTTCTGGCTTCAGAAAGGAGCAGAACGGCGGAGCTACTTCCCAAACATGATGCCGCGACAGACATTTGAGCATCATCCGGAGCGAGTTGATCTTGTTGGGTGGTTGGCTGGTCAGTTAACAACCAAGGGGGAAGTTTGTTGACGCCGATTGTTTCCTAAATTCCTCCTTGTGTGAACAAACCCCCCAAAACGTTATGTAGCCCCAACATAGGGGAGTCAAAGGAGACGTTTCATTGCCATTGTACCACCCCTGGCCCTGCTCTCCTTGGCACCTACCACAAGGGCTTTTGTTCTTTGTTCTGATGACCGATATGATTAGTCAGTAGTTTCAGTTTTAAAAATGCCAGTCTCAGGGATGCTGTTTACACACAAATAAGGACTAAGAATAGTAAGATGGCGACACTTCCGTTGGAAGGGTCGAGATGCGCACGCAGGTGGGGGGGAGCCATAGTTTCAGAAGAGCCAGAATGAAAGTCTTTTCAAGCTTTGAACTCACTGCTAGTGCTACTCCTATCCCTTTCTGCAGGTGGGATAGGGTTAGACAGGGATAGGGTTAGGATATAACGCCCGGGAAATGGATAGGGTTAGGATTAGGGCCCTGTGTCTGTCAGACGTGTACTGGTTAGAAATGAAGACAGCAAGGGTGACCGGTCCGTTAACCATCTATCCGCGACTAAGTCGAACATTAACAAAGTCCACTAAAATTAGACTAATCAGGACTAAGTTTTATTCACTAACTTAGTGACTAAGAGCGCGGTACAGCACATACAGTAGTAAGTTACAACGTCTCGCTAAGGTAGGAACGACGGAATTAGGTCAGACCGCAGCGATTTTTCTCGTTGAAAATGATGAACCAACGATTTTGGCTATGAATAAAACGGTCACTTCCTTTGCTTGTTTTTATTAATGGTTTTACTTGGCGCTGACCATCCGAGTTTTTTTCTTTCGGGAAGCAGACACATACTCGGTCATTCGGGAACGATCTTTTTTTACGTACAAGACGGCCGATCGCATAGAGACAAGCGATCCAATATTTGGGTCCAATTCATTCGTTTATCATTTCTGAACGGTAATTATATAATTCTTTAAAACAAATGCGCAGTTACATTTAATTATTTTTCTACAAGTACACCAAATTTGGTGCATATAGAATAAATCTCAATGCTGCTCTACTGCAGATGCTCCACAAGTCGGGAGGTGTTACGTCGAAGACTGTCGGACATGTTTTCTGTCACGCGCATGTTGATGTTGCGATCTTGTGAGTCGCACAAAAAGCTTAGGATGGAATCTGTCTAATGTTTGGGGTTGATGTTGCCCCTTTGAATAAGCTTTATTTTGGTACCAATGAATTTTGTTTATTGGTTTTCTCAAAAAAAAGTTATGGCTGTTTTATTCATCCAAACCTTGATACGGTAAGGGCCGTGTTGCTTGATCAACTTTTTCTTATATAGCTCATGTAAATAATAGCTTTCATTTTAAATGTTATTTAAACACCTAACTTTCTCAATTTTCGACCGATTTTGATAATTTGGGTATCATTTTAAAGGTCTTGTTGGCTCTTTCCAACTACATAATTTCATTAGGATTTACAAAAAGTAAATATTTTTATTAAAATTTTATAACCACCCTACGCTAAGGCAAGACTAACTAGAAAAAGAGTTTTAAACGAAAGAAATTAAAAAGACAATGACAAAAGAGGTTCACATTCTGACCTGAGAAAGCGAATCACAAGGAAAACGTCCCATTGCGACAGAATAGTCAGAAGTGACTGTGGTTGCTCTACAGGAAAGAAAGAAAGAAAGAAAGTCATGGTTGGACGAATCGACTTATTACGCAAACCATCCAAAAAATGGGAAACCAAAACAGAAGAAGAAAAAGAAGGTTGGCGACCAGTAGCAATCGAAATAGTGCTAATGACTGCTGACTTATTAGAGTCTGACAAAGTTTGGGCCGAGAGACCCTTCACATTATGCAAATGAGATATATAAAAAAAGAAACAAACTGAGCACCAGTTGGGTGCAAAGGAGAAAAACTTTCAACTGTACAGAAATTGAACCATGAGGTCTTCTTCTTCTTCTTCTTCTTCTTCCAGTATAGTTGACAAAGTCAGTTCTGACCATTATTTCAACTGAAAAGGGCGAAGAGGTCGAAGAGAGAGAAAACAAAAGAAAAGAAGAAAAAAACAAAAAAGAGAGAGAGAGAGAGAGAGAGAGAGAGAGAGAGAGAGAGAGAGAGAGAGAGAGAGAGAGAGAGAGAGAGAGAGAGAGAGTGGAGAGAGAGCCAGCTTTGGTGGGTAGACAGAGACTGGGACCGTTCAGCGGAACCCAGCCGTGATGCCGGCCCAACCACTGCCTACCCTTGGGTCTGGAGCTTTTAGTGCTCTGCCAACAGCCTCCTGAAGAAGGCTTTGGCAGAAGGGGCCTGGACAGTTTCTGGAAGCAGGGCGTTCCACTCTCTGATGGCGCGGGGGAAGAAGGAGGAGCTGCGTTGCTGAAGTCAAAGCATTCGTCCTTTGACGACGAGATTGAAGAATCACTTCAATGGTATCTCTGCTCAAACCCTGTGACCGCAAGCCTGACCGGCAGGATTTCGATGCGGAACGCCTGTTCGCGGTTGAACGAGGAACTTTGGAGACAACTGGAGGGGAACACCCGGAACGTGGGTAAGAGCCAACAGTTCCTGGAACCACGGACTGTTTTCCTATCTTGGCGCTATGAGGATCAGAGCTGGACGTTCCCGAGCGCACTTTTCCAACACCTTTGGAAGAAGAGCTGTGGGTGGATAGGCGTAAGCCCACAGACACGTCCACTGGAAACAATGCATTCCTTGCTCATGCCAAGGAGTCTGCCATCGGGGACACGAACAGCAGGAGACAACGGCTGAAGCGTGTTGAAAACAAGTGGCAATGTGTGGCTTTCCCCACATCGACCAAATGGGTTGCGGAACTTGATGGACAAGAGTCCACTTCGTTGAAATCACCTGGTTGGAACGGCTCAGCTGGTCGGCGAGAACATTCAACTTCCCGGGAATGAACTCCACGGTTAGATGAATGGAATTCCGTGCAGTCCAAAGCAGGATCTCCTCTGCCTTCCTGGAGAGTGAAGGCGATTTCGTGCCCTCCTGACGACGAAGATACGAGAGGCAAGTGGTGCTGTCGCCACAAACTGTGACCCACTTGCCCCGAAGCAAGGGAAGTAGCGCTTTGAGCGTTAGCGAAACCGGCCGCCTCCATCTCCAGGAGGTTGATGTGAAGGGAAGACTCTGCCTTGGACCACAGCCCCGAAACCTCTTGCCGATCCAGATGAGCCCCTCAGCCTTCCTTTGACGCATCCGTGAAGAGGAATTCTTGATGCTGGAGAGGGCGAATGGGTAGTGAGGACCCCAGCCACGCTGGATCCAGCCACTGGAGAACTGAACTGCGAAACCAAGGGCCCAAAACAATCCGAGACTCCAGAGGAAGCTGAGAAACCCTGAGTTCCGCACACTTTCGTTGCTTCGGACGCTTGTGCAGACGTCCCAGAGGTAAGAGGTCTGCCAATGATTCCATGATTCCGAGCAACTTGAGGAGTTGACGAACAGTTGCTGAACCGGCCAGCAGAAGAGTTTCCAGCAAGGACTGAATGGACTGAATCCGATCTGGAGATGGACAGACCATGAACGTCAGGGTATTGAATACTATTCCCAGATATTTGAATTCCTGGGCCGGAGTCAAATCTGACTTCTTGGCGTTCACGTTGAAGCCAACCTGGACGGTCAGGTCCTGGAGCTCCGAAGTGTGTTCCTGGCACTGGTCCCTGGACTGAGCCAAGGTGAGCCAGTCGTCCAGATACACCTTGAGTCGGATCCCCCTGGACCTGGCCACGCCGACGAACTCCCTGACCACCATGGTGAAAATCCATGGGGCCAGAGAGAGACCGAAGGGAAGGGCTACGAACTGATAAGTCGTGTTCCCCCATACGAACCTCAAGAGATGCCTTCGATCTGGGTGGATCGAAACATGGAAATAGGAGGTGTGGGGGTGCGGTGCACACAAAAACCCCGAAATGATAATAAATGTATAATAATTAATATACTAATAGGATCAATCATAAATGTTGCTTATTACATCTGAGGCAAGAGTTCTTCTCTTTTCCTCAGTGCATAGTAGATGTACATAGCAACATCTCTAGTAATATATATGTTATCATTCGCAAGTAGTTGTTTAAGTTCGATAGAATCCACATTCGAAAACTGTCTGTGCTTCAATATGTATTTTTCTCTGAGAGGAGTATAAACATTGCATCTCAATAAAAACAATGCAGTTCATTCTCAATTTGGTTACAGAATGGACATGTTTGAACATTTTCTTTGTATCTAATATTGGTGTTCAGGTCGTTTATGCCAAGACGAAATCTTGTAAAATGTATTTTAAACTTGTTAACTGTTAAGTAGGCTAAATAGGATTCTGGTTGTAAGAGAGACTTGAATGAATAGTAAGTACTGAAGCGATCACTTGAATTAAGCTTACTAACCCAATCCTGCTGATAGCAATCAACCATCCTTTGCCTGAAGATCTTCTTAAAATATTTAACATTACCAACCCCGCCCGCTAACCAGACATCAGAGAACCCATATCCATCAAGACAGCATTTTATATCGTAAGCCCAGTTATTTTGTATTGTTCTACCCTCGGTGATGTTCATAAAGCTATTTGTCAAGGAGAGATAGGCTTGCTTGGGGATTCTGCTCAGTTCCATCTGCTGTAAGGAGAACCAGTAACTAAGTGCTCTTAGTGTACTGTCTATATAAAGGCTATTACGACCTGTCTCGCCATAAACCATTGTATTTGGCGTTTTAGGACTAACATTTAACAGATTTTTACAGGCAAACAATTGGACAGCTTCGATAGTTTTATATTGTGTACTACCCCATACCTCTGCGGTGTACAATGA
This sequence comes from Phymorhynchus buccinoides, assembly GCA_017654935.2. Classification (NCBI taxonomy): domain Eukaryota; kingdom Metazoa; phylum Mollusca; class Gastropoda; order Neogastropoda; family Raphitomidae; genus Phymorhynchus; species Phymorhynchus buccinoides. Next base: position 11,639,616 of record CM065712.1, on the reverse strand, counting down.
CATTGGCTTCACCATAGTATCAAACAGTTTAAAGAAGACAGTTATGTCCATGTTACCTAAGCTCCACATTGTCTTCATGATTTCTATTGTTTTATATTGTGTGCTACCCCATACCTCTGCGGCATACAATAACATTGGCTTCACCATAGTATCAAACAGTTTAAAGAAGATAGTTATGTCCATGTTACCTAAGCTCCACATTGTCTTCATGATTTCTATTGTTTTATATTGTGTACTACCCCATACCTCTGCGGCGTACAATAACATTGGCTTCACCATAGTATCAAACAGTCTAAAGAAGATAGTTATGTCCATGTTACCTAAGCTCCACATTGTCTTCATGATTTCTATTGTTTTATATTGTGTACTACCCCATACCTCTGCGGCATACAATAACATTGGCTTCACCATAGTATCAAACAGTTTAAAGAAGATAGTTATGTCCATGTTACCTAAGCTCCACATTGTCTTCATGATTTCTATTGTTTTATATTTGGCTGTCCTTGTGAAATCTTCCAACGCTGTTACAAAAGATAATTTAGTTGTCAGAGTGAAACCAAGATATTTGTAACTATTCACTACTTCAATTTGCTCTCTTTTAAAATACCATTTTTCAGATTTAGACAAATGCCCCCCTTTTCTAAAAATCATAACTTTAGTTCTATTTAAATTAACTTTTAGACCCAGTTTATCAGACGCTACTTGCAAATTATTTATTTGGTTTTGTAAACCAGGACCTGTATTCACGTTGAGATAGCATGAGACTTAGCATGATGCTAACTTAGAAGCTCTTCCAATGTCCTATAAGATTTAATAGGACTTTTGGAAGAGCTTCTAAGTTAGCATGATGCTAAGTCTCATGCTATCTCAACGTGAATACAGGCCCTGAAGGAGAGAGAGAGAGAGAGAGAGAGAGAGAGAGAAAGAGAGACAGACAGATAGAGAGGACAGACAGATAGAGAGAGATATAGACAGAGAGACAAAGTGATAGAGAGAATGAATGCCAACAGAGTGTTTAATTTTTAAGAATGTTATTTTCTAAGATAAATTTTGACATTGCACGTAATAATTAATGTTATGTTTTATTAATATTATGTGGCTATTCTTTCGGTTGGTTTTCTTTGTACAAAGAGGTTTGCTTTTGAAATGAATAAAGTGATGGAATGTTGATAGATTTTTTTTAATTAGTGGAAGCATGAACTAATCTACCCATATACACACACACCACCACCACCACCCCGCTCAACTAAAAATTCAAGAGATGATACTGAGGTTTGATTTTGATGGGAAATTGTGTGTAGTCTGCTGCCCCCCCCCCCTCTCCTCCCCCCCAAAAACAAACTACTTTCCGACGGTAGTGGAAAATCCTGGTGGAAGGATTTTCTTGGCTGGCTATGCAGCTCCCTGGACCCTCGGCGGAACCCCCCCCCCCCTTACGAATCATCTGGTCCGCCCCTGACGACCGTCACTAATTTTTTTTATGCGTCTCTGTAAGCGTTCGTAGAGTTTGACTATAGAGCAATTGACTCTTGTAACGACCGTTACGCAGTATGTAACGACCGTTACTAATATAAAATATGTCTAAGTGCTCAAAGAGCTTGTGAATATAGATTAATTAGCTGTTGTAAGGACAGTTATGCAGTGTGTAACGACCGTTACTAATATAGAATGTGTCTGTAAGTGCTTAAAGAGCTTGTGAATATAGAGCAATTAGCTGTTGTAACGACCGTTACGCAGTATGTAACGACCGTTGCTAATATAGAATGTGTCTCTGTAGGCGTTCGTAGAGTTTGAATATAGAGCATTTAGCTCTTGTAACGACCGTTACGCAGTATGTAACGAGCATTGCTAATATAGAATGTGTCTCTGTAGGTGTTCGTAGAGTTTGAATATAGAGCATGTTATCGTCATTGCTTCAGTAGTTTTTCACACTATAAGGAGGCGTGCACGCACGCACGCACACACACATGCACACGCACGCATACGCACACACAGACACACGCGCGCACACACACACGCACACAGTTTATAGACCTATTATTAGAACAGCATGTCAAAACTACTGAAGCGATTCTGCCAAATGTCATCGTCATTGCTTCAGTAGTTTTTTACACTACAATGAGGCGTGCACGCAAACACGCACACACATGCACATGCGCACGCACGCATGCGCACACGCGCACGCGCACACACTTAAATAAAATTTTGACTTTGACTCACACATGCAGAGAGCAGAGAGCAGAGAGCAGAGAGAGAGAGAGAAAGCACGCACATATGCGCACGCTCTGACAAGTGTTGCCCTATAGAAAGAGATAGGAACTTTATATTGTAACCTTATCAAAAGCATTGACCCCGTGTAACAGTGAAGTCATAGTCAATACTCTTCGGAGAAAGTTGACCCGGTGTCATGAGAGAAACAAGTACCTCCCGTGAAATAAGTACCCTTCGCATGCACACTAGAACCATTATTATGTCATGCGAGAAATAAGTCAACTATTATTTTAAATATTGAGATTTAAGCTTCAATCTACACGGAAAGTACCCAGAAATAGAGCGGGAGGGTGTAAATCTACATCTTTACCGATAAATCGCTGTACAAAGCCATGCCACTTGGTTTCGTATTTTTCAAAATTGGCGGACGATATAAATAACCACCCATGCAAACAACAATAAATCATAAATATTAGAAAAATATCCCCGACTTTCAATATTTAATGATAAATCCTCTGTTCTTCCTCGATGCATGCCCCACATGGCCGAAGAGGACGTAAAACCCTATTTAATTATCACTCTTCATGCACGCCACAAGACGTCTCTAAATGTATTTAGCGGTGAATCTTTCCTAAGCAGCAAACAATTCGAATGAGGACAGGGTATTTATATCCGAAAGGCCGAAGAGGGCGTAAAACCCTATTATCACTCTTCCTGCACGCCACAAGACGCCTCTAAATGTATTTAGCGGTGAATCTTTCCTAAGCAGCAAACAATTCGAATGAGGACAGGGTATTTATATTCGAAAGGCCGAAGAGGGCGTAAAACCCTATTATCACTCTTCATGCACGCCACAAGACGCCTCTAAATGTATTTAGCGGTGAATCTTTCCTAAGCAGCAAACAATTCGAATGAGGAAAGGGTATTTATTTCATGCGTTAGCTATTTTATGCAACACCGGGTCAGATAGTGCAGTACACGTTTGTACAGAACAAAATGTAACAGGAGTCTACTTTCTCCAGAGACTAATGACAATGGTCTAATTATGGCATAGGGGTCATTATTTGTTGTACACATTTCTACTGGCCACTGCAAAGAACGCCTTTTGCAAGAATGAATGGCCTTGGTGGGTGGGGGGAGATTAGGTATTAGGTAATTTATAGTCACAGAGGCGTCTCTGTGAAATTCGGGTTGCTCCCACCTGGAGAGAGCGTTGCAGCCAGAGGCGCGCCACTCATTTTTTGTTTTTGTGTTTTTTGCATGCGATTTTTGTGTGACTGATGAGGGGGGCAGGGGGGGGTTAAATTTTGACCAAATGACAACTTTTTCGTTGCCACTGGGTTTAACATGTGCGAGTGCATGGGAACACAGGACCTCGGTTTATCGTCTCATAGGAAAGACTCCACGTTCAGACCGTAAGGCCTAGTGCAAAGTGAGAGGAAAAAATCCCCTGTACCCAGGTTCGAACTCGGGTTTACTTGACACGAAGCGAACGCGCTACCACTGTGCCATTCTAGATGGTTGAGTACCGACCAAACAAGGGTATAACTCTCATCAATAACCCTATTTGAGGCCACTGAATAGCTGCCTTTTGCAAGAGTGAATGCCCTTTTGGATACTGACCAACAAGGGCTTAACTCTTGCCGTCAAGGGCGTTAATAACCCTAGTTGCAGTGGCCAATAGAACTAAATACAACTCGGGTCTAGTGTCTCCAGAGAATATTGACAATGGTCTCACTATGGCATAGGGGCCATTATTTTTTTTGCACATTTCTATTGGCCACTGCAAAGAACACCTTTTGCAAGAGGTTCGCTGCAGTGGAAAGTCCTCAGACAGATGGTGAACCCAGTCCACTTGCTGGTCAGCAGCTGCTCCAGCGCTGACCACTTTCAGCCAGTGACCACAGCCGTCCATGTGGTCCAACAGTTCCCTGACCTGGCTCCACTCTGACCGCTGTACGTGCTCCCAGAACCGGTCAAGCTGGGGACAGGGGCAGTTTGGACAAGCAGTCATTGGCGAGTCTGGAGTACCGGTACTCATTTTCGTCAAAATGTTAATGACGTTCTAGTACTGATGACTCCCGAAAGGGTCTTGCTGTTCTTGTTGAAACACTCTCAGATCGATGACATCGTGTTCTCGTTCTTGGAGGAATGAGAGACACACTAGTAGTCATCTGAAACAGATTGAAATCAAATCAGTAAAGGTCAAGATGTGCCACCCCCACCCACCCCTGCATTTCTCGGTTAATTCAATGTTCCCGTTTTTGCCTTTCTTACCAAACATAAAGCTGTATTTTATTAACCTTTTTAGCTAATAACCTTTTTGGAATACTAACCCTATCCCTAACCCTAGGCCATTATCTAATAGGACCCCCCCCCCCCCCCCATGTATTGCAGTACACGGCGCCATTTGTCAGTTGTGGTTCATTGCGTTTTCCCGTCGTAACCGGTGGGGTTAAGGTTAGGGCTAGGGTTAGGGCTAGTATTAAAAAAAGGTTATTAGCTAAAAAGGTTAATAAAATACAGCTTTATGTTTGGTAAGAAAGGCAAAAACGGAAAATTGCAATTAACCGAGAAATGCAGGGGGGGGGGGGGGGGGGGGAGCACATCTTGACTTTTTACCCCAATTTTTTTTTATGCGGATGATAAAAATTGATTGATTAACAAATTGTGTGATTGATTTACTCTTTTAACGACAATATCCTATATCGAGGCGAACAGTACAGTGAGAGCTGTACATGTACACTAAACGAATTTTCTACAGTATTGGAAAATCATGGAAAAGCTTAGTTTTGGGTGAAAGTCTCCCCATGGGTATACCGGGGGTGGGTGGAGGATAGGAGTGGGAGTAGGGGGTGAAAGAGTAGTGAGGGTGGGGGGGGGGGGGGCTTTCGTAAAAAAACAGTTTCCCCACCTTCTGGAAGTTCTGTGTTTGTAACTTCCTCTAATCTGCCACTCTCTTTGACTCTGCCTTTTCCCTTTGCTTTCTATCATCTACTATCTTTCTGACTTATTCAATAAATTATTGGCCCATTCTCCTGCCTTTTAAAAAAATTAAACAATATTCAGTAGTCTTCAGGTTTTTTGTGGGGTGTTTTTTTTCTTCAGGAGATCAGAGTTATAATATCATCCTATGTTGGCCACAGCGTGAGGAACAAAAACGCAAAGCATAGTCATCCCATTCACATAGTGGCCCATAGGAATACAAAGGGAATGAGCACCTAGGCCTATTTTGTAATGAACATTCTTTTTTCTTTTCTTTCCTGTAGAGCACAACCACAGTCACTTCTGACTATTCTGTCGCTGTAACTTTAGGGGAATCTGCGGAAATGCGCACTGAGGTACTAGGGGAAGACGGGGTAAAAAGCGCATGGGCGGGTAAGAAGCCCACCCCAATTATCTCATGAAATGAAGAAAATTTCAGTCAAATTTGCCCATGAGATGCCCATGAAACGATCTAGCATTCGTCTCATGGGCAAATTTGACTGAAATTTTCTTCATTTCATGAGATAATTGGGGTGGGCTTCTTACCCGCCCATGCGCTTTTTATCCCGTCTTCCCCTACCAAGAAAAAAAAAAGATTTTTTTTTACTTTTGATTACGGTATGCTGCTTGCTCTCTCTCTCTCTCTCTCTCTCTCTCTCTCTCTCTCTCTCTCTCTTGTGTGCACTTTTAAAAAAAAAATTTGAATGTTAAAAGATGAGTGTGAAAACTAAGATTAGGTTTTTATTTTTTCGTGTGTATGAGCTTACTTCACACATTTTGAATGTTAATAATGAGTATAGTTAATAATAATAGGTTTGATTTTGTTATTGATGTGTTACAATATAGGGATGTATTTTGCATGCTTTATATTACTTTGTATGTGTTTATTTTCGTTTTCCATTTTCTACTTTATATGTATTCTGTCCAGAGGGCTGGATGTAAAAAAGCATGTTATTGCTTACTCTATTACCCTCTATAAATAAAAATCCATTCATTCATTCATTCTCTCTCTGCGTCTTGGTTCTTCTGCTTGTGTGTCTCTGTGGCTTTTCTCCTTTGCTGGCGGGTTTGGTCAATGTTCTTGTTGTCTGCTGGCTGGCTGGGCCCTGTAGGCTACTCGTTGCCAAGTTGGCACTTGAAGTGACGCATTACTGTAGTCCAACAGTTGGAGTTCCGTATCTCTCATATAGCGATAGGCACTGTCGCATGAAAAAGGTAGCTCGTAAAAAAATAAGTAGCTCGCTACCTATGACAGTGTGTATTTGCGACATTGAGCATGAACCACAAATTTCACTTTTTTCTAGGGTTAGGGATAGGGTTAGGGTTAGGGTTAGGGTTAGGTAAATGGTTAAAGTAAAGAAACAGTGAAATTTGTGGTTGTCGCAAATACAGACTCTCATAGTAGCGAGCTACTTATTTTTACGAGCTACCTTTTTTCATGCGACAGGCCTAACGTCTGTGGTCTGCCTCTATGCTGCTTTCTGTCTGTCGTGGCTTCGCACTGGCTGAACGGTAGACTGCAGGCTGTGGTAGGCTTGTAGAAAACCGACGACTCTCCAAAATGATCGCTTTCACTCGTCACTTTCACACCATGCTCTATTTTGCTCATTCCTAAAAAAAATGAAACATTCCTCATTGTCTCATCATCTCTCCTGTTTTTCCTATATACCCCCCCCCCCCTTCTTTTTATTCCTTCGTATACATGCATTACAGTTCTTACGGCTCTCCCCCCCCCCTCCTCTCTCTCTCTCTCTCTCTCTCTCTCTCTCTCTCTCTCTCTCCATGCAGTATGTACTTAGATATTAAATTTTGGTATCAAACAACAATTTTGTTTTCTTGTGTTTAGTCCGCCATTTTCCTCATCTTCAACTCTGTTCGGAATATTATATTTAGGTTCTTGCAGAAACCATATTTGTATTTGGATATGGCTAATCTGATTGATGAACAAAACCACAATAACAAACAATCAAAAGATAGGGCACATCAAGAGGCCGCGAGGCCTGGCTGCCCTGAAGATCTGACCTGACATGATGGCTAACTTGGCAATTAGCAGTAAAAGGTGAACTTTCTTCCTCACCAGTGGATTTATTAGTAGTCTTCAGTCGGTGTGGGGGCAGTGCCAGGAATCTGACACAGCCCTCCTGTATGTGGGAAGATAACCGTGTGCGCACAGGCGCGCACGAATGTGTGTGTGTGGGTTAGTATTCCAAAAAGGTTATTAGCTAAAAAGGTTTATAAACTACAGTTTTATGTTTGGCAAGAAAGGCAAAAACGGAAAATTGCAATTAACCGAGAAATGCAGGGGGGGTGGCACATCTTTACCTTTACCTGGGATTAGCCCCCCCCCCCCCCCCCAAAAAAAAGCTTCAACCACAATGGGATTAGCCCCCACCCACCCCATCCAAACTGACTACTCTTTCCGGCATCTCCGCCAAGGAGGAATCGCCGTTTTGACAGTTTGATTTATAGGAAACCAGAGCAAAGTGGGTGTTCCTATCCTTGAAAAGGCTGTCTTTCTGGTGACCTCGACGTGTTTCTTGAAACAAATCATCCGTCAGGGTCCACCTTTAAAGCCCTTTGCCCTATATAATTACTAACACTAACCATTTCAAAAACCTCCTAGATATAGTGACCCCAAAAATAATGTTTTTAAATACAGTTATGATTAAGACGACAATGATAGTTCAAAAAGCGCCACAGCGGTGCCAATCTGATTGATGAACAAAACCACAATAACAAACAATCAAAAGATAGGGCACATCAAGAGGCCGCGAGGCCTGGCTGCCCTGAAGATCTGACCTGATTATAATGAGTCACTAGTGATCGGAAATAGAAGAGTTGTTTTTTGACGGAAGTATATTGCACGTAAATCGTATCGTATTGGGGTCAAATCGTATGCAGTGTGGCTGGGGCTTAACCACAGAGTTAAAACCGTTTTAACGCCGTGGCGTGGGCTTCTTCTTCTTCTTAACACAGACAAAACTAGTTGTTCACTTGTTGGGAACCAGGAAGTGAATCTGAAAACTGAAAAGTAAGTGCGATTTAACTTTACCTTTTTTAAGAACTCAAAACTCGCTTCAAAAGACATTTATCGTAATGATTTGACACTATTCAGCATTTTAGTCTTAAGAGAAGAAAATTGATGACTAACCTCAAGTTTGTGAGTTCTGAGGAGCCTTCGCGAGCATCGCAATGAAAACGAAACGAGTGACGCGCGACTTCTTTTATTTTCGTTTCCTGGTTGACACAAAGCGGAAGTTGGCTGAGCATTACATCCCTTTACAGTATTTTTTGACTCGGCGTTGTGGTTGAAAACCAGAACTACAAAACGCACCAAAACCATTGAAAACGCAATAGTTATGAATGTTTACTAGCCCCTTCGAGAAGACACTAGAACAAGAGGTTCTCAGGACTAAAGTCGACAACTGGAATAAAATTGTTTAAACAATATGTACACCTTCTTTTAAATCACCTGAAACGTGATTCAGGTTAGATCAAAAGGCAAGAAACTCTAGCCCCCTCCTCATTCAAATACCGGGTATAAACTCCCCCCTCCCCTCCCCCACCTCCCTCATGCTGTTCTGTACATCATCTCCCTCTGCTTTGAGCCCTCTCCCTCAAACCACCCCTATTCCCTATCCGCCCCCTTTCCCCTATTCCTTCCTCTCACCCCCACCACCCCGGCTGGAGGTTGGGACGAAAGGGTGTTGGGGGTGGGGGTGGGGGTGGGGGTGGGTAGAGGGGAAGGATGTGTGTGTGTGCGCGTGCGTGCGTGCATGTGTGTGTGTGTGTGTGTGTGTGTGTGTGTGTGTGTGTGTGTGCGTGTTGTGCGTGCGTGCGTGCGTGCGTGTGCGTGCATGCATGCATATATATATATATGTGTGCGTGTGTGTGTACTATGATGTGTGTGTGTGTGTGTGTGTGTGTGTGTGTGTGTGTGTGTGTGTGTGTGTGTGTGTGTGTGTGTGTGTGTGTGTGTGTGTGTGTGTGTGTGTGTGTGCATGCATGCATATATATATATGTGTGCGTGTGTGTGTGTGTGTGTGTGGTGTGTGTGTGTGTGTGTGTGCTCTTACATATTTGTATGTGTGCGTGCTTGCCGCGTGTCAATGTGTGCGTGCGTGTGTATGTGTGTAGGCCTATGCTCTTTTACTATTTCTGGTTTAACTTTGTGCTGGTTTGCTTTTATTGTGGATTTTCGATTTGATGCAAAGAGGACACCACCCTCTTGTAGAATGTCTTTTTTGCTCAGGCCTTTTTATTTTTTTAAAATTGTATACAGTTTATCTAAAGGAGTTTCGCTCACAACAAAGGAAATAGCTCCCCTTTTTTTTTTTTTTTTTTTTTTTTTTTTTTTTTTTTACTGTACTACAAAAAAAACACACACGCTTCAACCACAACTCTCTCCGGCATTTCCGCCAAGGAAAAATCGCCGTTTTTGACGGTTTAATTTCTAAGAAACCAGAGCAAAGTGAGTGTTCCTATCCTTAAAAAGGCTGTTTTCCTGGTGATCTCGACGTGTTTCTTGCAAATACTCATCCGTCTGAGTCCACCTTTAACCCTTTCACCGCCGATGTAGCACCACAGTGATTTAACACCTATGTCACTAAAAGGCATCAAATTGCGGTCTATTATCCAAAGACCCTATTGTCTGAGTTTTGGGAAGTAAGGGTAGACCTTATTTTATATATGTCACAGAAGAATCCCCAATACTACAGATGGATTTTGTTCTCTACCCAGGTACATTTAATGGATTTTGTGGCTGGCGGTGAAAGGGTTAAGGATTCCATAATACACGTGAACATTTTCTCTCTCTTTCCCAATGGCAACACACAGTAATAGCCAGTTAGCCACTCCTTATAAACGACCACTGGCATGTCACAGTGTTGCCATAGGGAAAGAGTTAAAAATATTCACGTGTACAGATACCTTTATAATCTTTTTCTTCTTGGGGGGAGGGAGGGGAGGGATGGAGAGGGAGAAAGGAAGGTTGATGAATGAGACGAAGATGCGGAGCGGGATGAGGGTGGTGTGTTGTCCCATCTTTAAAGATCCACCACTGACCCACCACGATTAAGTCCCTGGGTTTTTTTTTGTGGGTAGCTGTGACCCACATACAAATACCCCCAAACTTCAAATTGAGGCTGCTCTTCTTTAAAATGATGTTTCGTTTTCAATTTGGGGGGGGGGGGGAATTTGCATGGTAGTCAAACCTTGATCGAAACAAGATTTCCTACCAGCTATAAGAGGGAAAACACGTGAAAGCCGCGATTTTGACACGCCATCTGGTGGGTCTTTAATCTTGTATGAGCGATTCACTGCCCCCCGGAGGGGGGGGGGGGGGGGGGGGGGGGGAGATTGAAAACAAAATGCACGTGCTGCTCGCTTCCGAGTTATTTGATCACTTGTCGTTTGAATCAAAGAGACGCTGGACCCCAAAATTGTTATAGTTAACATCAGTTGACAGCGAAGGAGTAGAGAGCAAAGAAGAGCAGCACCCGCAACGGTTTTGTGCCTAATATTTACACAGAGAAGGGGTAGAAGAAGGAGAAGAAGAAGGAGAAGGAGAAGAAGAAGAAGAAGAAGAAGAAGAAGAAGAAAGAAGAAGAAGAAGAGAAGAAGAAGGAGAAGAAGAAGAAGAAGAAGGAGAAGAAGAAGAAGAAGAAGAAGGAGAAGGAGAAGAAGAAGAAGAAGGAGAAGAAGGAGAAGGGGGAGGAGGAGGAAGAAGAGGAAGAAAAAAGAAGAAGAAGGAGAAGAAGGAGAAGGGGAAGGAGAAGAAGAAGGAGGAGGAGGAGGAGGAGGAAAAGAAGAAGAAGAAGGAGGAGGAGGAGGAGGAAGAGGAAGTAGGAGGAGGAAGAAGAAGAAGAAGGAGGAGGAGGAGGAGGAAGAGGAGTAGGAAGAGGAGAAGGAAGAAGAAAGGAAGAAGAAGGAGGAGGAGGAGGGGAGTAGGAGGAGGAAAGAAGAAGAAGAGGAAGGGGTTGGAAGAAGAAGAAGAAGGAGGAGGAGGAGAAGGAAGAAGAAGAAGAGGAGTATAGGAAGGAGGAGGAGGAGGAAAGAAGAAGAAAAGAAGGGGTTGAAGAAGAAGAAGGAGGAGGAGGAGGAAGAGGAGTAGGAGTAAAGAAGGAGAAGAAGAAGGGAAAAGAAATAGGAGGAAAGGCGGAGAAAAAGGAGAATAATAATAATAAGAAGAAAATAAAGAAGGAGAAGGAGGAAGAGGAGGAGGAAAACATGGACAAGGAGAAAGAAGAGGAAAGAAAGAAGAAGAAACCGAATTTGGCGAGTGTTAACAATTGCTTGGAGAATAGCATATGCATGTTAGTTAAAGAGGGCTTCACCTACATTTTACAGAAAAGCCTTCCTGATTACGTCAGCGAGTACGCCTGCGAACGAAAACGAACCGCGGGCTGCCAAGCAACTATCCAGATGCAGAATAATCAAGTAGTGCAGAGAACCAACCAGCATGACCACGATCCAGAACCCAAAAAACGCTGGGGGGATACCAAACGCAAGTTAGTTTGCGAGGGATTCACCTACTTTTTCCAGAAACGCCTTCCTTATTACGTCAGTGAGTACGCCTGCGAACGAAAACGAACCGCGGCAGGAGCAGGAGCAGGAGCAGGAGCGGGCTGCCAAGCAACTATCCAGATGCAGAAACGTAAAATAGTGCAGAGAACCAACCAGCATAACCACGATCCAGAACCCAATCCTGCAGCTACTACTACTACAACCACTGCTACTACTACTACTACTACTACTACTACTACACAACAACCGCCTGAATCCCACCCCGATCCCGATCCTCGCGCGCCGCAACCGGCGTCGGATTCCCACCAACGTGATCCTGACCATACTACTGCTGCTGCTGCTGCTGCTGCTGCTGCACTACAGCCACCAGCAAGAGATGCCAAAACGGCTGACGATGATCGTGTGAAGCGACCTGAAGAAGAGAGCGAAGTCACTACGAGCGAAGATGAAGATGGAGTAGAAAGTGGTGAAGACGCGGGAGTCGAGGGGAAAGACTCTAGTGATGATGAAGATGAAGGAGTCAAGGGGAACGGAGATGCGAGAGGCAAGAGGAAAGGAGATTATGGAGATGCAATAGGCAAGAGGAAGGGAGAGGCAAGAGGCAAGAGGAAAGGAGATGATGGAGATGCAAGAGGCAAGAGGAAAGGAGATTATGGAGATGCAATAGGCAAGAGAGATGCAAGAGGCAAGAGGAAAGGAGATGATGGAGAGGCAAGAGGCAAGCAGAAGGGAGATGATGGAGATGCAAGAGGCAAGAGGAAAGATGATGGAGAGGCAATAGGCAAGAGGAAGGGAGATGCAAGAGGCAAGAGGAAAGGAGATGATGGAGATGCAAGAGGCATGAGAGGCAAGAGGCAAGGGGAAGGGAGATGATGGAGATGCAAGAGGCAAGAGGAAGGGAGATGATGGGAGATGCAAGAGGAAGGGAGATGCAAGAGGCAAGAGGAAGGGAGATGATGGAGATGCAAGAGGCAAGAGGAAAGGAGATGATGGAGAGAGATGCAAGATGGAGATGAGGGGAAGGGAGATGATGGAGATGCAAGAGGCAAGAGGAAAGGAGATGATGGAGATGCAAGAGGCAGGGGAAGGGGAAAGGAGATGATGGGCAAGGGGAAAGGGATGATGGAGATGCAAGAGGCAAGAGAAAGGGAGATGATGGAGATGCAAGAGGCAATGCAAGAGGAAAGGGAGATGATGGAGATGCAAGAGGCAAGAGGAAAGGAGATGATGGAGATGCAAGAGGCAAGGGGAAAGGAGATGAGAGGAAAGGCAGATGATGGAGATGCAAGAGGCAAGAGGAAAGCAGATGATGGAGATGCAAGAGGCAAGAGGAAAGGAGATGATGGAGATGCAAGAGGCAAGGGGAAAGAATATGATGAAGATGCAAGAGTCAAGGGGGGAAAAGCTGATGAAGGCATAGGACTGAAGAAAAAAGATGACGACGAAAACGCAGGAGAGAAAGAGAGAGCTGCTGATGGTGAAGATGATGAGAAGGAGAAGGGAATAACATTCTTTCGTGCTAAAAATTCTAGAGGGAACAGAGTGTACAGAGTACTTTCCGAGGACTACATCTACGTTTTTGACAAAAGCCTCGGTCGACGGCGCGGCGTTCGGTACAAGTGTGACAAAAACCGCACAGCGGGAATAACCTGCAGAGCAACCATCCGAGTACTACTCAGGCAGATAGTGGAGAGAAACAATCGACATAACCACGATCCTGATCCTACCACAACTGCACAGCAACCCCCTGAATCCCGCGATCCTTGTCCTCCTGCGCAACCCCCTGAATCCCATGATCCCAATCCTCTCACGAAACCCCATGAATCCTATGATCCCGGTCCTCCTGCGAAACCCCGTGAATCCCATGATCCTAATCCTCCTGTGCAACCCGCTGAATCCCATGATCCCAGTCCTCTCACGAAACCCCGTGAATCCCATGATCCCGGTCCTCCTGTGAAACCCTGTGAATCCCATGATCCTAATCCTCCTCTGCAACCCGCTGAATCCCATGATCCCAATCCTCTCACGAAACCCCGTGAATCCCATGATCCTGATCCTCCTGCGAAACCCCGTGAATCCCGTGATCCTAATCCTCCTGTGCAACCCGCTGAATCCCATGATCCCAATCCTCTCACGAAACCCCGTGAATCCCATGATCCTAATCCTCCCGCGAAACCCCGTGAATCCCATGATCCCAACCCTCCCGCGCAACCGTCAGGTTCCCCTCCTGCTTCACAACCGCCCGATGTTGAAATGACTGACGATTTCAAACGATCTGATGAAGAGACAGCGGTTCGGATGAACGAAACCGATGAAGATGCAGGAGTAGAAGCCGATGAAGAAACGAGGGGAGACAAGGGGGGAGAAACTGACGAAAGGACAGGAGTCAAGGGGAAAGGATCTGAGGAAGATACAGGAGTAGAAGCTGATGAAGAAACAAGGGGAGACAAGGGGGGAGAAACTGATGAAAGGACAGGAGTCAAGGGGAAAGAAATGGATGAAGATGCAGAAGTCAAGGGGAAAGAATCTGACGAAGATGCAGAAGCCAAGGAGGGAGAGGCTGATGAAGGTACAGGAGATCGCGGAACAGAAGATAGAGGAGCCCACAGAACAGAAGACGGAGGACACCAAGGAATAGAAGATAGAGGAGAGCATAGAGTAGAAGATGGAGGAGAGAACTGGAGCGAAGATACAATTGAGTGGAACGAACCGATCGCTGCCATTGCCGTTTCTTCCCCGCCGCGAAGCATAGCCGAAGGTATGTTGTATAATTAGGGGAAGACGGGGTAAAAAGCGCATGGGCGGGTAAGAAGCCCACCCCAATTATCTCATGAAATAAAGAAAATTTCAGTCAAATTTGCCCATGAGACGAATGCTAGATATTAACGCTCGTCTCATGGGCAAAATGAGACTGAAATTTGCTTCATTTCATGAGATAATTTGGGTGGGCTTCTTACCCGCCCATGCGCTTTTTACCCCGTCTTCCCCTATATCAAGACTAAATTCTTATGTGTGTTGTTTTTGTTTACGTTCCCCAGCTTAACCCTTTCACCGCCAAAGTCGCATTTTAGCACCACAGTGATTTAACACCTATGTCATTAAAAGGCATCAAATTGGGGTCTATTATCCAAAGACCCTATTGTCTTAGTTTTGGGAAGTAAGGATAGACCTTATTTTATATATGTCACAGAAGAATCCACAATACTGCAGATGGATTTTGTTCTCTACCCAGGTAATTTTAATGGACATTAGGGGAAGACGGGGTAAAAAGCGCATGGGCGGGTAAGAAGCCCACCCCAATTATCTCATGAAATAAAGAAAATGTCAGTCAAATTTGCCCATGAGACGAATGCTAGACATTAACGCTCGTCTCATGGGCAAAATGAGACTGAAATTTGCTTCATTTCATGAGATAATTGGGGTGGGCGTCTTACCCGCCCATGCGCTTTTTACCCCGTCTTCCCCTATTGGCTGAAATATGGCTGGCGGTGAAAGGGGTTAAACGCTCTGGGGGCACACCCAGTGCCATGTGAAACATTTCGCATGGCCTTGGGTGGGAAGATTGCGTGTGTATGGCTGCTTTTTAAAGGTGACCCCTGACGGATGAGTTTTTGCAAGAAACACGTCGAGATCACCAGAAAGGATCGGAGCACTCACTTTGCTCTGGTTTCCTAGAAATTAAGCCGTCAAAAAACGGCGATTCCTCCTTGGCGGACTGTGGTCATTCTACGGAAAGACTGAAGGAAAGGAAGGAAGGAGACTTGCATTTTCGCACAAAAGGGGAGATACTCTATTGAGAGAAAGAGCTCTTTACTGTTAACACATTATCTCCCTTAGTGCGAAAATACGAATCGAACCGTGTGGTGGGAAAATACGAATCGAACCGTGTGGTGGGAAAATACGAATAGAACCGTGTGGTGGGAAAATACGAATAGAACCGTGTGGTGGGAAAATACGAATAGAACCGTGTGGTGGGAAAATACGAATAGAACCGTGTGGTGGGAAAATACGAATCGAACCGTGTGGTGGGAAAATACGAATAGAACCGTGTGGTGGGAACATACGAATCGAACCGTGTGTTGGGAAAATACGAATAGAACCGTGTGGTGGGAAAATACGAATAGAACCGTGTGGTGGGAAAATACGAATACAACCGTGTGGTGGGAAAGCTTTGCATTGTTTTTGTAGCCTGCTCCAGTTCTTTAAAGGGGCACCCTG
This sequence comes from Phymorhynchus buccinoides, assembly GCA_017654935.2. Taxonomy (NCBI): domain Eukaryota; kingdom Metazoa; phylum Mollusca; class Gastropoda; order Neogastropoda; family Raphitomidae; genus Phymorhynchus; species Phymorhynchus buccinoides. The sequence continues at coordinate 11,623,677 of CM065712.1, read as the reverse complement.
GGGGATGAGTTTTTGCAAGAAACACATCGAGATCACCAGGAAAACACCCTTTACAGAGATCGTGGCAATATTAACATTTCTTCCCCTCAACCCAAAACGGTACAAGTGCAGTTGTAGTGCACGCGCACTATAACTTCACTTGCGACAAGTGCAGCTGTAGTGCACGTGCACTATAACTTCACTTGCGCTCCAAGTGTCAAGTGTACTATCCGGGACAGAAAATATTGGTGATTTTTTTTTAACGGAAAAAGTGATATTTTCATTCTTCAAATCCCCTATAGAGACAGCACTTTTTCCGTCTAAGATGGTTCAGATAGTGTTGTGAGGGGAAGAAATGTTAATATTGCCGAGATCGCAACACTCGCTTTGCTCTGGTTTCCTAGAAATCAAGCCGTCAAATCGGCGATTCCTCCTTGGCGGAGGTGCTGGAAGTCATGATTCTTTGAGTGAAAGAGAAGGCGCATGCCTTTTCTAATGGCCGCCTGATCCGCTTTAGACAAAAATCACGAAATGTCCACAATACAAACCTTTTTATTGACAGTTTACCTAAATGCGTTTCGCTCACAATAAAGGAAATAGCTCCAATTTGTTTTTTTTACTACACTACAAAGAAGAAAAAGCTTCAACCATTCTTGGGTGTCCTCCACCCACCCCGTCCGAAATGGCTTCTCTCTCCGGTAACTCCGCCAAGGAGGAATCGCCGTTTTGACGGTTTGATTTCTAGGAAATCAGAGCAAAGTGAGTGTTACGATCTCTGTAAAAAGAAGTGTTTTCATGGTGATTCTCGACGTGTTTCTTGCAAAAAAAACTCATCCGTCAGGGTCCACCTTTAAGAACTGTCTGTGTGTGTGTCTCTTTGGACGTAGGCTATGTGACAGACCTTGTAGTCTTCAAAGCTCTGCGTGTGGAATTTTGTGTGTGTGTGTGTGTGTGTGTGTGTGTGTGTGTGTGTGTGGCGTGTGTGCGTGCGTGCGTGGGTGTGTGCCTGTGTGCCTTGTCGTCCGTAATATACGGCAACTTAAAATATTTGGTGAGGTCAAGATGTGCCACCCCCCCCCTTCCCCAACATTTCTCGGTTAATTGTATTTTTCCGTTTTTGCCTTTCTTACCATACATAAAGCTGTATTTTATGAACATTTTTAGCTAATAACCTTTTTGGAATACTAACCCTATCCCTAACCCTAGCCCTACCCCCCCCCCCCCCTATAAGGACGGAAAAAACGCAACGAACCACAACTGGGACAAATTGCGGTGTACTGCAGTACATAGTGGGGGTGGGTAGGGTTAGGTTTAGGGCTAGGGTTAGTATTCCAAAAAGGTTATTAGCTAAAAATGTTCTTTATTCATGAGCTTTAATTGGTAAGAAAGGCAATTACGGAAAAATGTAATTAACCGAGAAATGCAGGGGGGGTGGTGGTGGCACATCTTTACCTTTACCTCCAAAGCTCTGCTGATTTTAACCGCTTTGCCGCCAGCCATTTTTTGGTGGGCCAAAAAATACCATTAATTAACCCCTTGACTGCCAACAACGTGTTACATACTGACCTACTGACATCACTGATGACGTAGATGTCATCAGATGAAGAGGAATAACCCTGATATGTAGGCTTTTGCTCTGACACAGTCATAGAGATTAATATTCCCAGACCATTTTGCCAGATTGGCTCTATCAGTTGTCTTTTTCGTGGCATGATTTGCTACAGCTTTTTGTATTGTGGCTCAAGCCACAAACCCTATAACTCACAATTCGGTCTGTCATGTCGGTGCTGTCGGTCCAAAATTGTCGCACATCTTTACAAAATTGTCGCACTTCGAAAGCATGAATGAAATTTTGGGGCTTTGTTGTCCTCTCGACCTGGGAAGGCACATATGGGACATGTTTTATTGGGTTAGTATGAGGAACTAAAAATAAAACAAACGCAAGACACAAAAGACGAAACAAGGACGTGGACGGAACATATAATATAAAGGGGGAGTTCTTAAAAGCGCAAGTTTATTTATTACATTGAAAAGATTTAAAATTTATAAAATATAGTGTTTTGTGTCACGTGACACTTAATAAATGACTATAGTGATGTAAAATAGATTAATAAAATTCTTTTAATAATAATGGTTTACGCCCTCTTTGGCCTTTCGGCCATGTGGGGCAAATAAAATTATTTTGTTTGTCTGGCCATAATACAACCCTCCCTGTTGTATTAAAATTCAAGGGCTACGAGGTTAAAATTTCAAAAAGTTGTTTTATTCATAAAAAGCCAAATTTGGCCCTTATTTATTATTAAAAGGAATATGTACATATATCTATTTCATATTTACAAAATATATATATATTCTTATGGCAATTTACAAAGCCACATATCTAACTAAACATTAATATTTTATTGTCCTATCCGGGGAAGGAGTTTTCCTTCCCCGGGACTTCCCTATCTATATGATAGGGGGAATAATTTACATCACGTCGCACTTGAAATCGAGGCTACACTTCTGGTCGCTCTTTAAAATGATGTATTTTAAAAGCGTACAAAATAATAAACATATGTAATACAGACACTACAACAGACACGACGAGTATGCGGTGCTTCTTTCGATGAGTATAAGTAGGATACATAGTTTTAAATGTTTTCCAAAAGATATAAAAAGTTACGAAATGGTGCAGAGATAACATTCTGGTTTACAGATTAAAATTATTGAAAATCCAGGGGAGGTAACTCATGATTGGAGTGGTAAAAATAGACCGCGTGCCACAAACTATTGCGATTTTCGCGCTTTGTTTCTTAAAATTTCTCTGGCAGTCAAGGTGTTAAGCTGGGTAGAGAGAAAAACATCTATAATATTGCGGTTTCCTCTCTGACATGTATAACATTAGCCTTTCTTTACCTCTCAGAATCACGGAAATAGGGTATGGCTTCCCCCCCCCCCCCCCACCACTTGACCCTGCGTGCGCATCTCGACCCTTCCAACGGAAGTGTCGCCATCTTAGTCCTTATTTGTGTGTAAACAAAGTGAAAATGTTATCTAAATGTGTAAAGAAAACATCCAGATGTTATAAATACAGTTTAGATAAGTTTCGAATTGGAACAGCCAAATACGCAGCATCGATCTGGCATTTTTCAAACAAAGTTACTGACTAAGATGGCGGTCTCCCATAATATGGCGCTCCTTGTGGCCGGATATGACGACACGTGGGTACAAGCCATTCAGATAACAGGCCCTGCTTTGATTCTTTTTAATAGCATGGGTGTTAAAGACCCACTAGATCACTTGTCAAAATCACGGGTTTCACGTGTTTTCCTTCTAATATAGCTGGAAAGAAATCTTGTTTTGACCAGGTCTCACTACCATGCAAATTGCCCCCAAATTCAAATGGCGAAACATCATTTTAATTAAAGAGCAGCCTCAATTTGAACATGGGAACATTTCTATATGGGTTCACAGCTACCCAGAAAAAAAACCAAGGGACTTAATCGTGGTGCGTCAGTGTGTATCTCTTAAACCAGCTGTGGTGCAAAAATGTGACATTGGTTCCCGGTGAAAGGGTTAACCTGCTGAGTTAATCCAAAGACACTGAAAAGAAAAGACTAGCATCCGGTCCCTTTTCCCTATATGAGATATAGTGAGGAGAGAAACACTGGTTATGTCCCTTTGCAACGTGACACATGTGTGAGGTTGAAAGTACACGTTCGATAGGCCAGTTGAATTCTCCGTTCAAATTCCAGTCTTGAGTCTTTGGATAGCCGCCACTGTGAATGGGTGTAACTCTACCCCACTAACGATAACTCTATCAGCCCGCCGCTCGCCGTAAGTCTTTGGTTTTAATCGTGATGTAATAAAAAAAAAGTTTAAGTAGTCCATCGTTGTTAGGTACCCATGATTGGAGTTTAGAGTCTTTTGGTTAATCGTTGGGACTTCTTCTTCCTTGGTGGTGGTGATCAACTTCTTGATGTAGAAGTAATTGTGTAGACGCTTTGGAGATGTAACTACAGAGAAAGAAAAGGAGAATAATAATTGAAATTTTCTTTTAAAAAATTGGGGTGGGCTTCTACCCCCCACAGGAAAGAAAAGGGTTGGGGGTGGGGTGGGGTGGGGTGTTCACTTCTTCTTCCTTGGTGGTGGTGATCAACTTCTTGATGTAGAAGTAATTGTGTAGACGCTTTAGAGATGGAACTACAGAGAAAAGAAAAGGAGAATAAAAAAAAATTTTTTAAACACACAGGTGGGGTGGGGTGGGGGTGAGGAGGTCACTTCTTCTTCCTTGGTGGTGCAGTGGTGATCAACTTCTTGACGTGGAAGTAATTGTGTAGACGCTTTGGAGATGTAACCAGAGAAAGAAAAGGAGAATATTTTTAAAAAACCACCGTAACTTCATCAGTTGATGACAACCAAAAAGGACCAAAACAGATTGTTCATTCTGTGAAAAAATTATCTTCTGTTAAAGACCCACCACGTCACGATGTCCCCACCCCCCCAAAATCACGGTTTTCACGTGTTTTTCGCCTTTTATAGCTTGGTGAGCAAAGTCTTAAGACATTCTTCCAAGCATTAAGAGGGAATGGGACACGTGACGTGGGAAGAGGGGGTCTTTAAGGGCAAACATGAGGATTTTGTTAAGAGTACGTGAGATTTACCCAGATGGCTTTTATCACTGGTTGCACATTAGCCTAGTAGTGAGGGTCAATAGTAAATGAGAGCTGTACTATCATATGATTTTCTACAGTATTGGAATATCATGGTACAGCTTAGTCTTTCGTGGAAGACTATGACTCTCGAACGAGGGGGGGCATCCTTGCACCGGCTCTGGTGCTGCAGCCAAAGGGATTGGTTGGCCTTTGGGGACCTTCCACCAACGCCAACTGTCGTCCTCAAATTCCTTTGGCCGAGAGAGAGTGGGGATGAGTACCCTGGGCAAGGCATCTCCACTATAAACAAATTCTCGCCCAGCCGGCCAGATTAGTATCTGCCCCCTCTGCTATCTGGCATTCATTGTCGGAAACGACAGACAGGCAACTTGAATGTCAGCTGACACCACATGGCAACATGTCGCATGTGTGCTTTGTGTGTGTGCTGTGGCTTTGTGTGGTGTGTGTGTGTTTTGTGTGTGTGTGTTGTGTGTGCGTTTGTGTGTGTGCGTGTACGTGTGCGTGCATGCGTGCGTGAGCACGCGCGAGCGTGTGTGCGCGTGTGTGTGTTGTTTAGCTTTACCTGTACAATTAATCTGTACTCCACCCTTACTATCTGTCCGTGTGACTGGTGTGCAGATACAGTATCCTCCACAGACACGATCCCTGGCAGTCAAGAAACAGAAGAGGAGGAGGAGAGTTCCACGGTCGAAGAGCCGAATTTGAATGTGTACAACCCTAACGCACCTGCTAGTGAAGAACAGGAAAGTTTCCAAGTTGAAGAAACAAACCCCAATAGTGCGTACACCCTTGTCCGATCTGAAGAAGGGGAGAGTTTGGGGGCTCAAGAAATATGGTCTAGCGCAAACAAAGCTTCCAGAACTGACGTCGATGAAGACAATGAGAAAGTCGAAGAAATAACGCCCAATAGTGCGTACCCCCTTGTCAGAGCTGAAGAACGGAATAGTTTCGGGGCTCAAAAAACATGTTCTAGCGTAAGCAACACTCCCAAAGCTGGCAGTGAAGAAAAGGAGAATTTCAAAGTCGAAGGAACGAACCCAAATGTGGGCAATCCCGCCAGACCCGACAATGAAAAGAGGGAGAGTGTCGAAGTCGATGAAACAAACCCTTTCAATGTGAGCAAACTTACCACCACTCCTGGACCTGCCAGTAAAAAGAAGAGCTTCAGGGTGGAAGAGAAGAACCCCGGTGTATACAACCCCACCAAGACAGACCCTCCAGTGTGGCTGCCCAATCCGGAGGACATTCTGAGCATGTTCCAGCAGCTGGAGAATAACCCGGTGCTGTCCCTCACATGGGTCAACCCAGGACGTCGCCCTCCATCACTACCACCACCACCACAAGAGAAGGAAGCCCCCCCGGAGCAGCCCATGGATGTTGCTCCCCAAGGAAAAGAAGAGCAAGGTCCCAAAGAGTCCAGCGTCTTTGACTTCGACGACACTCTGAGCCCGGAACCATCCGTCGCCAAAAAGATGACCCCGAGAACTCCGGCCCGTGCCGGACGTCCTGAGAAAAAGAAGGCGTCCATGGACAACGTTCTCAACTCCCTGAAACGTCAGCAAAAGGAGTCCTGGAGAATGAGTCTGGCGCAGAATCCACCAGCAACGCCTTCTTCTTCTTCTTTGCGCATTTCAGGAGATGCTTACTCTAACCATCGCGGAATTCTTACCGCACCGACTACCACCACGTCCCCAGCTTCAGTAGACCTACACCAGGCAGAGGGTAGCGGAGAAGAGGGCACAGGGAGGAAGGCTTGTGCTTCACGATCTTCTTCGTCGTCTTCCTCCTACTCTGCTACGCTGTAGTCCGCAGTCTGCAACTCCAGGAGGGAGTAACGGAGAAGAAGGCACAGAGAAGAATGCTGCTGTTTCACGATCTTCTTCGTCGTCTTCCTCCTCCTCTGCTACGCTGTAGACCGCAGTCTGCAACTCCAGGAGGGAGTAACGGAGAAGAAGGCACAGAGAAGAATGCTGCTGTTTCACGATCTTCTTCTTCCTCTTCCTCCTCCACTGCTACGTAGTAGGCTGCAGTCTGCAGCTCCAGGAAGGCAGAAGAAGGCACCGGGAGGAATGCTGTTGCTTTACTATCGTCTTCTTCCTTTTCCTCGTCCATGTAGTAGTCTGCAGCTACAGGAGCGTCAGCACGGGATATAGGAGGCAGTGTAGTGCAAGATGGCGCGACACACAGAAGTAGTAGTAAAGGCTGAGCGAGGTAGAAATAAATCTGTAGGGACAAACATCGCTCCACTTCACTCGTTGTAGTGTGTGTGAAACTATGACAGAGGACTGGCGAACATAACAGTTGGGGCAGCCACTGATCAATAGATTTGTTTTTCCCCCAACGAAGTCAAAACGGCCGTAAGCTCTAACAACGACTCTACTTGGACTCATGTTTCTTCTCTCTTCTCTGTCTGTCTGTCTCTGTTCTCTCTCTTCCCCTCTCTCGCCTCCACACACATATTGTAAGCAAACAATG
>CM065712.1:11585454-11616065 GCA_017654935.2 Phymorhynchus buccinoides | reverse complement strand
CGTTGAGGTCATCAGTTTAAAAAAAAATCTACTGTCTGTAAAAGTAACAAGAATAAATTTTTCAGAACTGATTGTCCCAGATCCAAACGTATGTGCTATACTTAAAGGCTTACGTCATTATTTAAATAAAATTCTCCTGATTAGATTAATTTAAATGAGACTTTGCCCACTTGTTCGACTTAGTAGCAATAGTACATTAACAAATACAAATAAAAAATGAAATCTACACGTCATGACAAGACACAGGGCTCCCAATCATTCCCGCAAAACAAGGGGTCCGCAGGGAATCCTCACTTATGACTGTATAGATGTCCAAGAGGCGGATAAGGCCCACTCCCCGTGGCGTTTACGAATGCCAAAATAATTGTTCTTAGTGCATCCCTGGGACCGCCAGCATTCTTTTGGGGTCCTGTAGAATTTAGTCTTCATGCAGCAAGACCCCCAATATGGGTGTCCCTGGCAGCCCTGAGACAGTAGTGCTAAACTGAAACTGTGAGTCCATCATATCAGTCTCAAACAAAGAACAAAAGCCCGCGAAAAGTAGGTGCCAAGATAGCAGGGCCAGGGGTTGGCCAAAGGGCATGAACGTCTCCTTTTATCCCCTATGTTTGGCGACATACGTTTTGGGGGGTTTTGTTTCCCACAAGGAGAATTTAGGAAACACGTGGCGAGTTGGTGATCACTCCCCACCAACAAGCCAACAAGGATCAACACGCTTCCCTGCATGCTCATCCTGCTTGGGCGCGGCACATTTTTAGCGACCGGGGGGGGGGGGGGGATTAGCGGGACCGGCTGGCTGGGCCAAACTTTCTATTTTCTTCTTTTTTCTCCTATCCACTTCCTTCTCTTGTGTTTGTTTGTCTTAACGCAATTTCCGAGATCCCTCCCAAAAGACAGCGACATAATAGTCCCTGTCGGAAAGAAGAAAGGCTCAAAGCTAGAGAGTGAGAGAACTGAAAGTTTAGGCCTTAGAGTTAGACAAGAGGGACAGATAGACTCATAAGAATAAAGGCTTAATGCTGTAGTGTTTTAGTTGTACTGGTTGTAGAACTGAGACCATTAAACCCCCCAGTTCACACTGGAGGACCAGCCCCCACTTCAGCAACAACAATTATAATTAATTTTAAGCAGAAGAGTCTCTCTCCAGAAAAGGGGAAAAAAAGCACACTCTGGAACTGCTCAGCTTCGAGTGACCTATTCGTGACGAGAGCTCTGTCTCACAGACTCTGAGCTGTCATATTAAAGCTTAAAAAATACTGAATATCATCTGCTTATAATTATTCCATCTACATTATTACAAAGCTAGAAATTAAATCAACTATATCAAAAACAAACATTGTCCATGTCCTGAATGATCGAACAAAAACTGCTGACTTGCTGATCGAGGCATGGCTCCCACACCACAGGCACAAATCAGCAAAACTGCTTTCCCAAAATCCCCAAATCGGTTTTTTAGACTCCCTGGCTCGCATTTCTCTTCTTTTTTACAGATTTTCTAACAATGTCCTAAACTACGCAGAAATATATTATCACGACCGGTGAGGACGCCGGGGGGGGTAGAAATAGCGATACAAAGACGTGGTATTTATCATCTTTTCAACTCCTTCCCCGACGGATTCAGTCCGACTCTATGTTGATTTCACACCGAAGCGTTCATGTCTCTCGAATTTTATGGTTGAGTTTTCAGCTCTTTGACCATAGAAAAGCTGTTATCTGAGCCAGAACTACCCATCGAACCAACGTTTCACAAACCGATTTGGGGCTAACTCTTGGCAAACACTTGATAACTCTTCAGTTGGGCCTTCACTCTAGTCTTAGTTAGGGCTTAGTTAATGATATTATTCGCGGAAGAATGGTTTCCTCGACCGTTCACCTCTTGCTGTCTTCATTTCTAACCATAACCAACCCCGACCCTAACCCTATCCCTTCCCGGGCGGTATATCTTTCTTAAAAGACAATCTACACAAGTTGAAGAGGTCAAGCTAACAAAGGCGAGCAAACCAATTATAAGTCATACAGATTTTGAATACGTGACAGACTTCATATATATCATAAGTTAAGTTTTGCCATCCTTACAATTTAGAAGAGTAAGGTAGATTTGATAACTGTATATAAATTTTGAATAACCCTGACAAACTAACAAGCATCACCTTTGTTTCAATTGTTATCATTACTGTTTGAGAACCCTAACAGTGATCTCTCAAACTACTAACGCCAAATACAGTATAACATAATATGAGAAAAAACTTCTTTCTAATAGAGTTACCCAGCACTGGAACAACTCCCTACACAAACTAACTTGCTTCAATTAACCATTATCAAAAACCTCCTAGATAGTGACCCAAAATTAATGTTTAAATACAAATTATGATTAAGACGACAATGATATTTCAAAAGCCCACAGCGGTGCCAGTCTGATTAATGAACAAAACCCCAATAACAAACAATCAAAGATGGGCCACATCGGCCGCGATGCTGGCTGCCCTTAGATCGACCTTACCTACCCTATCCCTGTCTAACCTTATCTCCGACCTGCGAAGGGATGAGGAGTACACTACATTGAGTTCAAAGCTGCAAAGACTTTCATTTTTGCTCTTCTGAACTAGGGCGCCCCCCCACCTGCGGCGCAAATCTCGACCCTTACCAGTTTCCAACGGAAGTGCCCATCTTACTTCTTTATCTCTTTTTTTGTGTGTAAACAGCATCGATCTGGCCTTTTTCAACAAGGTCTGACATATATGCGTCCTCCACCATAATATGTCATGCTCCTTGTGGCGATATGACGACACGTGGTACTTAGCCATTACTTATCATCCAATGAAATTGAGCCCAGACTGCGGTTTAGGTAGCTTGTTGCTTTCTAATTCCCCGATTTTCGGGCGAAAAATCAACGGCTGCAACAAACTTCCCCTTGGTTGTTATTGAAAGCCTCTCAAACTCCTCGCCCGTATGATGAGGAACACATGTTGTCCGGTTCGCTGTTGCATAAGTACGTCCGCCATTCTGCTGCTCCTTTCTGAAGCCAGAAACGCCGCCTTTTCATTACTTTGAATACAATTAGTCAAATCATACGTAAAGATGCCACTCTGGCTCATTGGTTAGTCCGAGTTGCTTCGACTCGCCTATTCCCCCGGCCGAACGTTCTGCGCCCCCAAAGTATAACGGGCTCGACGAAGTTGGGCGATTATTGCTTTCACTAGCTTTATCGGGGGGTTCCTGTCCCTTCCATTAGGCCTCCGCCTACTGGAGTCATATTCAAAACCCCTTTTACTCATACTTGTACTACTACCAAGTTCTCGCCACTTCGGCAGTACAACACCTTTGGCTTCGTCGTGGCTGTGTTGTCCTCCAAGACTGTATCTTTTTGAGGTATGAGTATCTTGTTTGTTTTGTTTTTATAGACTTATTTTTTAGTCTTTTGGGGGAAATTAAACAGAGGTGTTTCTAATACTATCTGTTTAGATGTATTTGTATATATATATATATATTTATAGTGTATCCCTGGAATGGTATGTACTTGTTTTCGGGTAGTTTTCTACCATTACCCACCTCCTTGGTTGTAATCATATGCACTTTGTAGTGGGAACTGGTAATGATGATAGAATAGATTAGATAGAGGATTTTTTTAAATTATTTCTACTAATATTTTAATCTCTTAATACTTTACCATTCCACTGCACTAATGACCCAACCCCCTCCCTCCTAATGGTTCTTATTATTGATCTTCCATGTTGCGTTGTTCGCATTTCAAGAAGTGATAGTCTGCAACCGACGTGACGTGGATTGGATTGTGGTAGTAAGCACTCTTGTTTTTATTTGTCTGTCTTTCCAACTAATCTTGTACACATATGCACTTTGTAGTGGGAGGTATATATGTAATAGATAGTAAGAATTAATTTAAAAAATCCTCACTGTGTTGTGAAATTGGGGGCTGCGCCTTATACAAGCGCGCCTATAAGTCTGTAGAATGTGGGCACGACCAACAAAACGCAGCTTGTGTGTGAAATTTGGGACTGCGCCTTATACAAGGACGCGCCTTATAATCTCGTAAATTTGGCCGACCCACAAAACCAGCATTGTGGGTGAAATTTGGGGACGTGCGCTTATACAAGGAAGCGCCTTATTAAAGTCGTAAATGTGGCACACACCACAAAACCAGCATTGGGTGTGACAATTCGGGGACTGCGCCTTATAGCAGGACTCGCCGATATAATTCTTTTCTTCTTTTTATTATAGTAAGAATTAAAATAGGTATTTTCACGCTTGGTTTTTAACGAAATTATAGCGCTTTACTCTTCCTCGGCGGGACATTAACTTTTTGTTTGTAAGATATTAAATCGACAAAAAATTTAAAAACTAAATAAACAACGATACCAAGACGTGGACAACACAAAAACAACACAGGCGGGCATTTCGCTAACATGCAATTGTTTGTTTTTGTTCCCTCAGCTTTGCACTGGGGCACACCCAGTGCCCTGTGAACATTTCTCCTGGCCTTCGGTGGAGATATTTGTATGGCTGCTTTAAAGTCCCCGCCACATTGGTGGCCATACTCGACTTCAATGGACTTTTTGCGCCAATCATGGGAGCCAGCCCACACATTCACATCCACCCGTGGAGTGACAACAACCAACAATTCCTTTTACGGTGTGTAAGGAGAACTGCCACTGGAAGCAGCTGTCCATTGGGCACAGCGCATCATTTTATATGGGCCATGGGGTCAGTTCACTTGATCACATTACAGACAAGTGAATAGCCAAGACCCTTGGCCGATTAACCTGCAAGTGACTGATTTAATTTGTTTGAGTGAAATGTCTAGGGTATTTGTATCACAATTTTTCATATTTTTTGAACTATTGCTGTGATGGTAAAAATGTGTTTTTTGTTAAGACTCAAAAAACGCGTTTGTTTTTCAATCTGTCTGCGCCTTATATAGGCCTACGTCTATACTATCTGTATCGTAAAAATTCAACACTTTCCTGTAGATCACTGCCTTCTGCGAATGCCTCCAGGATTGTTCCCACCATCTTTTATATATCTACTCATGTCCCATTGTGGTGTGTCAGCCGGAGGACGTTTAAACGGATTTTCATTCATGCAAGTCTGCTTAAAATAACCATTCCAATGCGCGTTGATTTGATCGATGTGATGCTTAAGCGCACTTTACACGTACACACGGCTTAATGCTGATCCGTAAGGAAGCACTATAAATAGGTAAAAGAAAGAAAGAAAAAAAAGTGGACGCATTTCCGTGCGTATAAACGCGTGCGCTTATTGTTTCCTTATTTTATTTATTAGGCCTATGGGGTTTCCGTACGGAAAGCATTAGTTGTGTGTACATGCGCTTATATAGTCTGTTAAAAAAAAGTTATAGTTGGCGTTTATTTTTTTGGTTCAAAAGGATTTTGTTCGGAAATAATTAAGGGGAGTAACCGTATGTTGTGTGGGAGTGATCTTGCCTTATTCAGTCGGTCAAACAGGGGAAATTACTCGATCTACGTTCAGCTCTCGTAGCCTATCGACACTCGTGTTTTGGAGAAAACATACAGCACTTAGAACCACCGTGCTTCATTCTAAAAAAAAAAAATGTCATGTCATTTAATGATTAATATTGTAACCTCACATTTTGCAGGTTTTATCAGTTTGTGGCCACCCACTGGCCACCCCTCATTTTTCAAACAAACAAAAAAAGTTTGCCAGGTCGCTTACTCGCATCCTGCGGTTTTCAAGCTTCGACGCCATTGTTGCTATCGTTGCTATGATATTTGACCGAGTAATGAAGGTAAACAACTCTAATTTTTACGAAGTGCCCTGCCCTATTTTTTTCTTCTCATCCCGAAAACCGTCTGTTGTTTTTTGTTGTTGTGAATGAATGAAAAATGGTGTTTTACGTCCTCTCGGTCTGGAACAGACACATATGGGAACATTTGTAAATACAAAGATGTTGGGAACGATACTGGAGGCAATGCCCGGAGGCCAGTGGGGGGGGGGGGCTACACCAGTAAAGTCCCGATTTTTTTTAGCAATACAGATACAGTATGTAAGAGTAACCATGCCTCGGTTAAACCTCATCGCGCTATGGTACCGCCACATGTTTTTTGTGTGTGAGTATGATCAAAATGAATGAATGAATGAATGATGTTTTACGTCCTCTTGGTCTGGAACAGACACATATGGGACATTTGTAAATACAAAGATGGTGGGAACAATACTGGAGGCAAATGCCCGGAGGCAGTGCAACACCAGTAGAGTCCTGAATTTTTAGCAATACAGATAAGTGTAGCAGTAACCACATGCCTCGTTAAAACCTCATCGGCTATGGTACCCGCCACATGATTTTTTGTGTGTGAGTATGATCGAAAATGAATGAAAAATGGTGTTTTGCGTCCTCTCGGTCTGGAACAGACACATTATGGGACATTTGTAAATAAAAGATGGTGGGAACGATACTGGAGACAATGCCCGGAGGCAGTGCAACACCAGTAAAGTCCCGAATTTTTTTAGCAATACAGATAAGTGTAGCAGTAACCACGCCTCGGTTAAACCTCATCGGCTATGGTACCGCCACATGTTTTTTGTGTGTGAGTATGATCAAAATGAATGAATGAATGAATGATGTTTTACGTCCTCTCGGTCTGGGAACAGACAACATATGGGACATTTGTAGATACAAAAGTGGTGGGAACGATACTGGAGGCAATGCCCGGAGGCAGTGTGTTGCTACACCAGGAAATTGCAGATTTTAAAAAACAATACAGACATAAGTGACCACGCCTCGGTTTTTATACCTCATTGGCTTCTGGTTATACCTCATGGCTATGGTTACCGCCACAGATTTTGTCGTTCGTGAGTATGATTCAAAATGAAAAAATGTGTTTTACGTCCTCTCGGTCTGGAAAACAGACACATAAATGGGACATTTGTAAATACAAAGTGGTGGGAACAACACTGGCTGCAATGCCCGGAGGCAGTGCTACACCAGTAAATTCCAGATTTTAAAAAAGCAATACAGATAAGTGACCACGCCTCGGTTATACCTCATTGGCTATGGTACTCACTACTGCCACGTTATACAGTTATATGTAATTGTCTACTTTTTTTATAATTCTTATGCAGATGTCTCCAGAAGAGTACAAAGAGTGGAGATTAAACAGAAACGCCACCCAGAAGCGACACAAAGCCAAAAAGAAAGACATGATGAAGGAGTTGAAGGCTGTAAGTCTTTACACGTTTTTTTCTTTAAAAATAAAAAATATATGAAATAGTGAGGCTAAGAGAGAGGATATATGAATAAGGGGAAGGAACTTCTCGCAATCAACTCCCTTTTTAACCGAAAGTTATTTATAGCACCGATTCGCCTAGCAAAGTGGAAATAGCTGCCACAACAATACAGACCCTACGTTCATCCCCAAGTGAGGCGAATCGGTGCCATAAATAACTTTAGTATAAACAAAAAGGGGAGTTAATTACTAAGAAGTTCCTTCCCCTTATTCTTTTACTGGGTGTGGGGGGGTTTTAAACCCCGAAATATAACGGGTTTTGGGGGCAAACAGTTAATTTTAATCCTTGTTCGTATTTCTGTGCAGGTCAGCTTTTTAGACTTTGCGTTTGCCAAAATGTTTATTTTTCTTTCTTTTTTTCCCCAGATGAAGTTTTCCTTGGTTAGGTATTAGGTACTTTATAGTCACAGAGAAGTCTCTATGACATTCGGGTTGCTCCCACCTGGAGAGCGCGTCGCAGCCAGAGGCGCGCCACCCTTTTTTTTTGGGGGGGGGGGCATGCGCGATTTTTGTCACTGATGAGGGGGGGGGGGGGGGGGGGGGGGGGGTTAATTTGGACCAAAATGACAACTTTTTCGTTGCCACTGGGTTTAACGTGTGCTAAGTGCATGGGCACACGGGACCTCGGTTTATCGTCTCAACCGAATAAGTTTTAAGGTTATGCATAGGTTTTTCTTTTGGGAACGGAAATCGGAGAGGAGAAGGAGAGGGGGTTGCCAGAGGGGGCAGGAGGGGGCGGTTTGCAAGAGGGGGGCGGTGGTGGTAAGTAGTTTTAGACAAGTAAGCTTATAAACCACACTAAATACTTCTGTGTTCAGAAGAGAAAAAAATCGATAACTTCATGATAAAATAATAAAAAGAAATTCATAACTGAATCATTCATTTTTTTAAATTTTCTACTAAGAATTAAAAGCACATAGCTTTTGATGAGTTGCCAACCGTTCCCTTTGACTTGCTTTGTCTGTCTGTGTTCTCTGCCCTCTCTCTCTCTCTCTCTCTCTCTCTCTCTCTCTCTCTCTCTCTCTCTCTCTCTCTCTCTCTGACTCTCTCTCTCTCTCTGACTCTCTCTACTCACTCTCTCTCTCTCTGACTCTCTCTGACTCTCTCTCTCTCTCTCTCTCTCTCTCTGACTCTCTCTCTCTCTCTCTCTCTCTCTCTCTCTGACTCTCTCTTCTCTGTCTCTCTCTCTCTCCGACTCTCTCTCTCTCTCTGAACTCTCTCTCTCTCTCTCTCTCTACTGACTGACTCTCTCATGACTCTCTCTCCTCTCTCCCTCTCTATCTCTCTCTCTCTGACTCTCTCTGTGACTCTTTCTCTCTCTCTCTCTCTCTCTCTCTCTCTCTCTCTCTCTCTCTCTCTCTCTCTCTGTGCTCTCCTCCTCTCTCTCTCTCTCTCTCTCTCTCTCCTCTCTCTCTCTCTCTCTCTCTCTCCTCCTCTCTCTCTCTCTCTCTCTCTCTCTCTACTCTCTCTCTCTCTCTCTCTGGTGAGTGATAGAGAAGTGTGCTCTCTCTCTCTCTCTTCCCTCCCCCCCCTCTCTCTCTCTCTCTCTCTCTCGCTCGCTCCCTCCTTCCTTCCCCTCTCTCTCTTCCCCCTCCGTCCCCCCCCTCTCTCTCTGGATGAGTGTGTGCATGCTGTATGGAGTGGGTGAGGGAAGGGTGTGTGCGCGCATTTTCCGTTGTTGTGCTGTTGTTATTTGATTATAACTGGATTCTTTTTATAACTGAGTGTATGACTTTTTTTAAATAAATATTATTTCTTCTTTATTACTTAATTAATTAACCCTTTCACCGCCAAAGTCGCATTTTAGCACCACAGTGATTTGACATCTATGCCACTAAAAGGCATCAAATTGGGGTATATTATCCAAAGACCCTATTGTCTTAGTTTTGGGAAGTAAGGATAGACCTTGGTTTATATATGTCACGGAAGAATCCCCAATACTGCAGCTGGATTTTGTTCTCTACCCAGGCAAATTTTATGGAAATTTTCGCTGAAATATGGCTGGCGGTGAAAGGGTTAATGATGTGAAAATGTTTGCATTGCAAAAACTAGTAACTTGTATCAAACAATGACTGCAAAAATATAAAAAGGGTTTTTTGCTTTTTATATTTCAGGAGTCTTTTTTTTATTATACAAGTTATTAGGTTTCGTAATAAATTCAATAATACGTCAATGGACTATCTAAAGATAGTCCGTTTCAGTGACTCCAAGCCATCGTTAAAAGACAGTCAATGTGTCCAAGCCATCGTTAATTAATGAACTAATCATCGAACAGGACAATGAGACAATGGCAAAGATGATCAGGCAGCTGAAAGCCGAGTTGGCGGAGAAGGAGGCGGTCAATACGATCAGGCAGCTGGAAGCCGAGTTGGCGGAGAAGGAGGCGGTCAATACGAGCCTGAGAAAGGAACTTCGTGATCTACACCGCTACAAGTGTGCCTCGTGCCGATCCTCCGAGGCCGCATCGTCCTCCACGGACACCTCTTCCCCATTTCTTTCCCACACCACCACCACCAACACCACCGCCACCGCCACCATCACCACCACCGAAGACGCCTCTACTTTGGATTTAGGGACATGGACCGAGGCGCCACCGGCTGATGCCCAACAACTCGGGCTGGATGGAGGGACGTGGGATGGTGGGGTGGTGGGGGATGGGGAAGAGGGAGAGATTAAGAAGGAGGAGGAGGAGGGGGACGGGGCTGAAAAATAGTCTGACATGCGACTATGGGAATTTGGAGAGAGAGCGGGGGAGAGAAAGAGAGAGAGAGAGAGAGAGAGAGAGACACAGAGACAGACAAAGAGAGAGATTATTCCAGAAATATACAGTAGGCCAACAGAAAAAAAAAATAGATACCAATATGGACGGTTTCTTGTCTTTCACAGTGTAGTCTACAAAGCACCCACGACGTCTTTTAAAGAAACTTGTTCTTAATGTATTTTGGGGGGGATAATAACTAAAAATGTCCCAAATGTGGGGGTGTGGATTGGAATTTGGATTGGGGTGTGTGTGTGATCTGTCTCTTTATGCCTGTATAATAATATGCCCCACCCCCCCTCCCAACCAATCTGGCCTTTCCCCTCATAAAGTTTTTTGTAAGGTATGGCTCCCGCCAACCTGCGTGCGCATCTCGACCCTTCCAACGAAAGTGTCGCCATCTTAGTCAGATTTGTGTGTAAACAGGATGGAAGTTCAGTTTAACGTTGCGTATCGGCTTTCGCCATGTACAAACGGGCTGAACAAACCAACCAGGGTCACGAACTTACATTAATGTAGGTCCGTGACCAGGGTATAAACAAAAATTTATGTTCCTGAATCACTGTCTTAGCCAAAAGGCCGAGAAGCGATCAGAATTTAAACGTGTAAACAGCATCGATCGGGCATTTTTCAAACAAAATTACTGACTAAGATGGCGGTCTCCCATACTATGGAGCGCTCCTTGTGGCCGAATATGACGGCACGTGGGTACAAGCCATAGAAATAGACAAATAAGAAATATCTTTTCTTCTCGACGAGCTTTGCATGGTCTAAAATACGATTTTATAGCATGAAGCGAGGATTTCAGCTATTTTCGACATTTTTCCTCGCAAGGGAGATCATTTCTATACATAAAAGAGCAATGCAAGTTGAAGCTCTCGATTTCCAGTTAACAGATTATCTTTTCTTACGGACGCAAATGTGGGTTATGTCCCTCAATGGGTTTTTTGTGTGTTTTTTTAAGGAAGAAAGCAAAGACTGTCACCATGTTTGTTCTTTTAATCATTGTTTGGGAGAGAGAGAGAGAGGGAGTATTTGCTTTTTGTTTTCTTTAAGTAAGTTTGATTTATTTTTTTATTTTTGTTTGGTTTCCATGGCTAAAATTCTGGGAGAAGTCGGTACTGTGAGAACGTTTTCTATAATCAAAAAGGAAAAAAACGATATCCAGTACTTATAACAAACTTTTTATGGCCAGAAACGTTTGTCTTGTTTCCAATAAAAGGGACCTCAATCTACCAGCCTCGAATTGAGTGTTTTTGTGTGCCTTAACTGGTCCCAGTGGTCATTTATAGTCTCAAGTATTATCACAATGAATGAAATGTATCGCGATGTACGATTTTGTTGTGTGGTCTTTTTTTCATTTCTCGATAGCAGTTCGTGCCAGTATATTGTTGATTAAAGATTAATGAGTTGATTAAAGATGAGGTAGAATATCATGATCTTAGCTACATGCATTCCACGTTCATTCATAAAATCAAACTCATAATAATTATTTCAGAGAAAAATGGTGTACACTCAGTTTTTTACTTCAGCATTCATCGCCAGAAAGAGTTTAACATTTTCATCACAATGATGCAATTTACGGATAATTGCAGATAATAGCACATAATAGCAAATACTCATGAAAATATAAAGTTTACATTTTTTTCCAAAGGATACTCTTATAACGTGCGAGTTTATATTTTTATGAGCATATTTTAATTTGTTTGAAACAAATAATTGATGACAATATGATTTTAAGGTGTTACATTTTAATAGAAATAGAAAATCGGGTAAGCCATTAACATTGATTGTACAGTGGAGGTCTTATAAGGGAGGTAATTTTAATACTTACAAAGGACAGTCTCAGAGAAGTAGGTCTTATGTGGGAGGGGGGGGGGTCTTATAATGGGAGGTCTTACAAGGGAGGTTCCACTATATCATAATGATGGACTAGTACGTCGTTGTGTAGTCTACGTCCGAACTTACGGTGTGCTGTGTGCTGTTTAAACTTGCACTAAGTCTATGAACTTGTGCATAGTATATGGTATCTAAGTCTGAAGTTGTGCATCATTTTATGATATCTAAGTCTGAACTTGTCCATCATTTATGGTATCTAAGTCTGAACTTGTGCATCATTTATGATATCTAAGTCTGAACTTGTGCATCATTTATGATATCTAAAGTCTGAACTTGTGCATCATTTATGATATCTTAAGTCTGAATTTGTGCATCATTTATGGTATCTACAGTCTGAACTTGTCCATCATTTATGGTATCTAAATATATGTCTGAACTTGTCCATCATTTATGATATCTAAGTCTGAACTTGTCCATCATTTTATGATATCTAAAGTCTGAACTTGTGCATCATTTATGGTATCTAAAGTCTGAACTTGTGCATCATTTATGGTATCTAAGTCTGAACTTGTGCATCATTTATGGTATCTAAAGTCTGAACTTGTGCATCATTTATGGTATCTAAAGTCTGAACTTGTGCATCATTTATGGTATCTAAAGTCTGAACTTGTCCATCATTTATGGTATCTAAGTCTGAACTTGTGTATCATTTATGGCATCTCGGTCTGAATTTGTCCATCATTTATGATATATAATTCTGAACTTGTCTATCATTTATAATATCTAAGTCTGAACTTGTCCATCATTTTATATCTAAAGTCTGAACTTGTCCATCATTTTATATCTAAAGTCTGAACTTGTGCATCATTTATGATATCTAAGTCTGAACTTGTCCATCATTTTATGATATCTAAAGTCTGAACTTGTCCATCATTTATGGTATCTAAAGTCTGAATTTGTGCATCATTTATGGTATCTAAGTCTGAACTTGTGCATCATTTATGGTATCTGTCTGAATTTGTGCATCATTTATATTATATCTAAGTCTGAATTTGTGCATCATTTATGGTATCTACAGTCTTAATTTGTGCATCATTTATGGTATCTTGTACAAGTTGTGCATCATTTATGATATCTAAGTCTGAACATGTCCATCATTTTATGATATCTAAAGTCTGAACTTGTCCATCATTTATGGTATCTAAAGTCTGAACTTGTGCATCATTTATGGTATCTAAGTCTGAACTTGTGCATCATTTTATGATATCTAAAGTCTGAACTTGTGCATCATTTATGGTATCTAAGTCTGAACTTGTGCATCATTTTATGATATCTAAGTCTGAACTTGTGCATCATTTATGATATCTAAGTCTGAACTTGTGCATCATTTATGATATCTTAGGTCTGAATTTGTGCATCATTTATGGTATCTAAAGTCTGAACTTGTCCATCATTTATGGTATCTAAAGTCTGAACTTGTCCATCATTTATGGTATCTAAAGTCTGAACTTGTGCATCATTTATGGTATCTTAAGTCTGAATTTGTGCATCATTTATGGTATCTAAAGTCTGAACTTGTGCATCATTTATGGTATCTAAGTCTGAACTTGTCCATCATTTATGATATCTAAAGTCTGAACTTGTGCATCATTTATGGTATCTAAAGTCTGAACTTGTCCATCATTTATGGTATCTAAAGTCTGAACTTGTGCATCATTTATGGTATCTTAAGTCTGAATTTGTGCATCATTTATGGTATCTAAGTATGAACTTGTCCATCATTTATGGTATCTAAAGTCTGAACTTGTCCATCATTTATGGTATCTAAGTCTGAACTTGTGCATCATTTATGGTATCTAAAGTCTGAACTTGTGCATCATTTATGGTATCTTAAGTCTGAACTTGTGTATCATTTATGGCATCTCGGTCTGAATTTGTACATATTTATGGTATATAATTCTGAACTTGTGCATCATTTATGATATCTAAGTCCGAACTTGTCCATCATTTTATATCTAAAGTCTGAACTTGTCCATCATTTTATATCTAAAGTCTGAATTTGTCCATCATTTTATGATATCTAAAGTCTGAACTTGTGCATCATTTTATATCTAAAGTCTGAACTTGTCCATCATTTATGATATCTAAAGTCTGAACTTGTCCATCATTTATGGTATCTAAGTATGAACTTGTCCATCATTTATGGTATCTAAGTATGAACTTGTGCATTTTATATCTCAGGTCTGAATTTGTGCATCATTTATATTATATGTCTGAATTTGTGCATCATTTATGGTATCTACAGTCTTAATGTGTGCATCATTTATGTATTTTGTATATCACTTATAATATATGTCTGAACATGTCCATCATTTTATGATATCTAAGTCTGAACTTGTCCATCATTTTATGTCTGAACTTGTGCATCATTTATGGTATCTAAAGTCTGAACTTGTGCATCATTTATGGTATCTAAGTCTGAACTTGTGCATCATTTATGGTATCTAAGTCTGAACTTGTGCATCATTTATGATATCTGTCTGAACTTGTGCATCATTTATGGTATCTAAGTCTGAACTTGTGCATCATTTATGGTATCTTGTGCATCATTTATGGTATATAAGTCTGAACTTGTGCATCATTTATGGTATCTAAAGTCTGAACTTGTGCATCATTTATGGTATCTAAAGTCTGAACTTGTGCATCATTTATGGTATCTAAGTCTGAATTTGTGCATCATTTATGGTATCTAAAGTCTGAACTTGTGCATCATTTATGGTATCTAAGTCTGAACTTGTCCATCATTTATGATATCTAAGTCTGAACTTGTGCATCATTTATGATATCTAAGTCTGAACTTGTCCATCATTTATGATATCTAAGTCTGAACTTGTGCATCATTTATGATATCTAAAGTCTGAACTTGTGCATCATTTATGGTATCTAAGTCTGAACTTGTGCATCATTTATGGTATCTAAAGTCTGAACTTGTCCATCATTTATGATATCTAAGTCCGAACTTGTGCATCATTTATGGAATCTAAGTTTCAATTTGTACATCATTTATGGTATCTAAAGTCTTGACTTGCATTTATGGTATAACAAAACTTAACTTATTTTAATTCATTAAAATGAATTCTTACCTAGGACGAACAGTAACTGATGCATGGCCTACTTTGTTGATATGTATTTTTTTTACTGAAAATTGACAATACTTTTTACGAATAAATAATGACCAAATAAACCAGACCATTGTCAATCGTCTCTGGAGACCCTAGACCCGAGTTATATTTAGTTCTATTGAAATGTGTACCAAAAAATAATGACCCCTATGCCATAGTGAGACCATTGTCAATAGTCTCTGGAGACCCGAGTTATATTTAGTTCTATTGGCCACTGCAACTAGGGTTATTAACGCCCTTGACAGCAAGAGTTAAGCCCTTGTTGATCAGTATCCAAAAAGGGCATTCACTCTTGCAAAAGGCAGCCATTAAGTGGCATCAAATAGGGTTATTGGCGAGAGTTATTCCCTTGTTTGGTCAGTACTCAACCATCTTCCCCCCACCCACCAAGGGCATTCACTCTTGCAAAAGGTGTTCTTTGCAGTGGCCAATAGAAATGTGCAAAAAAAATAATGGCCCCTATGCCATAGTGAGACCATTGTCAATATTCTCTGGAGACACTAGACCCGAGTTGTATTTAGTTCTATTGGCCACTGCAACTAGGGTTATTAACGCCCTTGACGGCAAGAGTTAAGCCTTTGTTGATCAGTATCCAAAAGGGCATTCACTCTTGCAAAAGGCAGCTATTCAGTGGCCTCAAATAGGGTTATTGATGAGAGTTATACCCTTGTTTGGTCAGTACTCAACCATCTAGAATGGCACAGTGGTAGCGCGTTCGCTTCGTGTCAAGTAAACCCGAGTTCGAACCTGGGTACAGGGGATTTTTTCCTCTCACTTTGCACTAGGCCTTAACGGTCTGAACGTGGAGTCTTTCCGATGAGACGATAAACCGAGGTCCTGTGTTCCCATGCACTTAGCACGCATTAAACCCAGTGGCAACGAAAAAGTTGTCATTTGGTCAAAATTTACCACCCCCCCCCCCTCATCAGTCACACAAAAATCGCATGCAAAAACACAAAAACAAAAAATGAGTGGCGCGCCTTTGGCTGCAACGCTCTCTCCAGGTGGGAGCAACCCGAATTTCACAGAGACGCCTCTGTGACTATAAATTACCTAATACCTAATCTCCCCCCACCCACCAAGGCCATTCATTCTTGCAAAAGGCGTTCTTTGCAGTGGCCAGTAGAAATGTGTACAACAAATAATGACCCCTATGCCATAATTAGACCATTGTCATTAGTCTCTGGAGAAAGTAGACTCCTGTTACATTTTGTTCTGTACAAACGTGTACTGCACTATCTGACCCGGTGTTGCATAAAATAGCTAACCCATGAAATAAATACCCTTTCCTCATTCGAATTGTTTGCTGTTTGGGAAAGATTCGCCCCTAAATACATTCAGAGGCGTCTTGTGGCGTGCAGGAAGAGTGATAATAGTGGTTTTACGCCCTCTTCGGCCTTTCGGATATAAATACCCTGTCCTCATTCGAATTGTTTGCTGCTTAGGAAAGATTCACCGCTAAATACATTTAGAGATGTCTTGTGGCGTGCATGAAGAGTGATAATTAAATAGGGTTTTACGTCCTCTTCGGCCATGTGGGGCATGCATCGAGGAAGAACAGAGGATTCATCATTAAATATTGAGAAGTCGGGGATATTTTTCTAATATTTATGATTTATTGTTGTTTGCATGGGTGGTTATTTATATCGTCCGCCAATTTTGAAAAATACGAAACCAAGTGGCATGGCTTTGTACATCGATTTATCGGTAAAGATGTAGATTTACACCCTCCCGCTCTATTTCTGGGTTCTTTCCGTGTAGATTGAGCACTTAAATCTCAATATTTTAAATAATAGTTGACTTATTTCTCACATGAAATAATAATGGTTCTAGTGTGCTTGCGAAGGGTACTTATTTCACGGGAGGTACTTATTTCTCATGACACCGGGTCAACTTTCTCCGAAGAGTATTGACTATGACTTCACTGTTACACGGGGTCAATGCTTTTGATAAGGTCACAATATAAAGTTCCTATCTCTTTCTATAGGGCAACACTTGTCAGAGCGTGCGCATATGTGCGTGCTCGCTCGCTCTCGCTCTCTGCTCTTGCATGTGTGAGTCAAAGTCTCTCTCTCTCTCTCTCTCTCTCTCGTGCTCTCTCTCTCTCTCTCTTTGCGTCTCGCCTCTCTGTCTGTCAAAAACTCTGCAATCTGCATGTGTGAGTCAGAAGCTCAAAATTTTGCCTGTTTAATAATGGTCTGTGCGTGCGTGCGCGCGTGTGTCGCATGTGTGCGTGTTTGCGTGCACGCCTCATTGTAGTGTCAAAAACTACTGAAGCAATGACGATGACATTTGGCAGAATCGCTTCAGTAGTTTATATTACATGCTGTTCTAATAATAGGTCTATAAACTGTGTGCGTGCGTGCGCGCGTGTGTCACATGTGTATTAGTGCGGTCGTGCATGTGTGTGTGCGTGCGTGCTCGTGCACGCAGACATCCTTATAGTGTCGAAAAACTACTGAAGCAATGAATCTATATTCACATGCTCTTTATTCAAACATTCTATATTAGAACGCCTTACAGAGACACATTCTATATTCTCAAGCCTTTCAAGCTCGTTACAGACACATTCTGCGTAACGGTCGTTACAAGAGCTACAATACTCTATATTCAAACTCTTTAGCACTTTACAGAGACACATTCTATATTAGTAACGGTCGTTACACACTGCGTAACTGTCGTTACAAGAGCCTAATTAATCTATATTCACAGCTCTTTGAGCACTTACAGACACATTCTATATTAGCAACGTTTACATACTGCATAACGGTCGTTCGTACAAGAGCTAAATGCTCTATATTCAAACTCTACGAACGCCTACAGAGACACATTCTATATTAGCAACGGTCGTTACATACTGCGTAACGGTCGTTACAACAGCTAATTAATCTATATTCACAAGCTCTTTAAGCACTTACAGACACATTCTATATTAGTAACGGTCGTTACACACTGCGTAACTGTCCTTATAACAGCTAATTAATCTATATTCACAAGCTCTTTAAGCACTTAGACACATTCTATATTAGTAACGGTCGTTACACACTGCGTAACGGTCCTTACAAGAGCTAATCATATTCACAAGCTCTTTGAGCACAAACATATTTTATATTAGTAACGGTCGTTACATACTGAGTAACGGTCGTTACAAGAGCTAAATGCTCTATATTCAAACTCTACAAATTACAGAGACGTATAACAAAAAAATAGTCGTCAGGGGCGGACCAGATGATTCGTAAGGGGGGGGGGGGGGGGGGTTTCCAGCGAGGGTCCACGGAGCTACATAGCCAGCCAAGAAATCCTTCCATCAGGATTTTCCACTACCGTCGGAAAGTAGTTGTTTTTGGGGGGAGGAGAGGGGGGGGGGGGGGGGGGCAGCAGATACACACAATTTCCCATCAAAAATCAAACCTCAGGATCATCTCTTGAATTTTTAGTTGAGCGGGGTGGTGGTGGTGGTGTGTGTGTATATGGGTAGATTAGTTCATGCTTCCACTAATTTAAAAAAATCGATCAATCAACCTATCTATCAACATTCCATCACTTTATTCATTTCAAAAGCAAACCTCTTTGTACAAAGAAAACCAACCGAAAGAATAGCCACATAATATTAATAAAACATAACATTAATTATTACGTGCAATGTCAAAATTTATCTTAGAAAATAACATTCTTAAAAATTAAACACTCTGTTGGCATTCATTCTCTCTATCACTTTGTCTCTCTGTCTATATCTCTCTCTATCTGTCTGTCTCTCTCTATCTGTCTGTCTCTCTTTCTCTCTCTTCTCTCTCTCTTCTCTCTCTCTCTCTCTCTCTCTCCTTCCCAGGGCCTGTATTCACGTTGAGATAGCATGAGACTTAGCATCATGCTAACTTAGAAGCTCTTCCAAAAGTCCTATTAAATCCTATAGGACATTGGAAGAGCTTCTAAGTTAGCATCATGCTAAGTCTCATGCTATCTCAACGTGAATACAGGCCTGGTTTACAAAACCAAATAAATAATTTGCAAGTAGCGTCTGATAAACTGGGTCTAAAAGTTAATTTAAATAAAACTAAAGTTATGATTTTTAGAAAAGGGGGGCATTTGTCTAAATCTGAAAAATGGTATTTTAAAAGAGAGCAAATTGAAGTAGTGAATAGTTACAAATATCTTGGTTTCACTCTGACAACTAAATTACCTTTTGTAACAGCGTTGGAAGATTTCACAAGGACAGCCAAATATAAAACAATATAAATCATGAAGACAATGTGGAGCTTAGGTAACATGGACACAACTATCTTCTTTAAACTGTTTGATACTATGGTGAAGCCAATGTTATTGTACGCAGCAGAGGTATGGGGCAGTACACAATATAAAACAATAGAAATCATGAAGACAATGTGGAGCTTAGGTAACATGGACATAACTATCTTCTTTAAACTGTTTGATACTATGGTGAAGCCAATGTTATTGTACGCCGCAGAGGTATGGGGTAGTACACAATATAAAACAATAGAAATCATGAAGACAATGTGGAGCTTAGGTAACATGGACATAAATATATTTTTGAAACATACTATGGTGAAGCCAATGTTATTGTATGCCGCAGAGGTATGGGGTAGTACACAATATAAAACTATCGAAGCTGTCCAATTGTTTGCCTGTAAAAATCTGTTAAATGTTAGTCCTAAAACGCCAAATACAATGGTTTATGGCGAGACAGGTCGTTATAGTCTTTATATAGACAGTACACTAAGAGCACTTAGCTACTGGTTCTCTTTACAGCAGATGGAACTGAACAGAATCCACAAGCAAGCCTATCTCTCCTTGACAAATAGCTTTATGAACATCACCGAGGGTAGAACAATACAAAATAACTGGGCTTACGATATAAAATGCTGTCTTGATAGATATGGATTCTCTGATGTCTGGTTAGCGGGCGGGGTTGGTAATGTTAAATATTTTAAGAAGATCTTCAGGCAAAGGATGGTTGATTGCTATCAGCAGGATTGGGTTAGTAAGCTTAATTCAAGTGATCGCTTCAGTACTTACTATTCATTCAAGTCTCTCTTACAACCAGAATCCTATTTAGCCTACTTAACAGTTAACAAGTTTAGAATACATTTTACAAGATTTCGTCTTGGCATAAACGACCTGAACACCAATATTAGATACAAAGAAAATGTTCAAACATGTCCATTATGTAACCAAATTGAGAATGAACTGCATTTTTTTTATTGAGATGCAATGTTTATACTCCTCTCAGAGAAAAATACATATTGAAGCACAGACAGTTTTCGAATGTTAATTCTATCGAACTAAAACAACTACTTGCGAATGATAACATACATATTACTAGAGATATTGCTATGTACATCTACTATGCACTGAGGAAAAGAGAAGAACTCTTGCCTCAGATGTAATAAGCAACATTTATGATTGATCCTATTAGTATATTAATTATTATACATTTATTATCATTTCGGTTTTTTGTGTGCACCGCACCTCCTATGTTATAGGCCGGAGGCCTGAAACATTAAAATTGTGTTCAATTGTTCAATTCTCTCTCTCTCTCTCTCTCTCTCTCTCTCTCTCTCTCTCTCTCTCTCTCTCTCTCTCTCTCTCTCTGTTTTTTTTGCCTGTTTATCATTGTTTGCTTATCAATATGTGTGTGTGAGGGAGAGAGGGGAGAGAGAGACAGAGACAGACAGACAGAGATAGAGAGACAGAAACAGAGTCAAGTAGTAGTGTGTAGAGCTTACGGCCTGTTTTGACTTCGTTGGGGGAAAAACAAATCTATTGATCAGTGGCTGCCCCAACTGTTATGTTCGCCAGTCCTCTGTCATAGTTTCACACACACTACAACGAGTGAAGTGGAGCGATGTTTGTCCCTACAGATTTATTTCTACCTCGCTCAGCCTTTACTACTACTTCTGTGTGTCGCGCCATCTTGCACTACACTGCCTCCTATATCCCGTGCTGACGCTCCTGTAGCTGCAGACTACTACATGGACGAGGAAAAGGAAGAAGACGATAGTAAAGCAACAGCATTCCTCCCGGTGCCTTCTTCTGCCTTCCTGGAGCTGCAGACTGCAGCCTACTACGTAGCAGTGGAGGAGGAAGAGGAAGAAGAAGATCGTGAAACAGCAGCATTCTTCTCTGTGCCTTCTTCTCCGTTACTCCCTCCTGGAGTTGCAGACTGCGGTCTACAGCGTAGCAGAGGAGGAGGAAGACGACGAAGAAGATCGTGAAACAGCAGCATTCTTCTCTGTGCCTTCTTCTCCGTTACTCCCTCCTGGAGTTGCAGACTGCGGACTACAGCGTAGCAGAGTAGGAGGAAGACGACGAAGAAGATCGTGAAGCACAAGCCTTCCTCCCTGTGCCCTCTTCTCCGCTACCCTCTGCCTGGTGTAGGTCTACTGAAGCTGGGGACGTGGTGGTAGTCGGTTCTGTAAGAATTCCGCGATGGTTAGAGTAAGCATCTCCTGAAATGCGCAAAGAAGAAGAAGGCGTTGCTGGTGGATTCTGCGCCAGACTCATTCTCCAGGACTCCTTTTGCTGACGTTTCAGGGAGTTGAGAACGTTGTCCATGGACGCCTTCTTCTTCTCAGGACGTCCGGCACGGGCCGGAGTTCTCGGGGTCATCTTTTTGGCGACGGAGGGTTCCGGGCTGAGAGTGTCGTCGAAGTCAAAGACGCTGGACTCTTTGGGACCTTGCTCTTCTTTTCCTTGGGAAGCAACATCCATGGGCTGCTCCGGGGGGGCTTCCTTCTCTTGTGGTGGTGGTGATGGTGATGGAGGGCGACGTCCTGGGTTGACCCATGTGAGGGACAGCACCGGGTTATTCTCCAGCTGCTGGAACATGCTCAGAATGTCCTCCGGATTGGGCAGCCACACTGGAGGGTCTGTCTTGGTGGGGTTGTATACACCGGGGTTCTTCTCTTCCACCCTGAAGCTCTTCTTTTTACTGGCAGGTCCAGGAGTGGTGGTAAGTTTGCTCACATTGAAAGGGTTTGTTTCATCGACTTCGACACTCTCCCTCTTTTCATTGTCGGGTCTGGCGGGATTGCCCACATTTGGGTTCGTTCCTTCGACTTTGAAATTCTCCTTTTCTTCACTGCCAGCTTTGGGAGTGTTGCTTACGCTAGAACATGTTTTTTGAGCCCCGAAACTATTCCCTTCTTCAGCTCTGACAAGGGGGTACGCACTATTGGGCGTTATTTCTTCGACTTTCTCATTGTCTTCATCGACGTCAGTTCTGGAAGCTTTGTTTGCGCTAGACCATATTTCTTGAGCCCCCAAACTCTCCCCTTCTTCAGATCGGACAAGGGTGTACGCACTATTGGGGTTTGTTTCTTCAACTTTGAAGCTTTCCCGTTCTTCACTGGCAGGTGCGTTAGGGTTGTACACATTCAAATTCGGCTCTTCGACCGTGGAACTCTCCTCCTCTTCTGTTTCTTGACTGCCAGGGATCGTGTCTGTGGAGGATACTGTGTCTGCACACCAGTCACACGGACAGATAGTAAGGGTGGAGTACAGATTAATTGTACAGGTAAAGCTAAACAACACACACACACACACACTCGCGCGCGTGCTCACGCACGCATGCACGCACACGTACACGCACGCACACACACGCGCACGCACACACACAAAACACACACACACACACAAAGCACACACACACACAAAGCACACATGCGACATGTTGCCATGTGGTGTCAGCTGACATTCAAGTTGCCTGTCTGTCGTTTCCGACAATGACTGCCAGATAGCAGAGGGGGCAGATACTATTCTGGCGGGCTGGGCGAGAATTTGTTTATAGTGGAGATGCCTTGCCCAGGGTACATCCCCACTCTCTCGGCCAAAGGGATTTGAGGATGAGAGTTGGCGTTGGGGAAGGTCCCCAAAGGCCAACCAATCCCTTTGGCTGTAGCACCAGAGTCGGCGGTGCAAGGGTCCCCCCTCTTTCGAGAGTCATAGTCTTCCACGAAAGACTAAGCAGTACCATGGTATTCCAATACTGTAGAATATCATGCATAGCACAGCTCTCATTTACTATTGGCCCTCACTACAGGCTAATGTCAACCAGTGATAAAAGCCATTTGAGTAAAGCTCACGTACTCTTAACAAAATCCTCATGTTTGCCCTTAAAGACCCCCCACGTCACGTGTCCCATTCCCTCTTATGCTTGGAAGATGTCTTAAGATTTCTCACCAGCTATAAGAGGGAAAACACGTGAAAACCATGATTTTGACACGTGACGTGGTGGGTCTTTAACAGAAGATAATTTTTTCACAGAATGAACAATCTGTTTTGGCCCTTTTTGGTTGTCATCAAGTTACGGTGGGTTTTTTTTTTAATATTCTCCTTTTCTTTCTCTGTAGTTACATCTCCAAAGCGTCTATACAATTACTTCTACACCAAGAAGTTGATCACCACCACCAAGGAAGAAGAAGTGACCTCCTCACCCCCACCCCACCTGTGTGGTTTTTTAATTATTATTCTCCTTTTCTTTCTCTGTAGTTACATCTCCAAAGCGTCTACACAATTACTTCCACGTCAAGAAGTTGATCACCACCACCAAGGAAGAAGAAGTGAACACCCCACCCCACCCCCAACCCACCTGTGTTTTTGTTTTATAATTATTCTCCTTTTCTTTCTCTGTAGTTAGGGGAAGACGGGGTAAAAAGCGCATGGGCGGGTAAGAAGCCCACCCCAATTATCTCATGAAATTAAGCAAATTTCAGTCTCATTTTGCCCATGAGACGAGCGTTAATGTTTAGCATTCGTCTCATGGGCAAATTTGACTGAAATATTCTTTATTTCATGAGATAATTGGGGTGGGCTTCTTACCCGCCCATGCGCTTTTTACCCCGTCTTCCCCTACATCTCCAAAGCGTCTACACAATTACTTCCACATCAAGAAGTTGATCACCACCACCAAGGAAGAAGAAGTGAATCCCCCACCGGGCACCCCATCCCCACCTTACAAAGAAATAAATGAAACTATGAAGAGGTTACCTTTCTTACACTCCCAAATGTGCATGAAGCCCACCTAACATAAGGGACATCACTCATCTTCAAGATAATTACGGGGGGACAATTCTACCTCTTTTTTTTATTTTATCACGATTAACCAAAGACTCTAAAAAGGGTAAGATGGACTACTTAAGAGTTACGGCGAGCCGGGCTGATAGAGTTATCGTTAGTGGGGGTAGTTACACCATTCACAGTGGCGGCTATCCAAAGACTCAGACTGGAATTTGAACGGAGAATTCAACTGGCCTATCGACGTGTTTTTAACCTCAATGTGTCACGTTGCAAAGGGACATAACAAGTGTTTCTCTCCTCACTATATCTCATATAGGGAAAAGGGACCGGATGCTAGTCTTTTCTTTTCAGTGTCTTTGGATTAACTCAGCAGGTTAACCCTTTCACCGCCAATGTCACATTTTTGCACCACAGTGGTTTAAGAGATACACAGACGCGCCACGATTAAGCCCCTTGGTTTTTTTCTGGGTAGCTGTGACCCATATAGAAATGTCCCCATGTTCAAATTGAGGCTGCTCTTTAATTAAAACGATGTATGGCTTTGAATTTGGTGGGCATTTGCATGGTAGTGAGACCTGGTCAAAACAAGATTTCTTTCCAGCTATATAAGAGGGAAAACACGTGAAACCCGTGATTTTGACAAGTGATCTAGTGGGTCTTTAACACCCATGCTATTAAAAAGAATCAAAGCAGGGCCTGTTATCTGAATGGCTTGTACCCACGTGTCGTCATATCCGGCCACAAGGAGCGCCATATTATGGGAGACCGCCATCTTAGTCAGTAACTTTGTTTGAAAAATGCCAGATCGATGCTGCGTATTTGGCTGTTCCAATTCGAAACTTATCTAAACTGTATTTATAACATCTGGATGGGTGTTTTTTTTACACATTTAGATAACATTTTCACTTTGTTTACACACAAATAAGGACTAAGATGGCGACACTTCCGTTGGAAGGGTCGAGATGCGCACGCAGGTGGGGGGGGGGGGGGGGGGGGGAGCCATACCCTATTTCCGTGATTCTGAGAGGTAAAGAAAGGCCTAATGTTATACATGTCAGAGAGGAAACCGCAATATTATAGATGTTTTTCTCTCTACCTAGCTTAACACCTTGACTGCCAGAGAAATTTTAAGAAACAAGCGCGAAATCGCAATAGTTTGTGGCACGCGGTCTATTTTTACCACTCCAATCATGAGTTACCTCCCCTGGCTTTTCAATAATTTTAATCTGTAAACCAGAATGTTATCTCTGCACCATTTCGTAACTTTTTATATCTTTTGGAAAACATTTAAAACTATGTATCCTACTTATACTCATCGAAAGAAGCACCGCATACTCGTCGTGTCTGTTGTAGTGTCTGTATTACATATGTTTATTATTTTGTACGCTTTTAAAATGCATCATTTTAAAGAGCGACCAGAAGTGTAGCCTCGATTTCAAGTGCGACGTGATGTAAATTATTCCCCCTATCATATAGATAGGGAAGTCCCGGGGAAGGAAAACTCCTTCCCCTGGTAGGACAATAAAATATTAATGTTTAGTTAGATATAAATTTTTGTAAATTGCCATAAGAATATATATATATTTTTGTAAATATGAAATAGATATATGTACATATTCCCTTTTAATAATAAATAAGGGCCAAATTTGGCTTTTTATGAATAAAACAACTTTTTGAAATTTTAACCTCGTAGCCCTTGAATTTTAATACAACAGGGAGGGTTGTATTATGGCCAGACAAACAAAATAATTTTATTTGCCCCACATGGCCGAAAGGCCAAAGAGGGCGTAAACCATTATTATTAAAAGAATTTTATTAATCTATTTTACATCACTATAGTCATTTATTAAGTGTCACGTGACACAAAACACTATATTTTATAAATTTTAAATCTTTTCAATGTAATAAATAAACTTGCGCTTTTAAGAACTCCCCCTTTATATTATATGTTCCGTCCACGTCCTTGTTTCGTCTTTTGTGTCTTGCGTTTGTTTTATTTTTAGTTCCTCATACTAACCCAATACAAATGTCCCATATGTGCCTTCCCAGGTCGAGAGGACGTAAAGCCCAAAATTTCATTCATTCATTTGAAGTGCGACAATTTTGTCAAAATGTGCGACAATTTTGGACCGACAGACCGACCGACCGACAAAGTGAGTTATAGGTTTGTGGCTTGAGCCACAAACAAAAACCATTGAGCAAATCATGCCACGAAAAAGACAACTGATAGAGCCAATATGGCAAAATGGTCTGGGGATATTAATCTATTGACTCTGTCAGAGCAAAAGCCAACATATCAGGGTTATTCCTCTTCATCTGATGACTCGACGTCATCAGTGATGTCATCAGGTCAGTATGTAACACGTTGTTGGCAGTCAAGGGGTTAATTAATGGTATTTTTTGGCCCACCAAAAAATGGCTGGCGGCAAAGCGGTTAAAATCAGCAGAGCTTTGGAGGTAAAGGTAAAGATGTGCCACCCCCCTGCATTTCTCGGTTAATTGTATTTTTCCGTGTTTGCCTTTCTTACCATACATAAAGCTGTATTTTATGAACCTTTTTAGCTAATAACCTTTTTGGAATACTAACCCTAGCCCTAAACCTAACCCTACCCCCCACTATGTACTGCAGTACACCGCAATTTGTCACAGTTGTGGTTCGTTGCGTTTTTCCGTCTTATAGGGGGGGGGGGGGTAGGGCTAGGGTTAGGGATAAGGTTAGTATTCCAAAAAGGTTATTAGCTAAAAATGGTCCTAAAATACAGCTTTATGTACGGTAAGAAAGGCAAAAACGGAAAAATACAATTAACCGAGAAATGTTGGGGAGGGGGGGTGGCACATCTTGACCTCACTAAATATTTAAGTTGCCGTATATTACGGACGACAAGGCACACACCCCAAATCACGCACGCACGCACGCACACGCACACACACACACACACACACACACAACACACACACACACACACAAAATTCCACACGCAGAGCTTTGAAGACTACAAGGTCTGTCACATAGCCTACGTCCAAAGAGACACACACACAGACAGTTCTTAAAGGTGGACCCTGACGGATGAGTTTTTTTGCCAGAAACACGTCGAAATCACCAGGAAAACATTCTTTTTACAGAGATCGTAACACTCGCTTTGCTCTGATTTCCTAGAAATCAAACCGTCAAAACGGCGATTCCTCCTTGGTGGAGTTGCCGGAGAGAGAAGCCATTTTGGACGGGGTGGGTGGAGGCCACCCAGAATGGTTGAAGCTTTTTCTTCTTTGTAGTGTAGTAAAAAAAAAAACAAATAGAGCTATTTCCTTTATTGTGAGCGAAACGCATTTAGGTAAACTGTCAATAAAAAGGTTTGTATTGTGGACATTTCGTGATTTTTGTCTAAAGCGGATCAGGCGGCCATTAGAAAAGGCATGCGCCTTCTCTTTCACTCAAAGAATCATGACTTCCAGCACCTCCGCCAAGGAGGAATCGCCGATTTGACGGCTTGATTTCTAGGAAACCAGAGCAAAGCGAGTGTTGCGATCTCGGCAATATTAACATTTCTTCCCCTCACAACACTATCTGAACCATCTTAGACGGAAAAAGTGCTGTCTCTATAGGGGATTTGAAGAATGAAAATATCACTTTTTCCGTTAAAAAAAAATCACCAATATTTTCTGTCCCGGATAGTACACTTGACACTTGGAGCGCAAGTGAAGTTATAGTGCACGTGCACTACAGCTGTACTTGTCGCAAGTGAAGTTATAGTGCGCGTGCACTACAACTGCACTTGTACCGTTTTGGGTTGAGGGGAAGAAATGTTAATATTGCCACGATCTCTGTAAAGGGTGTTTTCCTGGTGATCTCGATGTGTTTCTTGCAAAAACTCATCCCCCAGGGTGCCCCTTTAAAGAACTGGAGCAGGCTACAAAAACAATGCAAAACTTTCGCACCACACGGTTCTATTCGTATTTTCCCACCACACGGTTCTATTCGTATTTTCCCACCACACGGTTCTATTCGTATTTTCCCACCACACGGTTCTATTCGTATTTTCCCACCACACGGTTCGATTCGTATTTTCCCACCACACGGTTCGATTCGTATTTTCCCACCACACGGTTCTATTCGTATTTTCCCACCACACGGTTCGATTCGTATTTTCCCACCACACGGTTCGATTCGTATTTTCGCACTAAGGGAGATAATGTGTTAACAGTAAAGAGCTCTTTCTCTCAATAGAGTATCTCCCCTTTTGTGCGAAAATGCAAGTCTCCTTCCTTCCTTTCCTTCAGTCTTTCCGTAGAATGACCACAGTCCGCCAAGGAGGAATCGCCGTTTTGACGGCTTAAATTCTAGGAAACCAGAGCAAAGTGAGTGCTCCGATCCTTTCGGGTGATCTCGACGTGGTTCTTGCAAAAACTCATCCGTCAGGGGTCACCTTTAAAAAGCAGCCATACACACGCAATCTTCCCACCCAAGGCCATGCGAAATGTTTCACATGGCACTGGGTGTGCCCCCAGAGCATTTAACCCTTTCACCGCCAGCCATATTTCAGCCAATAGGGGAAGACGGGGTAAAAAGCGCATGGGCGGGTAAGAAGCCCACCCCAATTATCTCATGAAATGAAGCAAATTTCAGTCTCATTTTGCCCATGAGACGAGCCTTAATGTCTAGCATTCGTCTCATGGGCAAATTTGACTGACATTTTCTTTATTTCATGAGATAATTGGGGTGGGCTTCTTACCCGCCCATGCGCTTTTTACCCCGTCTTCCCCTAATGTCCATTAAAATTACCTGGGTAGAGAACAAAATCCATCTGCAGTATTGTGGATTCTTCTGTGGTAGATATGAAATAAGGTCTATCCTTACTTCCCAAAACTAAGACAATAGGGTCTTTGGATAATAGACCCCAATTTGATGCCTTTTAATGACATAGGTGTCAAATCACTGTGGTGCTAAAATGCGACTTTGGCGGTGAAAGGGTTAAGCTGGGGAACGTAAACAAAAACAACACTAAGAATTTAGTCTTGATATAGGGGAAGACGGGGTAAAAAGCGCATGGGCGGGTAAGACGCCCACCCCAATTATCTCATGAAATGAAGCAAATTTCAGTCTCATTTTGCCCATGAGACGAGCGTTAATATCTAGCATTCGTCTCATGGGCAAATTTGACTGAAATTTTCTTTATTTCATGAGATAATTGGGGTGGGCTTCTTACCCGCCCATGCGCTTTTTACCCCGTCTTCCCCTAATTATACAACATACCTTCGGCTATGCTTCGCGGGGAAGAAACGGCAATGGCAGCGATCAGTTCGTTCCACTCAATTGTATCTTCGCTCCACTTCTCTCCTCCATCTTCTACTCTATGCTCTCCTCTATCTTCTATTCCTTGGTGTCCTCTGTCTTCTGTTCTGTGGGCTCCTCTATCTTCTGTTCCGCGATCTCCTGTACCTTCATCAGCCTCTCCCTCCTTGGCTTCTGCATCTTCGTCAGATTCTTTCCCCTTGGCTTCTGCATCTTCATCCATTTCTTTCCCCTTGACTCCTGTCCTTTCATCAGTTTCTTCATCAGCTTCTACTCCTGTATCTTCCTCAGATCCTTTCCCCTTGACTCCTGTCCTTTCGTCAGTTTCTCCCCCCTTGTCTCCCCTCGTTTCTTCATCGGCTTCTACTCCTGCATCTGCATCGGTTTCGTTCCTCCGAACCGCTGTCTCTTCATCAGATCGTTTGAAATCGTCAGTCATTTCAACATCGGGCGGTTGTGAAGCAGGAGGGGAACCTGACGGTTGCGCGGGAGGGTTGGGATCATGGGATTCACGGGGTATCGCGGGAGGATTAGGATCATGGGATTCACGGGGTTTCGTGAGAGGATTGGGATCATGGGATTCAGCGGGTTGCACAGGAGGATTAGGATCATCGGATTCACGGGGTTTCGCAGGAGGAATCATGGGATTCATTTCGGGAGGATTCATGGGATTCAGGGGTTGCACAGGAGGATTAGGATCATGGGATTCACAGGGTTTCGCAGGAGGACCGGGATCATGGGATTCACGGGGTTTCGTGAGAGGACTGGGATCATGGGATTCAGCGGGTTGCACAGGAGGATTAGGATCATGGGATTCACGGGGTTTCGCAGGAGGACCGGGATCATAGGATTCACGGGGTTTCGTGAGAGGATTGGGATCATGGGATTCAGGGGGTTGCGCAGGAGGACAAGGATCGCGGGATTCAGGGGGTTGCTGTGCAGTTGTGGTAGGATCAGGATCGTGGTTATGTCGATTGTTTCTCTCCACTATCTGCCTGAGTAGTACTCGGATGGTTGCTCTGCAGGTTATTCCCGCTGTGCGGTTTTTGTCACACTTGTACCGAACGCCGCGCCGTCGACCGAGGCTTTTGTCAAAAACGTAGATGTAGTCCTCGGAAAGTACTCTGTACACTCTGTTCCCTCTAGAATTTTTAGCACGAAAGAATGTTATTCCCTTCTCCTTCTCATCATCTTCACCATCAGCAGCTCTCTCTTTCTCTCCTGCG
>CM065712.1:11565454-11580454 GCA_017654935.2 Phymorhynchus buccinoides | reverse complement strand
ATAAATGTCTTTTGAAGCGAGTTTTGAGTTCTTAAAAAAGGTAAAGTTAAATCGCACGCACTTTTCACAGTTTTCAGATTCACTTCCTGGTTCCCAACAAGTGAACAACTAGTTTTGTCTGTGTTAAGAAGAAGAAGAAGCCCACGCCACGGCGTTAAAACGGTTTTAACTCTGTGGTTAAGCCCCAGCCACACTGCATACGATTTGACCCCAATACGATACGATTTACGTGCAATATACTTCCGTCAAAAAACAACTCTTCTATTTCCGATCACTAGTGACTCATTATAATCAGGTCAGATCTTCAGGGCAGCCAGGCCTCGCGGCCTCTTGATGTGCCCTATCTTTTGATTGTTTGTTATTGTGGTTTTGTTCATCAATCAGATTGGCATAGCTGTGGTGCTTTTTGAACTATCATTGTCGTCTTAATCATAACTGTATTTAAAAACATTATTTTTGGGGTCACTATATCTAGGAGGTTTTTGAAATGGTTAGTGTTAGTAATTATATAGGGCAAAGGGCTTTAAAGGTGCACCCTGACGGATGATTTGTTTCAAGAAACACGTCGAGGTCACCAGAAAGACAGCCTTTTCAAGGATAGGAACACCCACTTTGCTCTGGTTTCCTATAAATCAAACTGTCAAAACGGCGATTCCTCCTTGGCGGAGATGCCGGAAAGAGTAGTCATTTTGGATGGGGTGGGTGGAGGCTAATCCCAGGTAAAGGTAAAGATGTGCCACCCCCCCTGCATTTCTCGGTTAATTGCAATTTTCCGTTTTTGCCTTTCTTGCCAAACATAAAACTGTATTTTATAAACCTTTTTAGCTAATAACCTTTTTGGAATACTAACCCACACACACACATTCGCGCGCGCCTGTGCGCACACGGTTATCTTCCCACATACAGGAGGGCTGTGTCAGATTCCTGGCACTGCCCCCACACCGACTGAAGACTACTAATCCACTGGTGAGGAAGAAAGTTCACCTTTTACTGCTAATTGCCAAGTTAGCCATCATGTCAGGTCAGATCTTCAGGGCAGCCAGGCCTCGCGGCCTCTTGATGTGCCCTATCTTTTGATTGTTTGTTATTGTGGTTTTGTTCATCAATCAGATTAGCCATATCCAAATACAAATATGGTTTCTGCAAGAACCTAAATATAATATTCCGAACAGAGTTGAAGATGAGGAAAATGGCGGACTAAACACAAGAAAACAAAATTGTTGTTTGATACCAAAATTTAATATCTAAGTACATACTGCATGGAGAGAGAGAGAGAGAGAGAGAGAGAGAGAGAGAGAGAGAGAGAGAGAGAGAGAGAGAGAGAGAGAGAGAGAGAGAGAGAGAGAGAGTAGCCGTAAGAGACTGCATGGGGGGGAGAGGAATAAAAACTGTAATGCATGGTATACGAAGGAATAAAAAGGGGGGGGGGGTATATAGGAAAAACAGGAGAGATGATGAGACAATGAGGAATGTTTCATTTTTTTTAGGAATGAGCAAAATAGAGCATGGTGTGAAAGTGACGAGTGAAAGCGATCATTTTGGAGAGTCGTCGGTTTTCTACAAGCCTACCACAGCCTGCAGTCTACCGTTCAGCCAGTGCGAAGCCACGACAGACAGAAAGCAGCATAGAGGCAGACCACAGACGTTAGGCCTGTCGCATGAAAAAAGGTAGCTCGTAAAAATAAGTAGCTCGCTACTATGAGAGTCTGTATTTGCGACAACCACAAATTTCACTTTTTTTGTACTTTAACCATTTACCTAACCCTAACCCTATCCCTAACCCTAGAAAAAAGTGAAATTTGTGGTTCATGCTCAATGTCGCAAATACACACTGTCATAGGTAGCGAGCTACTTATTTTTACGAGCTACCTTTTTCATGCGACAGTGCCTATCGCTATATGAGAGATACGGAACTCCAACTGTTGGACTACAGTAATGCGTCACTTCAAGTGCCAACTTGGCAACGAGTAGCCTACAGGGCCCAGCCAGCCAGCAGCCTACAACAAGAACATTGACCAAACCCGCCAGCAAAGGAGAAAAGCCACAGAGACACACAAGCAGAAGAACCAAGACGCAGAGAGAGAATGAATGAATGAATGAATGGATTTTATTTATAGAGGGTAATAGAGTAAGCAATAACATGCTTTTTTACATCCAGCCCTCTGGACAAATACATGTAAAGTAGAAAATGGAAAACGAAAATAAACACATACAAAGTAATATAAAGCATGCAAAATACATCCCTATATTGTAACACATCAATAACAAAATCAAACCTATTATTATTATCTATGCTCATTATTAACATTCAAAATGTGTGAAGTAAGCTCATACACACGAAAAAATAAAAACCTAATCTTAGTTTTCACACTCATCTTTTAACATTCAATTTTTTTTTTTAAAGTGCACCAAGAGAGAGAGAGAGAGAGAGAGAGAGAGAGAGAGAGAGAGAGAGAGAGAGAGAGAGCAGCATACCGTAATCAAAAGTAAAAAAAAATTCTTTTTTTTTTTCTTGGTAGTACCTCAGTGCGCATTTCCGCAGATTCCCCTAAAGTTACAGCGACAGAATAGTCAGAAGTGACTGTGGTTGTGCTCTACAGGAAAGAAAAGAAAAAAGAATGTTCATTACAAAATAGGCCTAGGTGCTCATTCCCTTTGTATTCCTATGGGCCACTATGTGAATGGGATGACTATGCTTTGCGTTTTTGGTACTAACGCTGTGGCCAACATAGGATGATATTATAACTCTGATCTCCTGAAGAAGAAAAAACCCCACAAAAAACCTGAAGACTATTGAATATTGTTTATTTTTTTAAAAAAGGCAGGAGAATGGGTCAATAATTTATTGAATAAGTCAGAAAGATAGTAGATGATAGACAGGAAAGGGAAAAGGCTGAGTCAAAGAGATTGGCAGATTAGAGGAAGTTACAAGCACAGAACTTCCAGAAGGTGGGGAAACTGGTTTTTACGAAAGACCCCCCCCCCCCCACTACTCTTTCACCCCCCTACTCCCACTCCTATCCTCCACCCACCCCCGGTATACCCATGGGGAGACTTTCACCCAAAACTAAGCTTTTCCTTTCCAATACTGTAGAAAATTCGTTTAGTGTACATGTACAGCTCTCACTGTACTGTTCGCCTCAATATAGGATATTGTCGTTAAAAGAGTAAATCAATCACACAATTTGTTAATCAATCAATTTTTATCATCCGCATAAAAACATTTTTGGGTAAAAGTCAAGATGTGCCCCCCCCCCTGCATTTATCGGTTAATTGCAATTTTCCGTTTTTGCCTTTCTTACCAAACATAAAGCTGTATTTGTTTAACCTTTTTAGCTAATAACCTTTTTTGAATACTAACCCTAACCCTAGCCCTAATCCTAACCCCACCGGTTAGGACCACGACTGACAAATGGCGCCGTGTACTGCAATACATAGGGGGGGGGGGGGGGGGGGGGGGGGTCCTATTAGATAATGGCCTAGGGTTAGGGATAGGGTTAGTATTCCAAAAAGGTTATTAGCTAAAAAGGTTCATAAAATACAGCTTTATGTTTGTTAAGAAAGGCAAAAACGGGAAAATTGAATTAACCGAGAAATGCAGGGTGGGGGGTGGGGGGAGGTGGCACATCTTGACCTTTACTGATTTGATTTCAATCTGTTTCAGATGACTACTAGTGTGTCTCTCATTCCTCCAAGAACGAGAACACGGATGTCATCGATCTGAGAGTGTTTCAACAAGAACAGCAAGACCCTTCCGGGAGTCATCAGTACTAGAACGTCATTAACATTTTGACGAAAATGAGTACCGGTACTCCAGACTCGCCAATGACTGCTTGTCAAAGCTGCCCCTGTCCCCAGCTTGACCGGTTCTGGGAGCACGTACAGCGGTCAGAGTGGAGCCAGGTCAGGGAACTGTTGGACCACATGGATGGCTGTGGTCACTGGCTGAAAGTGGTCAGCGCCGGAGCAGCTGCTGACCAGCAAGTGGACTGGGTTCACCATCTGTCTGAGGACTTTCCACTGCAGCGAACCAGCGGACTGTTCAGAGAGTTGAGGGTCAACAACCGGTGGTCAGCTGTGCTGGACCTGTGTACTGCGGGCAGTCTGTGTGACGATCTGAAAGGACTGCTGGTGATGGGCTTCATCAGACATGGCCTGGGAGACCTCTGTCTGCATTATTTAAAGAGAGAATCTGTCAGTGACTCCCAGCCATTAGACTGGCGTCAGGAATATGTAATCAAATTCACGATGACAGAATATTTCCAGCACCAGTCTCCAAAAATCAAAAGAATCTTCATTAATCAATTTCCTCGTAAATATGACCCGGCAACCAGTCCTTTGTTCAGAGAGGCCGTCACAAAGTGCATAGAGCTAGACAATGCTGACTGCTTTTTAGCTGTGTGTAGCAGATTGTGCCAGTCAGTGGAACCTGAAACACGAGAAATGGTCTCTGACGATGTTCTGTTTGCCTACTCAGCCGCAACAGAACAACCGCATTTTATTTCCAAATTGGACAGAATCAAATGCCTATTTCATTCTAAATACTGGTGTGAAAAGGCAATGAATCAGCTGTATCAGCAGCTTTGGAAAACTGTCATGGAAAAACAAGCTTGGAGTGTCATGCCTGTTCTCTTCTCAGCTCCGTTCTGTCCTTGTAAAGCGGAACTGTGGAGGAAGTGTCTGCACAAAATGTTGTCTGACCAAGAACTTTGGCCAGGCATGGCCCCAGCCTTAGACCAGTGGGCTTTGGAAATAGACTTGCGTCACATGAAGGTGAAGTTTGCCGAAGAGCATAGGCCGTCCAGCATGTCCAGTCTGAAGCAGTGGTGTGTGGACACTGGACACGCCCGCCTGGCCTTCCTCCTGGCGTTTGTCACAAAGGACGTGGTGCTGCTGGGTATGGTAGTGACCACTTTTACCTCCATGTACCTGCCCTTGTATCACCTACATCCAGTCCTGGAGCTGTGCGTTGATAATGGGATGATTTCTTCCATCGTCGCTATGCTCAAAACCAACCCTGTGAATGCCAAGAATGTGGGGTCCTGCCGTCTGTTGGATAGATCAGTTTGTCTGGTGGCGGCTTGCGAAAGAGAAGGTCTGGTGGACTGGGCTCTGGTATTGCGGCGCAACAATCTGGCCTACGTCAGGCAGCACGTTCCGTGTTGTCAGAACCTTGCTGTCCCGGGTGTGCTCTTGAAAGAAACTGCTTCATTGCTTCGCTTAAATTGGGACATTGTCAGAGAACTAATGG
This sequence comes from Phymorhynchus buccinoides, assembly GCA_017654935.2. Lineage (NCBI taxonomy): Eukaryota > Metazoa > Mollusca > Gastropoda > Neogastropoda > Raphitomidae > Phymorhynchus > Phymorhynchus buccinoides. The sequence goes on along the minus strand of CM065712.1, from coordinate 11,575,203 downwards.
GCAGATGCAACGAGGAAAACATTCTCAGGGACGTCCTTTGGCGTGCTGCTTGTAACGGTCAGGTGGACCTTGTGGAGAGCCTGCTGAGTCGTGTGGACCCCTCAGCCTATGATGGAAACAGAACCTTGCTTTTTGCAGTTTGTACACAAAGATATCACATTGAACCCCAACTGAACATTGCCTGCCTTTGTGTGGCTTCGGGTCTCTCCACGTTCCAAAGAAACACAGAGCTCACGGCTTTGTTTCCACGATGCAGTATCCATGTTTGTTTAAGGACAGGCAACAGGACTGCTTTCTCTCTGGGAAAACCTGATATGGCGAAACTGACTATCGCAGCTGGAACGTATTCCAAGAAATACTTGTATGACAGAGCCACTGAGGCTGAGAGATGTTTGCAGCTGATGAGTAGCGATGATCCCAAGTTTCCAGACCTTGAGACGACCTGCAGGGTGATTCTTGAGGCTGCCTCCACCCCATGCCGTCTGAATCACCTGGCTCGGCTGGTGGTGTCTCACTGCATCGGCTGCAGGCCAGGTCGGTCTGACAGGATCCACAGCCTGCCCCTGCCCTCGTCCCTGAAAGACATGCTGAGCTTCAAGGATGTGCTGGAATCTGGGTGAACCCTGCCCTCGTCCCTGAAAGACATGCTGAGCTTCAAGGATGTGCTGGAATCTGGGTGAAACCTGCCCTCGTCCCTGAAAGACATGCTTAGCTTCAAGGACGTGCTGGAGTTTGTGTTTAAAAAAAAAGAGCCTCAAGTGATCCACAACATTTTGTAAAGGCAGAAGTGTTCTGTTTACTATGAGAAAAACCCCCAGAAAGAGATCCTCACATTACCATCAACATTTTGTAAGGACTGAAGGGTTCTTTCTGTGATGAGGAAATGAGATTGAGAATTTTAAACGAACAATAAAGTTTTGCAAGGACAGAAGTGTACAAGGTGGGTTTTTTTAAATTTCTGGAAGACTTATTAAGAGAACCTAAACGAAAAAACAAAATGTTGCCTGGACAGACATGTTTCTTAAGAAATTTAGAAAGAGAATCTCAAGTGATCAACAATTTTTTTGGAAGCTTTGCACAGATAGACGTGATTTTGTTTAATGGGTATTTGTTTGTTTGTCTTTTGTTGTAGTTTTTAGAGGTATCAAACGAATTTCAAATTTACAAGAAACTTTTACAAGGACTGACCATTTCCATGAGATTTGTGGTGTTTATGTTGTTTCTTTGATTGTTTGTTTTTTAACAAGAGCGTACAGACTTATGAAGAGAACCTTAAATGCACTACAGAATTTTAACAGGATTTTTGATGAGAGATCTGTGAAAGAAACGTTAAATGAATGACAACATTTTGGAAGTGTTGTGGAAAGACACAATGACACATTATGGTGTTATAAGGAGAATCTAAAACGAGCAACAAAATGTTGCAAGGACAGATTTGTGTGTGTGTATGTGTGTGCATGCACGTGTGTGTGTGTGTGTGTGTGTGTGTGTGTGTGTGTGTGTGTGTGTGCGTGCACGTGTGTGTGTGTGTGTGTGTGTGTGTGTGTGTGTGTGTGTGCACGCGTGTGTGTGTGTGTGTGTGTTGTTTGATTGATTGTTTGCTTGCTTATTTTGTGTGTTTTCAAAACACAAAGAAACTTATGGAGAGAAAAACCCGCAAACGAATAGCATTTTGCAAAGACTTTTATGGAACACCTGAAATGAGCAAAGACGTTTGCAAATACAGGAGTGTTTTGTTTATTTTTTGTTGTTCTTTTTTTATGATATATTTATCAGTGTGTTTTTTCTCAGACAAATGTGCTTTTTGATAGACTTATCAGGAGAATTGCAAGCACAAAAACAATAAGTTGCAAAGACACACTAGTGGGTTTGTTGGTTTGGTCTTTGCTTCTTTTGGAGAGAGGGGTGGTGAGAGAGAGAGAGAGATGGGCGAGACAGACAGACAGACAGACAGAGAGATAGAGGGTGTGCCTGCTGTCTGTAATCATAAACGCTTTCACTTCATTTTCTCATCCGTCAAGTAAGAGGACATGTGTCTACATGCAGGAACTTACGTTTTGTGTGAATGTGGCTGTATTTAAAATGTGATCAGTTTTATTGAAATCTTTTATGTGCTTCCATGAAATGTGTATCCTGTTTGAGGAACAATAAAATGATGTGACTTGAGAAATGCTTTTAGTGCCAAACTTTGAAAGCCAATTTAGAAAAAAATATTTCTAGAATGACTGACCACATTTAAACAAAGATATAGTATTGCCATATCAGAATTGTAGTTGGCCATATGATTTTTTTTCTGGATTTGTTTTATGGTAGTGTGTTTGTTTTTCTATCTTTTTTAAGTGTGGAAGTAATTTTGCTGTTGTTTTGGTTTTTATATTGTGTATAAAGTATATTTTTTATATTGCTGTGTTTAAATATCGTGTACGTTTGATGCTAGTTTGTTTTGGGTTTTCTTGGTTTGTGTTACAAGTGTAATTTTTATAAATCATATCATGTTTTTATTTCATTCCAAGGTTTTTGGACGAGTGACTTATAAGTTGATGTTAACTGGGGTTTTTAATTTACTTTTATGTCGTTTTTATTGCATAAAAGTACGCCTATTTTGAAACTAGGAATCTACGTAACATTTTCCTTTAGTTTGAGCTTTATTAATACTTGTTTGAAATTTGTGATATTGTTTGAATCTGATCTTGTCGTGCCATTTCGTTTGCTCATGGCATGCTGTGGGTGTATATAAGCTTTTGCATGTTACAGATTATGACTGTTATGTGAAATGAATTCTTTTTGGATAATGTGACCCAAAACATTGCCGTCATTTGTAAGCTTTCTTTTAACATAACACTACTGACATTTGTTTTGTAAAAAATATTCATTAAGATCATCTAATGCTGCACGTGCATGTTGTATGTTTGCTTTTTAGTAGCTTTTTTTAAACCATCACACAAAATAGCAAGGCATGTTTCGTAGATTTGTATGTACTGTCTTGTGACTGCAGCTTCCTTTTCAGAAACATATTTTTGCTTCAATGCACCTTCGAAATATTGTATGATTTTTTTTGCTGTCCCATCTTCTGGGCCGTACAGTGGCGTTGCTCCCACGCCGCTCATTCCGATTCCCAATTCGCAGCCACACCTCTGCACGTTCAGGTCGCAGAATCCGAGACCAGCAGTTCAAGGGGAGCGATTGTATGATTATTTTTACCGTTACAAGACTAAGATTTGTGGTGGATATTTTTACCAATATGCCATAGTTAAGCTGCTTGTTTTAAGTTTGATGCAAAAAAAACCTCATATAAGAAAATCGGTAGCATTTTTATTAGCAATAAATGTAGACCTGTGTACTTTTATGTTATATGTTTAATACTGACTATTAGCATTTTTAATTAGTGTTCTCTAGGTGGGTTTTTTTATATTTTTATCTTTGCAAAGCACTGGAGAGATTGGCTTCTTTTTATGTATAAAAAGTGTTGCTGTTGTTATTGTTATTAGGTTTTGATTTGTGTAGGTGTATCCGTTAGGGCGGTAAAGGTAAAGATGTGCCACCCCCCGTTAGCATTTTATATCTGTCTGAATCTGTAGCGTTAATGTTTATCAGTTTAAAGAATGATTTTTTTTAATCGGTTTAAAGAATGAACGTTTGGACTCTTTGAATAGTGACATCATGTTGTTTATGATGCGTGTTTGCCTTCAGTTATTGTGATACTAAGAAGAGTATATCATATTAAGTATAGGGTGACTTTAAACAAACGCAACCCACAAAATCGTTAATCAAACTGTTGATAATAAAGCTATCATTTTGATTCTTCAGGTTTTATTAAGAAGATTCAAAGCATGAAAGGTTGCAATAGTTTGGTGTTCCCAGATGCCTCTGAGAGGTTCAGAAAATAACAGTTTCCGTGGTAACCCGTTTTCAGAAAAGTCCCTTTTTTGAGGGTTAAAAACACTTTCACAGAAAATTTCATTTGTCGACGAATTGTCTGTTTCTCGAAAACGACTGTCTTTTTTTAACTTCAAAATTGAATGCACGACAGTAGGGTAAATCCTGACTCTTTGAGCCCATATATGATTGGAGAAAAGTTTGTCTAAATACCGTAGAAATTGAAAATGTAAACGAAGACAATGAAACGACGAAAGTGTTTCTGAACCTCAAAAAGGGATTCTTCTAAAAAGGGATTGCCATGGAAACTTAATTTCTGGAGCACACAAACAAAACTTCCAAAAACAAATTGTTGTGATCTTTCATGCATTGAATCTTCTCTACAAACCCGAAGAATCAAAATGATATCTTGTTTAATTTGTTTTTTGTATCGCCAATTTATGAAACTGTGTGTTATTTAGTCTGCCAATCTTATTTCAGGTTTACATATTATGATGATGCCCATTTTTATTTGACATTTCAGTGGGGGGGTTTTAAATCAAGAGTAACGTTATATAAAGGTATTTTACTTAGCGCTATTATTTTGATGAACTGATGTATAGAATGGCATGCTTTTTATAGTAAAAGTTGTAGGCGTAAATGTTTCTGACATGCTATCTACATAAGCGCTATTGTTATGTGCTTGCTTTATTACATTTTTTGCCAAATGCAGAATTTTGTTTACATTGTTACAGATTAACAGTTGATATGCCTTACTTGATGCCTAACTAAGGTCGAAGAATGAAAAATGGTGCTTTACGTCCTCTCGGTCTGGAACAGACACATATGGGACATTTGTAAATGCAAAGATGGTGGGAACAATACTGGAGGCAGTGCCCGGAGGCAGTGGAACTCCAGTAAAGTCCCGAGTTTTTAACAATTCAGATAGGTGTAGCGGTAACCACGCCTCGGTTAAACCTCATCGGCTATGGTACCGCCACAAGTATGCCTGGGATAGGTCAACTAAGGTCAAGAACCAGTTTCAAAGTAGGTATTATTTTGGAAAACAGCACTTGTAGCATATCGTGAAACGAATTTAAATGCTTACAAAGCTACAACATTGTTCACGCTTTAGCTGTGAATGTGACAATAACTGCTTTGGCTGTTTCTTTCTAAAAAACGACGGTCTGTTGAATGCATTTGAAAACTCCAGGATTTTGTCCAAAAATGTCCTTGTATATCATTGCTCCGTGGACAGTAGTCTGTAAATGTAACAGGGAAAAAATGGATGCACAGACACAAAGATACGGTCTGTGATCATTTTCTTATCAGTATATCGGTATGAGTAGCCATTTCCACGAACCTACCGGTGGTAAGCATCACTTCAACGAACTTCAATAAAGAAAATAGAGCAAATCCAGCCACTGGTCCTTAACCTTTGTTGATGTATGCATATTAATTTTTGTAGTTTATTTATATTTAATCCGATATTTACATTTGCAATATTTTGAGGAGCTAGCTGAAGCAAATTTATTAAAATAAGAACGTGTGTGTGTTCTTGTAAAAACAAAAAGAGAGCAAAAAAGCATGTGTGTATGTTGTTGTTGATGGTGGTAGTGGTGATGGTCAATGTCTACATTGAAACATATGTATGCAGTCGTTCACAACATTTTCTATACACAAATGATCCTAATACACACTGACACACATACACACACTGACACACACACACACACACACACACACACACACACACACACACACACACACACACACACACACACACACACACACACACACACACACACACACACACACACACACACACACACACACACACACACACACACACACACGCACGCACGCACACGCACGCACACACACACACGCACACGCACACGCACGCACACGCACACACACACGCGCACACACACACACACACACACACACTGACACACGCACGCGCACGTTATTTGCAATCTATTCACTTCAATATTACAAGAATAACAGCAATGTGAAATATTTAATTAAACATACATCATTTTACAAAGTTACGTATATTTCAAACATCCAATAACAACATAAAAACAGTCACATCAATATGGCATCCGTTTGTAATTAAAATATCTTCAGGATTTGTAGTGGTAAGCTGGACCCAATTACTCTGTAGAATCATTCTTCACAGGAATTGTCTAAGGAATTCTTTACATAAACAGTCCATTCCTTACTAAAAATGGTATTTACATGAACAGATAATTATTTACCAATTAGTTCTCTACCTAAGCAATGGATTCTTTGCCTGCAACATTAATTCCTTACATATATGATTCTTTGCCTTTTTTTTATACTTTGCCTAAACATTTAACTCATTACTTATGTAGTTAATTCTTTAACTAAACACTTAATTCTATGCTTAACCAATTCATTTTTAATCCGAACAATTCATTCTATAGACAAATGGGTTGTTTATATTGAATGATGTCACTATTCACACAATCATAAAGAAATAATTCTTTCAATGGAAAAAAATCACAATTTGCTGGCATGTAAGTAGCACGCTTATATATATATATATATATATATATATATATATATATATATATATATATATATATACCATATATATATGTATACAAAATGTGTACAAAACACACACAAAAAAAAAATAAATGAAAAAAAGAAAGCAAAGGAAAAAAGGGAAATGCGATCATAACCTTTAGTATAAATATCAAACCACATACCTTTATACATCGGGTCACCAGAATATAATTTATAAGTAAAATGTCTTTATAGCACTCCTTATGATAGTTTAAACAGCCCTTTGAAATGATTAAAACGATGAAAATTTCAAGATGATGAAAATGATCAAGATGGGATTGGTCAGTATTGGACACAGAAAAGCCCGCAAAAGTACATGTATTGCTAAGAACACTACTGACAGTTCCGTTACAATGAACTTTGAATCGAACTTAATACTTCTGAAACGTAACTTTACAGTAGCAAAATGGTGACAAGATATTTACTAAAGGCAATTTATTCTCATATATTATAAATTACATAAACGTGTAATTCTAAAATGTTGATCACAGATCATTTTCAAAGCAATTGTCTACAAATACAAAAACGTGCATAAAATATGCTCTACAGCCACAATACGGTACAATAAGTATGTGAAGCAACGTTTGCTACTGTATGGCGGCTGAAACAAATATCAATCAAAAACAATGAAACACACTTAGGATGTCTAAAAGATTATTCCTAACTGTTATAGTAAAAAGTGGATTACAAATGATGGTAAAATTATTTATCACATTTTCTCCATATTCAAAGACTGTCCAGACACAAGCTTTCTGCCATATTTTCTATTTCCACAACACCAGTTCCACAACACACGACTTGTAATGGTTTGAACACATCCAAAGCACACTAAGAGCACAAAAAATGGAAAGATGATTACGGTTACCATTTTCTTTGTTATTATTGCGCACGTGCACCTCTGTGCGTGTGTGTGTGTGTGTGTGTGTGTGTGTTCGTTCTTTAGTTTTACGTCTGTTCACCCGCAAGTGATATTAGACAATATCACACCTCTGTGTGTGTGTGTGTGTGTGTGTGTGTGTTCGTTCTTTAGTTTTACGTCTGTTCACCCGCAAGTGATATTAGACAATATCACACCTCTGTGTGTGTGTGTGTGTGTGTGTGTGCTAATGGGAATGTTTGTAGTTGAATTTCATTGTAAAGCGCCATGAATAGAATTTTCTAGATATGTGCGCTATATAAATACTTTTTTTTTTATATTACCAGACTATTACCTTTTTTTCTTAAGTTAAGCTATCACACTTTCAAACAATTATTTAAACCTCAAGCTAGTGAAAAATGCCACATAAACTCAAGTGTATCGAAAAACACTTGTGCCTTCGCAAAACGTTCTTGTTTCTTTGAGGTTCTCTTCCTAAGTCTCTCAACAATAACAACAACAAACTTTATGCCTTTGCACAACTTCGTTATTTTAGGTTCTCTTTAGTCTAGAAGTCTGTCAAAAATATTTTTTTCTAAAAAAGAAGAATAAAAGAAAAAGAAAGAAACACTTGTCTTTGCAAAACTTTTAAAACTTCATTGTTATTTTGGCATTCTATTTATAAATCTCTCATTGTCGTTCAAGTCCTTGCCGACTGCTGTTATTCATTAGATTTTCTGTTCAAAAGTCAACAAAAAAGTGCAACACCACCACCACCTACAGCAACAACAACAAAACACACACACACAAAAACCCAGCAACACAACACAAGCGAACAAACAGACAAACAAAACACACACACATATACCCTTGCACAACATTCTTGCTCAGCTCAGGTTCTCTTTCACCCAGACTGCAGCACGTCCTTGAAGCTCAGCATGTCTTTCAGGGACGGGGGCAGGGTTCACCCAGACTGCAGCACGTCCTTGAAGCTCACCATGTCTTTCAGGGACTAGGGCAGGGTTCACCCAGACTGCAGCACGTCCTTGAAGCTCAGCATGTCTTTCAGGGACTAGGGCAGGGTTCACCCAGACTGCAGCACGTCCTTGAAGCTCAGCATGTCTTTCAGGGACGGGGGCAGGGTTCACCCAGACTGCAGCACGTCCTTGAAGCTCAGCATGTCTTTCAGGGACGGGGGCAGGGTTCACCCAGACTGCAGCACGTCCTTGAAGCTCACCATGTCTTTCAGGGACTAGGGCAGGGTTCACCCAGACTGCAGCACGTCCTTGAAGCTCAGCATGTCTTTCAGGGACGGGGGCAGGGTTCACCCAGACTGCAGCACGTCCTTGAAGCTCAGCATGTCTTTCATGGACGGGGGCAGGGTTCACCCAGACTGCAGCACATCCTTGAAGCTCAGCATGCCTTTCAGGGACGGGGGCAGGGTTCACCCAGGCTGCAGCACGTCCTTGAAGCTCACCAAGTCTTTCAGGGATGAAGGCTGGAGTACTGGTACTCATTTTCGTCAAAATGTTAAAAACGTTGTATTTCAGATGACTCCCGAAAGGGTCTTGCTGTTCTTGTTGAAACACTCTCAGATCGACGTCATCGTGTTCTCGTTCTTGGAGGAGTGAGAGACACACTAGCAGTCATCTGAAACAGATTGAAATCAAATCAGTCAGGAGGACCTCACTCAAGCTGGCTCCGCGACTAAGGCATTACTGTCGTAAGTAGGGGGCTTAATAGGTGGTGTCCTGCGTACAGGCTCCACTGAACTCCACCGAGGTGACTCAGCAGCAGTGCAGTGTCTCCTCGGTTGGTTGCTTCATGACGGCTTAACATTGAGTCAAAATTCAAAATTACTTTATTATCTCAACAAGAGAAGTTACATTGTGGTCTCATGATACAACAAGGGCAACAGAAAACAACATCCATGCATTTGAACAAAACAAAAGGAACAGAGAACAAAAATCAAGGTACACAAAAAAATAATAGAAGCAGAGTTCATCTTACCAATAAGCAACAACCTTCTTCAAACTCAACAAATGTACCCCCCCCCCCCTTTCCCATCCTCTTCACATCCCCAACCATTCTACCCAATCCACTTCAATCCGCCCCCTCCCACATTGGTACAAAGTATGTACAAAATTGGGTAACACACAGAGCCAGTATACGTTTGAGTCTTCCCCATTACCCACAACATGCTCCGTCATACACCATTCGCTCTTTACACCCAACCGCACTCTTCCCCAGCTCCCCCCTCCTCTTACTACTATATATCTCTCCTTTCTCACAAACAGCACACAGCATCTCAAACCTCCTACTTCTTAACAGAGAGTCTGTTCAGTACCTCAGTTAATTTGGGTACAAAACTATATGCATTTCTCAGCGTTCTACTGCGAATAGAGCGGTATCGTCTGTCAGATGGAAGTAGTTTATAACA
>CM065712.1:11480454-11560454 GCA_017654935.2 Phymorhynchus buccinoides | reverse complement strand
TGTCAACCAAAAACAAAAACAAAATGAGTCACGTCACTGGTTTCGTTTTGATTGTGATGCTCACGAAGGTTCTAAAGAACTCACAAACTTGAGGTTAGTTATCAGATTATCTTCTCTTAATTCAGACAAAAAGCTGGATAGTGTCAAATCATTACGATAGATGTGTTTTGAAGCGAGTTTTCAGTTAGTATAGTACTAGTACTATTTACTAGTACTTTCATTTTCATTTTGGCACTTCCTGGTTCTCGCCTAGTTTTCTGCACTTCCTGGTTGAGTCACTTGAGTGGTTCGTTCTCACCTAGTTCTTCTTCTTCTTCTTCCAGTTAGGGATGTTTATCCTGCCCCGCACTCACCGGTCTTAATTCAGACCATTAATAGCGCACAGGCTGCGTGCTATTCGTGTCATCCATCCCACCGGCACACACGGCCTGTCGCGTGCAAATCTGTACTATACTATATTATTACTATACTATACTATGCTATACTAAACTATACTATACTATACTATACTATACTATGCTATGCTATGCTTTGCTATACTATACTATACTATACTATACTATACTATACTATTATTGTACTATTCTTTACTATGCTATACTATTACTATGCTATACTATACTATGCAATACTATACTATGCAATACTATACTATACTATTATTATACTATTACTATGCTATAACATGCCATACTATGCTACACTATGCTAAGCTATACTATACTATACTATACTATACTATACTATACTATACTATACTATACTATACTATACTATGCTGTACTAATATCAGAAGCCATTCGGGTAAAGGGAAACTACAGTTCTATTTAGTCAGTTTGTGAAAGACTAGGACTCGATAATTTGGAGGCACTGCACTGGTCTGTGCTGCCGCTGTAGGACTAGTTAGCCTTTGGGGGCGATTCACACCCCAACTCCAACTGGCCCAGAAGCCTGCTTTGCAGAGAGTGGGAATGTACCTTCGGCAAGGCATCTCTGCTATAAAAACAACAGGTCCGTGATTTCAAGCTTTTAGTGCTGTAAACTGACTGCATAGAAAACTACAATTGCAATGTGACTGTGCAAACCCTGCCAAGCTTAATGATCAGCTTAGGACGCACATTTCACCGCCAGGTGGCAATCAAACCAGTAGGGGCTTAGCGCGTGATATTCTTAGTTGGGGGTAATGAGAGAGAGAGAGAGAGAGATGAGGCCTTCCCTCTCTCTCTCTCTCTCTCCCTCCCTCTCTCTCTCTCTCTCTCTCTCTCTCTCTCTCTCTCTCTCTCTCTCTCTCTCTCTCTCTCTCTCTCTCTCTCTCTCTCTCTCTCTCTCTCACCACCCCTAACTAAGAATATCACGTGCTAAGCCCCTAGTGGTTTGATTGACCCCTGGCGGTAACATGAGCGTCCTAAGTTGACCATTGAATAAGCTTAAAGCTAACTAACCAGTCAAATACTGAAATAGGCTATTTACTGCTTTTTCTCCTTCATAGCACCATACCCTGTCTAAAACGTTTATGCTATCATATTTTAGTTCAGTACAGTTGTGAAGATAAAGCTTTATGTATTAGTCTTTCGGATGAGACGATAAACCGAGGTCCTGTGTGCCCATGCACTTAGCACACGTGAAACCCAGTGGCAACGAACAAGTTGTCATTTGGTCAAAATTTACCACCTCCCCCCTTTCCTTCCTGATCAATCACACACAAAAATCGCATGCAATTTTTTTTTTAATGGATGGCGCGCCTCTGGCTGCGACGCGCTCTCCAGGTGGGAGCAACCCGAATTTCACAGAGATGCCTCTGTGACGATAAAGTACCTAATACCTAATAATAATATTTCACTGTATTAAACTGATTTCATACCAATCTGTTTCAGATGACTGCTAGTGTGTTTCGCATTCCTCCTAGAAGAAGAACACGATGACGTCGATCTGAGTGTTTAGAATAAGAAGATCCTGCCAGGAGCCATTGCAGAGAAAACGTTTAAAACGTTTTGACGAAAATGAGCACCGGTACTCCAGGCTCACCAATGACTGCTTGTCCAAGCTGCCCCTGTCCCCAGCTTGACCGGTTCTGGGAGCACATCCAGCGGTCAGAGTGGAGCCAGGTCAGGGATCTGTTGGACCACATGGACGGCTGTGGTCACTGGCTGAAAGCGGTCAGTGCCGGAGCAGCTGCTGACCAGCAAGTGGAATGGGTTGACCGTCTGTATGAGGACTTTCCACTGCAGCGAACCAGCGGACTGTTCAGAGAGTTGGGGGTCAACGACCGGTGGTCAGCTCTGCTGGACCTGTGTCCTGCGGGCAGTCTGTGTGACGATCTGAAAGGACTGCTGGTGATGGGCTTCATCAGACATGGCCTGGGAGACCTCAACCTGCGTTTTTTACAGAGAAAGTTAGTCAGTGATTCCCAGCCATTAGACTGGCGTCAGCGGTATGTCATCGAATTCACAATGACAGAATATTTCCAGCACCGGTCTCCAGGCATCCAAAGAACCTTCATTAATCAGTTTCCTCGTAAATATGACCCGGCAACCAGTCCTTTGTTCAGAGAGGCCATCATAAAGTGCATAGAGCTAGATGATGCTGACTGCTTTTTAGCTGTGTGTAGCAGATGGTGCCAGTCGGTGGAACCTGAAACTCGAGAAATTATCCGTGAAGATCTCGAGTTTGCCTTCTCAGCTGCAATAGAAAAACGACTGCATTTCATTTCCAAAATGGTCACGATTAAGCACCCAGGTTGTTCTACAAAGACAGATGCAACTTATTGGCTACTTTTTGACACTTTAGTCGCAAAAAAAGCTTGGAGTATCCTGCCTGCCTTCTGCGAAAGTATGATTAGGTCTTGGGGCCTGGAAGTGCCAAGGAATTGTTTGCATAAAATGCTATACAACCAAGAACTGTGGCCGGGCATAGCGCCAACCTTAGACCAGTTGGCTTTGGACATGTGGCAGATGACCACGATGAGGAACATGTGGATTGAAGAACCTTGGCCATCCTGCATGTCCAGTCTGAAGCAGTGGTGTGTGGACGCTGGACACGCTCACCTGACCCTCCTCCTGGCTGTGGTCACTGAGGACGTGGAACTGCTGGACACAGTGATGACCACCTTCACCTCCATGCAACTCAATGACTACCACCTGTGGTCTGCCCTGCAATTGTATGATGCCAATGGGATGGTGTCTTCCTGTGTCGCTATGCTCAAAACCCGCCTTACCAATGTTGTGGAGTCCTTTCAAAGTGATTGGTTTTCTGTAAGCGATGGCCTGGTGGCGGCTTGCGAACGTGAAGGTCTGGTGGACTGGGCTCTGGTTTTGCGGTGCACAGATCTGGCCTACATCAAGCAGCATCATCGGAGTTGTCAGAACCCTGATGTGCTGAATTGGATCTTGAAGCAATCGGTCCTGTTATTAAGCAAACATTGGGACATTCCCAGAGAACTGGTGGTCAGATGCACCGATGCAGAGGTTCTTAGCCTCGTCCTTTGGCGTGCTGCCTGGAGAGGTCAGGTGGACATTGTGGAGAGCCTGCTGAGTCGTGTGGACCTCACAACCTTTGATGGAACCTTGCTTCATATAGTTTGCCAATGTTCTTCTCCCAATCAAGCCACACTGAAGATGGCTCGCCTGTGTGTGGCCTCAGGTCTTTCCACGTTCCAAAGAAACTCGGATAAAGATCTCAGGGTTTTGTTTCCTAGACTCAGCCACACTCGTGTGTTAGAGAGAGGCGGCAGGTTTGCTTACTATCTATTGGGAAAACCTGATCTGGTGAAACTGACTGTGGCAGCTGGAACTTATTCCAAGAAATACCTGTACCACAGAGCCATTGAGGCTGAGAGCTGTTTGCAGCAGATGTGTAACAATGATCCCAGGGCTCCAGAGTTTGAGACGACCTACAGTGTGATTCGTGAGGCTGCCTCCACCCCGTGCCGTCTGAATCACCTGGCTCGGCTGGTGGTGTCTCACTGCATCGGCTGCAGGCCAGGTCGGTCTGACAGGATCCACAGCCTGCCCCTGCCCCCGTCCCTGAAAGGCATGCTGAGCTTCAAGGACGTGCTGCAGTCTGGGTGAACCCTGCCCCCGTCCCTGAAAGACATGCTGAGCTTCAAGGACGTGCTGCAGTCTGGGTGAACCCTGCCCTAGTCCCTGAAAGACATGCTGAGCTTCAAGGACATGCTGGAGTTTGTGTTAAGGATGTTAAGCAGAATGTCACCAAATTTCACCACATGGCCTCTTACACATCTGTATTGTTAAAAATTCGGGACAGGGAGAGAGACAAGACAGACACAGAGAAAGGTCTTGCTCGCAAAGAAAAGTGAAACCTACCACAACAGCGGTTTGCATTGGGCAAGATATTTCAGACCCCCCCCACCCCCACCCCCAAAGAAGTTTGGTTTGAATCGATACACCAACACTATAACGCCATTAGCCCCCCGCCATTCTGTAGAGGACTTGTGATTTAGGCCGTGTACACACATAAGCGGATATTCCATGAGGAAACCCGTGCGCAATCCATAAATAAGTGAAACAAAGAAGGGAAAAGATTTGCGCACGTGTCCGAATTTCCCCTATATGCGTAAACTTTGATCCGTCTTTCTTCCACTTATTTAGGGTTTTCTGTACAGAACTTACGCGTCTAATGTGAACCCGGCCTTTAGTGTGTCCGCTGCACAGAATCACTAGAACTTTTGTAGATAAATAAAAGATTTAACGTGAAGGTGGCGTGTCTCGTCAAGTGATTATATAACTTTGCAAACTTGACTTTTTGGAGGAGGACTTTTATACAATTATATTTTGCCTTTTGGTTTTAATTTTTCTGTTCGCCGCATGCGCAGAATAACTTCAACTTCAAATTTCGTGGGGGAGGCATTTAAGATTTTGATGTGAAGATGGTGCGTCTCGCCGACTGAGTCAGTGAGTGTAACCTTAGGGGAAGACGGGGTAAAAAGCGCATGGGCGGGTAAGAAGCCCACCCCAATTATCTCATGAAATAAAGAAAATTTCAGTCAAATTTGCCCATGAGACGAATGCTAGAACATTAACGCTCGTCTGAATGGGCAAAATGAGACTTTGAAATTTGACTTTTTGGATTTCATGAGATAATTGGGGTGGGCTTCTTACCCGCCCATGCGCTTTTTGCCCCGTCTTCCCCTAATTACCTTGACCTTTGGGCTTGAATTTTGGGTGAGGAAGAGAAGCAACAGAGATGTTCGTTGTTGTATGATGTATTAGCTGGACACCACTTTTGTAATCTGTTAAAATGCTTAACTGTGTGGTAGTGGTGTTCAATGATGGTCGTGGTCAAGTCAAAATTGTATTTCCAGATGGAACATTGAATAAGCAAATAATATACCTTTTTTTCATCAAGCCATCCGTAAAACAAGCGCGAAATCGCAATAGTTTGTGGCACGCGGTCTGTTTTTACCACTCCAATCATGAGTCA
Source organism: Phymorhynchus buccinoides (assembly GCA_017654935.2). Taxonomy (NCBI): domain Eukaryota; kingdom Metazoa; phylum Mollusca; class Gastropoda; order Neogastropoda; family Raphitomidae; genus Phymorhynchus; species Phymorhynchus buccinoides. The sequence goes on along the minus strand of CM065712.1, from coordinate 11,555,015 downwards.
CCTCCCCTGGTTATCTCTGCACCATTCCGTAACTTTTTATATCTTTTGGAAAACATTTAAAACTATTTATCCTACTTATACTCATCGAAAGAAGCACCGCATACTCGTCGTGTCTGTTGTAGTGTCTGTATTACGTATGTTTATTATTTTGTACGCTTTTAAAATACATCATTTTAAAGAGCGGCCTCAATTTGAAGTGGAGCCTCGATTTGAAGTGCGACAATTTTGTCAAAATGTGCGACAATTTTGGAAAATGTGCGACAGACCGACAGACAGACCGACCGACAAAGTGAGTTATAGGTTTGTGGCTGGAGCCACAAACAAAAACCCACCACACACACAAAAAAGAAGGAACTAAAGATTCCAAAGTGGTAAACAATAAAGAAAGGGGAAAAGAGGGGAAAATAAACAAAGAAACAAACAAGTGTGTGTGTGTGTGTGTGTGTGTGTGTGTGTGTGTGTGTGTGCACGTGTGTGTGTGTGTGTGTGTGTGTGTGTGTGTGTGTGTGTGGTGTGTGTGTGTGTGTGTGTGTGTGTGTGTGTGCACGTGTGTGTGTGTGTGTGTGTGTGTGTGTGTGCACGTGTGTGTGTGTGTGTGCACGTGTGTGTGTGCGTGCAAGTGTGCATGATTGTGTGAAGGTACATGTATGTCCAGGACCGGATCATGTGGGGGGGGGGGGTACTGGTTTTTCTGGACCCCCCCCCCCACCCCCACCCCCCTCTGCCCCAAGCATGTTATACAAGGGTGAAAAGTAAGAAAATGGCTCGAGTTTTGCCTTAATAACCACTACATTGCATTTGCCTTGGCATGAGGCTGTGTCAGACCAGTTGACATAAGCTAGAACGCCAAGGCTACATCAAAATGTTGTTATGCTCTGAATGGTTGTGCGGGGATTGTCTTAAGCCATGACAAGCTCCCAGCATAACATCATCAGTCTAAAAAATCCCCCGAAGACGGAGTGTGGCTGCCCACATGGCGGGGTAATCAAAAACGGTCACACACGTAATGTTCTCATCCCTAGCTGGTGCATTTGTACTGAATTGTTCAAGTGCTCTGGCTGTTGGGCTGATCCCTGGAGTCGTTAAGCCAGAGAACAAGAACTACATTGCAAAATGTTCCGGGGGCATCGATCGCCCTCCCTGGGCCCCCAAAATGACATTACCCCTTAACCCAAAACATATGCAGTCCCTGGACCCCCCCCCCCCTGGCGGAAACCCCCCTTATGAATCACTTGGTCCGGCTCCGATGTCTAATGTCATTCAATTGGTTTGTCCAATTGTGCATGCAGCATTACCGTAAAAAAGTTATCGATGGGACTTAATCTTTCTCAATCAATCAAAAACATTTCCTCGTGAGGATACCGGTGGGGGCTTTAGTAAAAATAGTTCCCCCACCTTCTGGAAGTTCTGTGCTTGTAACTTCCTCTAATCTGCCACTCTCTTCGACTCTGCCTTTTCCCTTTGCTTTCTATCATCTACTATCTTTCTGACTTATTGGCTCCATTCTCCTGCCTTTTTTCAAAAAAAATCTTCCAAGTTCCAACTAATTGTTCTCCTTTGAGCTCCTCCGAAATCGGAATGTGTCGGCTGTACGCAGCGGGGAGACCAGTGAAAACTGAAAACCGGACACATATTTGTTCCTTACCCATTATGGCCATAATTATGGCCGGGGAACGCAAAAGAAAGAAGAAAAAACCCAACCTTGACCTTGTTTAAGAAAATACTGAGTATATAAAGCAACACACAAGAAAAAACGAAACATGTGTATATAAAAGAGAGAAAGTGATTGATTGAGGGGTATTAACAAAGAGACCCCCGTACATGGCGAAAGCCGATACCCGACGTTAAACCCCCCCCCCATCCAAAAACAAAACCGTGGGGATACCGGGGGGTCTTTCGTGCAAAAGAGTTCCCCCACCTTCTGGAAGTTCTGTGGTTTTTTGTAACTTCCTCTAATCTGTCACCTCTCTTTGACTCTGCCTTTTCCCTTTGCTTACTGTCATCTGCTATCTTTCTTGGTCCATTCATTCTCCTGCCTTTTTTCTATAAATTCTTACAAAGATTTCTTCAGCGGAAGTCGGACACGCTGGGCCTAACTATAAATTTCTTAGGCGCATAACGGCAGCATTACGCATCTACGCTCATGTGACAGGAAACTGAGCGAACAAAGAAGAAGAAGAAGACAGAGACAGAGATAAATTCAGAAAGACAGAAAAATAAATAGAAAGTGGGAGAGAGAGAGAGAGAGAGAGATGAACAAGAGAGAGACAAGAGAAGACAGACAGGCAAAACAGATGTTTATTTTTTTTCTCTGTATTTTCCATTGCATACAGAGAGAGAGACAGGCAGATGGACAAGAAAGAAACAAATATCAGAAAAAAGAAGACAACACATAATAATCTTTTCAACAAATGTTGTTGTTTTTTCTCTGTATTTTCCATTGCATTTTTTTTTTTACACATCAAGCATAATTTTTGTTTAAATGTGAATTTAGAAATAAATAATAAACCACCAAAAACAGAATCCATTTCAATAAGAGCAAAACACTATTTAAAAAAATGCTTCTGACCCTTCTTAAATAAGGGAGATTCTGGAACTTTAATTACCCAGAATCTTATTACCAGAATCATGCTTTTAACGCTAAAATATGCAAGTGTAGTTACTCTTGTTTCCCCAGCAATAGGACATTGTTTGTAGCACTTCAAAAAAAGCAAAACTTGAGTTTTACTTTGTCTTACTGGTATTAGGTACTTCATAGTCACAGAGGCATCTGTAAAATTCTGCTTGCTCCCACCTGGAAAGCGCGTCGCAACCAGAGGCGCGTCACCCAATTTAAAAATAATAAATAAATTTGCATGCGATTTTTGTGTGTCTGATGAGGAAGGAAAGGTGGTGGGTGGGGGGTAAATTTGGACTAAATGACAACTTTTTCGTTGCCTCTGGGATTAACGTGTGCTAAGTGCATGGGCACATGGGACCTCGGTTTATCTTGGCAGATACAGTGCTGAAAGTAATATTTGAAGCCAAGTAAAAACAATAACGGACTAACCACATGATGAAATGAAACCAACCAATCGAACAAAAAAAACAAAAACAAAAAGCACACACACAACTACGATGAAAAACACCTTACATAAATCTGTAAATCAAATTTTTTAAAAACAACGTAAGACTAAACAGTAAACTGTTCTATACACGAAACAACATAGAACAATTTAAAAAAAAAAAAAAAAAATAATAAAAATTAAAATCTGCATGTAGTTGTAGATAGTGAATTATATTGGTCTTTTTTAAGTCTATCAGATGCATTAACATATTATTTACATGAAGCCGCAAACTACTATTTCATTCTCTTCTATATAAACAAAATTGAAGATAGAAAGAGTGACTCCAGTTTACAAAGAACCCCCCCCCCCACCTTCCCCCCACCTTATTTCTCCTCGCACATGCACTCCCTGCACCCCCCCCCCTCCCCCCCCCCTCTCATTTTTTGAAAATAATTCCAATCATATGTTCATGGATGCAACTGATGAAAATCCCAACAGGCAAGGCAGGGGTCCAGGGGCCGCCCAGACCCCTAGCAGGGTACAGGGGCAGGGGGCAGGGAGGCGTTGCCCCCCTGAAGCTGAAGAAAAAGCAAAATCATACTCAATTTGAAGCTTACTCCAGGCTTGTAAAGTGAGAATTCAACACTCTTTTGAACTTTGATTCTTGTTTGAATCAAATTTTTTTGGGTGGTCAAAATTTGGAAAAACAGGCGCCGCCTGGTTAAAAAATTTGGAAAAACAGGCGCTGCCTCGTATCCAAGGCAAGGTTGCATCCATGTAATATGTTAATGTAAAATTTATAAAAAAAACACACACAAAACCCTATGCACAGAATGGTTCCTGAAGCCATTCCAAGTGTATGCAAGTCCGTGCAAAATCATTGCTTTTCGTTATTTAATATAAAAAAAAATCAAATGTGCCCCGTTAAGCGAATGAAATGTGAACATTTACGGTAAACCAAAATGTTTGACAATGTGAAACAATTCATTTCAATTCACAAATTATACACAACGAGGCCAAAACAAATGAAGGCCTAAAAAAATACTACATTGGTAGGCACAGTCAAAACTTTACCCAAGCCCAAAAGATGTAAAAGTATACCAAAAAAGAAAAGTGAAGAAAACTTTAAAGCCGACAGACTTAGACTGCAAGAGACAACGAACACCCTGTCTTTCTTCACAGAAGTTTTTTTCCCCCTTAATTTACAAACATACAATGATTGACTTCTTTTTCTTAATTTACACACACTAAGATCGTCCTTTCTTAATTTACGAACATAACACAAACACCGGCTTTTCTTAATTTTTTTAAAGCAAACACAAATTATAGTATACATTAACATCTTTGGAACTTTAAAAAAATTTACAAACGTACAAAACAGTCAACAAAAAAATCACCATTACATTACAATCCAGAGCTCATAGTCCAAAACCTTTTACAGACATTTTTTTTTCATTTATTGACAAGACTCAGTGATGTCCCGAGGTCCTGGTCATAGGCCATTGACCTATTAAAATTGAAAATGTCCTATTGTGTTCTCCACTGTCAGGACAGATGTCTGATTGAAATTTTAACACTGGCATGCTTTGTCTTATTGATTTTTGCAAGCACCATAACATTGTCCTGTTGATTTCTGCAAGAGCCAGAACATTGTCCTATTGATTTCTGCAAGAGCCAGGACATTGTCCTATTGATTTCTGCAAGAGCCAGGACATTTCACGTCATTGATTTCTGCTTGTCTTAGGACATTTCGCCTTTTGATTTCTCACTGCTAAGAGCTACAGGATTCTTTGAGTTCAAACATTGCTCCTATTGATTTTCTTTAATCTTTATCTCAGTAGACAGTTTGACAGTCCGAATCACTTTTCAATCCTCGTAAGTTTCTGTTTAAATCTGCCCACTGCTAAGACTTGCTACATAGATTCTGAGTCAAAATCAAACATGCTTTCCCATTTTATGTCAATATTTCTTCAATGAATAAATAAACAACCTATCTGAGTAAACAAAACAACCAAATGACAGTAAACAAAACACTTAATATTTTTAAAAAATGGCACCTGCATTTTGTAAGAAAGGAAATTTCTGTTTAAATCTGCCCACCCTTTGCGCTGACGGGCTAATTTAAAATTAGAGGTAATAGAACAAATGAATCTGACCCCTTTAGTTTAAAAACAAATCTTTGTTTTAAATTAAAACAGGATAGCCTTTGCGGTAATATTACCTCCCTCTCCCCCGAACTTGATACAACGGAAATCATACAGCAAAAGTGACAACAACAAAGAAGACACACACTGACAATGACAGAATCGAGACGCAAAATGACAACGACAAAACCAGTAGGCAGGTCTTCAATAGGAACAGTTTTTAAACAAACTTTTTTTTTTTTTTTTGCGAATCAGTTTGTTTTTAAGGTTTTTTTCTTCTTTTCTTAAGCTTTTTTTTAAAAGCATTTTCTACAATATTATATACAATTTTTTTTTCATGCAATGACATGTTAGACTACTGTATGTCCATTTCATTCACAAAACTCAAAACAGAAACTTTTTTTTTTTAGCGAATCTGTTTTTAAGGTTTTTTCTTTTCTTTATCTTGAATTTTTTTTTTTTTAAAGCATTTTCTACAATATTATATTTTTTCTTTCTTTCATGCAATGACATGTTAGACTATGTCCATTTCATTCACAAAACTTAAGTTTATTCTTTAAACAATATGGGTAAATTTAAAAAAAAAATCTTTTAGAAGATATTTTATACTTTTTAGGTTTTTCTTTTTTTCATATTAAACTTGATCGTACAAAAAAAAATTAATCAAACTATAATTTTTGCTCTGGTAACAAAACTAACATAGATATAAACCAATTGGCATGCAATTTTTTTTAAACGGCGCTGACAACATTAATTAATTACTAATAAAACAGCATGTGAATTATCGCAATGTGCATTTCAGAAACAGTTCTCCAGTTTTTCCTCCTCTCTATTTTTTTTGTAAACTTATCAAAAAATCAACTGCCAAACATACACTTTTTGCAATAGAAGCTGCTTGATCATTTATAAGTAGATCATATTATTCCGCTAGAATGTACAAAAGCTTTTCTTGTTTGTTTGAAGTATTCACATGATAAGGCTGTCAATGTTTGCTGGAAAATCAAGCCAATGTTATTGTTGTTGTAGATTCAATGGTACAAATATTACAGAAAATGATATTGCACCCCCAAAATAGCATACACACTTTTCCTTCGTTTTAAAATTCCCAACACAACGCAGCTCGTACTAGCTGGCTGACAGTATACGTTGATTTAATTTAACAAGCTGCGTAATGGACACAAATCTTTCAAACAAAAGAGACCTTGTAACACTTTCCTGTGCAGTTTTCCCTTTCCTGACATCTAAAACAAACTGTCACTTTCTGGTTCTGCGCCATCTACAAAGTTGCCATTTTTCTTGAAACAATGTTCACTTTCCTTGTCATTGACTGGGTGATTGGCCTATTTCACTTTCCTCCTATCATCTGCTACTGCAAGTGGCATACTTTTCAGACTTACTAATAATCTGCAGTTTTTACTTTCCCGCCATGAGCAAAAGCTTTGCTTTTCTGCCATAGATCTGCTCAAATTGACTTTCCACCCAAAAATATCATTTTTTCTTGTTTTAAAAATTTACTTTCCAGCCATTTTTGCTATACGGATCTCCTTCATCTGCTTGGTTGTTCACTTTATCCCCAAATCGACTCACGTTTATCTCCCTTTTTTTAAAATTTACTTTCCCGCCATTTTCGCCACCAGGATCTCCTTCATCTGCTTGGCCAGCCTCTCCAGCTCTACGACGCGTTTCTCCATCCGCGCGTTCTCCGCGATCAGGTGCTCCGCCTCCTCTTCCATGTCCTTGAACTTGAGCTTGCGGGTTTCCCGCGACCTCTTGGAGGCCACGTTGTTTTTCTCCCGCCTACTGCGCGACTTCTCCGGAGGATTAATTATGTATGATATTGTGGGGGTGGGGTGAGTGAGGAGAGGAGCAACGAATGATGATGATGTTGAGGGGGTGGGGTGAGCGGAGAGAGGAGCAGGGGGGGCAATGAAAACTTCGTCCTCGTCGACAGCGGCCGGTTGCTCTGCGATGACGATGGTGGGGGGGTTGGCGAGTCTTGGACGTTTGGAGCTATAGTCGTGGTCATGGTTGGACGATGTGGCGATGATGGTGGTGGTGGTGGCCACTCCAGCATTAGCTGGCGTTTCTGCTTCCTCCTCCTGCTGCTCCACAGCTGCCATTTGATCAAAAGATCTTTTCAAAGATGTGGTGGTGGTGGTGGTTTTGACACTGTCGTCGTCGTTATTGCCGATGTCTGGGAAGGCAGCCAGCTCACTGTCGTCAGTCTTCATGGGGTCCAAGAACATCATGTTCCCCTGAGAAAAAAAAGAGAGAAGAAAAACATCCTGATAAGTTAAAAAAACAACAACAACAAACAGAAAACACCCCACAACAGCATTTTTTGATGGGACAAAATGGAAACGTTATTTTGATACAGGCATGGTAGCGAGGGCAAAGTGGTTTTCAAGGAAAATGGCCGGGGTTCCAGGGGACGAAGAAAATTCAATAAAATTCACTAAATGAATGAATTTTTCACCTTTTCATGCCATTTCAATGCATTTTTTTAATAATTTTGTTTCAAACGGTTTTGCGGATTTTCCGTGATTCGCGGACGTCTACCATGCCTGTTGACAGGACAAAATGGAAACGTTAAATCTTTCACATAATTTGTTGAACATTCGCCTGGAGCTGCAAAAAGGACTTGAGCTCCGAAACTTGAAAGGATGAACATACCCGAAAACCGAAATCATTTGTGTTCACTCTCTAAATAATATTATTCCATACTTTTCATATATGCAGTGAGGTCGGTAAAGCCTGTAGCAGTCAAAAAAGTCGCTCAGTCAAATAAATCGCCCGCTACTATGAGAGTGTGTATTTGCGACAACCAGAAATTTCACTTTTTCTGTACTTGAACCATTTACCTAACCCTAACCCTAGAAAAAAGTGAAATTTGTGGTTCATGCTCAATGTCGCAAATACACACTCTCATAGTAGCTGGGCGATTTATTTGACTGAGCGACTTTTTTTTAATTGTGACAAAGCCATCCAAACTTTAGTCAGCCAAGGGGGTCAAAGTTGAGATCACCACCACCATAATTAAATTTCCATACTTAAAAAAAAAAATTAGTATGACTTAATTTTCATTTCCCTGCGTCGTTGGAAATCAGAGCAACTCTTGGAATTGTATCTGTCTACAGGGCTCCCAGGGACCCCCATTTGAGGGTCTATGAAGCACTGAAATTCTAAAGGACCCTCTAAAAGAATGTGCAGGGGGTCCCAGGGATGCACTAGAAAAATTCTGTTTAGCATTCGCAATGCCACTGGGACCCTCTACCCCTCCTCTAGGACCCTCTATAATGCAAGTGAATGAGTCCCTGGGACCCCTTGTTTTGCGGGACGATTGGGAGCCCTGGTCTAGTGGAAAAAGCTTGACCGTATTGGTATTTGGTACAGTGTAAAACTGTAACCACTGAGACTCGTGTGAAATTCGGGCTGCTCCCTCCAGGAGAGAGCATCATCGCTAGTGCAGCGCCAACATTTCTTGTGTCTTTGTTTTTGTTTCACTTGCAGTTTTAACATGATCGTGTCCTTTTTTTAAAATAAAAAAAAAATAAATAAAAAATGTTTAAATTCCACATTTAATTCTAAAAAAATGTTTCTTCCTAACCTCCGACAAAAATGCAGTGAGGTCAGTAAAACTATCCAAACTTTTGTCAGCCAAGGGGTCAAAGTTCAGACCACAGCCATAATTAAAGACTCCCTCCCATATAAAACCTGCTTCTCTGAGACATTTCCCTTCTTTGTAAGTATTAAAATTACCTCTCTTATAAGACCCCTCCCTTATAAGCCACTGCAACAACCATGTTTTGCAATTTTATACTGATTGCTTCTCGGCGTTTTGGCTAAGACATAAATTCAGGAACATAAATTTTTGTTTATACCGTGGTTTGTTTGTTCAGCCCGTCGTACATGGCGAAAGCCGATACACAATGTTAAACTGAACTTCCATCCCCATGTTTTGCTAGAGTGAATGCCCTTGGTAGCTGCTTGAGTACTGACCAAACAAGGGAATAACTCTCGCCAATAACCCTATTTGAGGCCACTAAATGGCTGCCTTTCGCAAGAGTGAATGCCCTTTTCAGTACTGACCAACAAGGGATTGACTCTCACTGTCAAGGGCGTTAATAACCCAAGTTGCAGAGGCCAATAAGACCTCATTTTGGATGATTTTTGAAGGTCTTATAAGGGAGGTTCCACTGTAATAGGAAGGGGGGGGGGGGGGGGGGGGTGGGGGGGGGTGAAAAGGTTTTGGGTCAGATCTTACAGGGACTCTTAATAGGAAAGTTCCACTGTACCCCAAAAAAAAAAAACTTGCTTCCTATTTTGTTTGCTATGTACAGACAAACCTCTATTTTAAGACTTCCAAAATGTCCGGAAAAATCGGTCGTAAATTGGAGGGGTCGTATGACGGAGGTTTTCACTGGCAGCCGTAGAAAGAAAAAGTTCAGCACAGTTCATACTCTCTTCTTCATGCACACATACAATGACATATTAAAACTGGATTTGGGTCTTTCCAACTCCATAGGATTGTGCAATCGATGTATTACAGTTTCACTTTGCCAACTTCTTTTAATCACCTCCACTCTCGTCCAAAGTCAGTGGTTTTCTTTTTCAAAGTCAGTGGTTTTCGTGCTTTTCCTACGCTCTCCGCCATCTTTTCTACAAGGGAAGCGACTCCGCTTTCAGGCCCTTGACCGTGGTTGTTTCCCTTTGCTCGAAGTCTATGCAGACGACAGCAACGGTCATAAAAACCAACAAAATGGCGGTCGTAAGTTGCGTTTTAGAGGAAGTCGTTTAAGAGAGGTTGTTTACATATTAAAATGCATCTGTGCCAACAAATCCGGTCTCAAATGAGAGGTGGTCGCTTAACAGAGGGTCGTAAAATAGGGGTTTGTCTGTATTATTATCACTGTGGCTAGTGAGAATTATGGCGAGGACGAAGGTGATGAGGATATATCAGTGTTGTATTATTACTATTAATCCACTATGATTGTCGCTGGTATTATTTATGCTATTAGTATTACTGTTACAGTTCTTGCGCTGGCCATTGCAGCTGTCATGGCTGTTGCCTCCATGACCATTACTATGCTTTATGTGGATGAATGTGTGAGTGAAATGAAATTGGTAAAATGGAAACAAAAAAATTCAATTAACCCCCCCCCAAAAAAAACCCCAACAACTTCCTAACCTCCGACAAAAATGCAGTGAGGTCGGTAAAGCTGTCCAGACTCTCGTCGCCCAAGGGGTCAAAGGTCAAATCGCCGCCGCCGCCACCAGCCAGGTCCCCAAACATCTCCATGTCAAAGTCGGCATCGAAGGCGTCCGCCAACGAGTCGTCGTCGTCATGGCCACCGCAAGCCAGCATCAGGGCTTCTCCCGCCGCAGAAGAAGCCGAGCCGGAAGTGGCAGCCATTTTATCAGACATGGAGAAGGAGGAGGGGGAGGGGGAGGGGGAGGGCTGGGCGGTGACGGTGGTGACTGGAGGGTTGTTGAAGCTGGTGACTGCCGCGGCGGAGGAATCACCAGCCCCACCTGAAAACGCATGGAGAAAAGTGAGATTTTCTTTTTTAACCCTTTCACCGCCAATGTCGCATTTATGCACCACAATGGTTTACCATCTATTGTCACCAAAAGGCCTCAAATCAGGGCCTGTTAGTGTTGTTCAAAGACCCTATTTTCTTAATTTTGGGAGGTAAGGATAGGAGGCCTAATGTTATACATGTCACAGAGGAATTTCCAATATTGCAGATCATTTTTTCTCTCTTCCCACTTAATTTTGTGTGTGCTGAAAATGGCTAGCAGCGAAAGGGATAACTCTTCTAGCGCCTTGTATTTGTTGACGTTCTTGGTTGTCCTTTGCGACAAGGGGAGTAAGTACTGTATGTTTCGGACCATAGAGCGCACCTGATTATAAGGAGCGCCTGTAGGGTTAAAATTCATAGCTCGCTACTATGAGAGTGACTATTTGCGACAAACACAAATTTCACTTTTTCGTTACTTGAACCATTTACCTAACCCTAACCCTAGAAAAAAGTGAAATTTGTCGTTCATGCTCAATGTTGCAAAATGCCGCAAATAGTCAGTCTTATAGTATAGTGAGCTATGAATTTGAGCTACGAATTTTAACCCGACAGACCCCCCCCCCCCCCCCCCCCCAAAGTTTACACACAAAATTTAGATTTTGTTATTATGTTTTCTTACTATATCATCAGTCACATTATAAGGCACATAGGTCCCATGCGCGAACGCATGCACAAGATCTTGCGTGCAAGTTAAAGTCCATTTCAGTATTTTCACTATTCGGTACGAGTAGGCCGTAGAGGTGGAATGGATGACACGAACTCACAGAGCATGCATCCTGTGGACCAATACTCCAATAGAAGCTTAAAAGAAGACTGGGTGTGGGGCAGGATAAACATCCCCATCGGAAGAAGAAAAAGTCTGAATTTATAGGTAGAGCTTAAATAGGATTTATAAACAAAAGCGAGAAATTATGTCAAATAGAGTTTTGAGGCTCGTAAACACATGCTTGTTTCTTTACTTTCTATAGATTTTTTTTTAGGTTTGTAAACATGTGCTTGCTTCTCTATCTCAGTTTGGGTTCCACAGGATTAAATAAGGCAAACTTTAGTCAATAATCAAAAGAAGACGTTTGAACAAAAAATCAACAAAAAGCATTCAAAGATAAGTGTACTTGAAAGAGATATGATTTTGATGTTTGATGCGTGTAGTGATGAAAATAATCTTATGACTTTGTTTTTGCTGCCTCAGTAAAACCATGGATCCGATATATTGTCCATGGTAAAACAAACACTGCACGAGCTTGAGGCTAAAAATAGACCATGACGAAATCACGGTGTTGTGGAGCTTCGCGGAATAACATAGGGGAGATAACAACACCCACCCACGTGACAGCCTGACGACAAATCCTAAACACGGCAAAACAACACTGCTGGGCTTATCTTGCCTACTTTAGCAAAATAGGTCGATTTTGACTGACCAAATTTTGGGAGCGACAAGCTCAGGGCCGACGTAAGATTACGATAAACATGCCAACAGGAATAAAGCTGCATCTTTCTGAATCTAAACACAACCGTGTTGACCAAGTCTAACAGCTATCATCAATTAAGCAGTCAATAACATGGAACGCAAAATCAATATGGCTGACAGAAGGAGAGAAAGTTTTACGAGAATGAAAATCGACCCCCCCCCCCCCCCCCCCCCCAAAACACACCCTTTTAAAACAAAAGTTTCGCACCCACCTGTGTTAAATAGGCCACTCGTCATCTGTGGAGAACGTAGCGTACGGCTGGATACCGTGGGGAAGCGCGGTGCTTTTGTAGAGCTCCTGGGAAGCGCTGCTACCCCCTGCGATATCCAGCCAGTCGACCAACTCATCCAGCGAGGAGGGGACACCGTCTCCAATACCCCCGAAGATTTCTTCACTACCGCCTGGCACAAATCCAAAGTCGTTCTCTCCCTCAAACATCGTGAAGTATTCCAACGGCAGACCCTGGCCTGAACCCTTATCTATCTTGGCGATCGTCGAGCCTTTACGGCTTGGTGGGTTGTTCGGTTGCGTGGTCGGTTTGGAATTGCTCGGATCCTGTTCCGAGTTCGACAGTGTTTTGTTGGCTTTGGATTCTCACTCGCGGCCTGCTTGGGCTTTTGCAGCCAAACGCTCCGACGGTGTCCCTCTTACCTGCAGAAAAAGACAATTATGATTACGTTTCAGAAACAAAATCGAGTAAAACCTATCTGTCAACAGATATGCCACTAATAACAAGATGATGAAATCAAGATCATTGGAAGGGGTGTGGCTTTCTCAAAATTAGGATTTGTTCTCAACATGTCTGCGCATGTGCTAAATCGATCATGACGTACCATCAAATTTTAGCTTTGGTTTAATCAACACTAAATTGACCCTAAACCTATCTCTTAACCCTAACCCTAAGGGTGTAGGTGAAAACATGCATGATTGATGATGAGAATGCTAGTGTTTTGCTACACAGTACTCCCTGTGAGTGTGACCCTAGCCTAGGCGACTAAACTCAACTAAAAATGTCATATTTTTGTTTGATTTCAGCATCCTAAAGCGCTGTAAAAGTAATTAATTTGCTAGAGAATAGTTAGATACTGGAAGAATTGCCTGACGAACATTATTTTGCCGAGGAGAAGTAAATTTACGGAGACCCACCTGATCTTGATCTTCTGTCTCCTCTCTACATTAGTTCTTTGACGTCTGCTTCCGCACAGTAGTTTTATGTGGCGCAATCTCTTGTTCTAATTTTAGGAACTGAGTCCGAGGCATCCAATGAAATGGCTAGAATTTGACGGCATTGCTAAGTTTAGCACGGGAAGACACTTGACGTCATATTAAGCCAATAGAAATCCGAGTAAGTCTGAGTAGGCCTAACCCTATCGCTATGGGAAGCTCAGCGAAGCCCTAGGCCTAGCTCCTAGCCGTAACCAAAGACCTCTTTTGACAAAATGAACAAAAAGAAACACCTAACATTTACAAAACAGGGAAATAAATTTAGCTAGGTCTTTTCCCCACAGACAACTAAAGTAGTGGAAAGCTGCAACATTAGAAAAGCCTAATAATATGGACTTTACATTATATGATGGTGGTTGGGTTCAGAAAGAAGAAGAAGATGATCCATGCCTTTAGTTTTAGACCTAGGCCTATACACGTGTACTTACATTACCTTTCAGGCCCTTTACTCAAATGGCTGTTATCACTGGCTGACATTAGCCTGTAGAAAGGGCCAATAGTAAATGAGAGCTGTACTATAAATGATATTCTACAGTACTGGAATATCACGCTACCGGCTTATAGTCTTTCGTGGAAGACTATGACTCTCGAACGAGGGGGCCCTTCAAAGTTGCACCGGCCGGGCTCTGGTGCTGCAGCCAAAGGGATCTTCCCCAATGCCAACTCTCGCCCTCAAATCCCTTTGGCCCAGTACCCTGGGCAAGACATCTCCACTATAAACTAATTCTCGCCCAGCCTGCCAGAATAGCCGGAGTATCTGCCCCCTCTGCTATCTGGCAGTCATTGTCGGAAACGACAGACAGGAACATTATCTTTACCTTTAAAAAACCCTAAAAAACTAAGACCAAATTTAAGATCCTTCATCAAATTCATTTACCTATATATTTCTTCTATGGCCACGAATTCTATACATGGATTTACTTTTATAAAAAAAAAAGTTCTCCACCCCTGACTTTATCCCCCCCCCCCCCCCCCCCCCACACATATAGTCTTTTCACAAATAAATCTGTTCTGTTTTTATTTCTTTGGGCAGTCTCTCTCTCTCTCTCTCTCTCTCTCTCTCTCTCTCTCTCGGCTCTCTCTCTCTCTGAGTCGTCTCTCTCTCTCTCTCTCTCTCTCTCTCTCTCTCTCTCTCTCTCTCTCTCTCTCTCTCTCTCTCTCTCTCTCTCTCTCTCTCTGGTTGGTTTAACGTCGAGAGAGAGAGAGAAAATGGAGTTTTACGTCCTCTTGGTCTGAATCAGACACATATGGGACATTTGTAAATACAAATATGGTTGGAACAATACACAATACCGGAGGCAGTACGAAACCAGTAAAGTCCCGATTTAAAAAGAATTAATACAGATAGCTGTATATTATAAGAGACATGTTGGTTTAACGTCTAGACAGTGTTCCTTATGTGGCTATGTCAGTTGGCGGTTACGGTAATTAGGCCTGCATGCTATGTTGCCGATGTCACGGTACTTTAGCCTGTAGCCCCACTGTAGGCTAAATTACCGGTCAGGGTCGGTAAACTAACCTGGAATGCTAGTTCATTTTTAAGACCCACTGACCCACCACAATTAAGTCCCTTGTTTTTTTTTCTGGGTAGCTGTGACCCACATACAAATGTCCCCTACTTCACACGATTGAGGCTGCTCTTTAAAATTAGATGATGATGAATATTGTTCTTTTCTGTTTCCTAAAACATAGGCGCGTGCAATGACGTCGCCGGGGAGTAGTGAAGCAGCTACGACCGTGGTCATAAATAAGAACTCGGTCTCTTTGTGGCAACTGATAATTTATTCAGTCAAACAATGACCACGGTCTGAAACATAGAAAAGAACAATATTCATTATCATCTGGGGACATTTGTTAGGGAGTTAAACCTGGTCCAAACAAGATTTCTTACCAGCTATCAGTGGGAAAACATGTGAACCCGTGATTTTGACACGTAGCGTAGAGGGTCTTTTAAATCGTACTTTTCTTGAGCAATACTCAATGTACGTAATCAAATGGGCCTTTGCTAAAGAACTATAGGAGGCAGGACTCCATTTCACGCTTTCATTTCTGACATTAACAATTACAGAGCTGGATCCAGAGTGTGTGTGTGTGTGTGTGTGTGTGTTATCTCTGTGTGTGTGTGGGGGGGGGGGGGGGGGGGGGGGGGGGGTGGGGGTACCCCACCAAAAAAAAAAAAAAAGAAGAGGAGAAAAAAGAAAAGAAAGACAGTCATACTTACTGTTTTGTTGTTCTATAAGGTACAATCTAAAGGGAGTTTTGGAATTATATTTTGTTGAAAAAGCTTCAGCTTGGGGGGGGGGGGGGGGGGGGGGGGGGGGGGGGGTGTTGCCCCCTGACCCCCACCGGGGGCCTACGTCAGCCCCCCAGCCCTCCGTCCTTGTTTTTGACCCCCCTCCCCCCATCCAATGTGTCCCAGATACAGCTGAATGACAATTCTGGTTAGCCCTAGCATTTAAAAAAAATTAATGGGTTATTCTCTAGGCTGAATTTACTATTGGCGTATAGTATTGCCCTTTTAAGTGTTATCAAAGGTCTATAGAGACTAAGAGAGGCAGAGAGACTCAGAGGGAGACAGTAACGCAGAGACTTGAAAGACAGATGGAGGCAGTGAGAGAGAGACAATTAAAGAGCAGAGATCGAGAGAGAGAAAGACAGGCGGAGAGTGACAGAGAGACAGACACACTTTTTTTCTTTCTTCTTCTTCTTCTTCTTCTTCTTCTTCTGTGGTGGTGGCCAGCTTCTTTTTATAGAAGTAAATGCACACACTTTAGGGGGTGACCAAATAAAAAGAAGCAGAAGAGAGAGAAAAGAAAAGCAAAGACAGAAATCAGCTATCACACATAGTCTACTTAAATTTACTTGGGTCCAGTAGAAAAATACAAGATGCAGCCCCCCCAAAAAAAAAAAAAAAAATCCTATTTCTGGACTGGGATAGGGATATTTACAGGGAGCTGCCGGCAGCTACTAATTTTCACGTTCGCCCCCAGAAAGCTGGGAACTAGCCGACCCTAGACACTCCATAAGGCAGTGCCCAGGGCCCAACCAAACGGACAAACAAAGACAAACAAACAGATCCCTAACTACTGGGGTCAAAAAAGGCAGGGATGGGGATGAAGGGACTTTACTTTTCCCCTTTAAATTTTCCCCCGGCCCCCTCGATTTTGGTGGACAAAATAAAAATTATCACATTCTTTGATACATTTGTCTGTGTTATTATTGTTTGATACAACAGGCCTAAACTACTTTGTCAGTAAACAAAGTTCGATCCCATCGCAAACGAAAACGAAAGTAGAACATCTCCAATAACCAATCAAATAAATCCTAGCATCTGACTCCCACTTTCATCCGGGGCGTGTAAACAGAGATGCGGCCATTTTAGTGCAACCATCAATGAAATCGCACTTTGCTTTGGTCCAAAAAGCCAAAGAATTAGTTCAAGATTTTGATTGTCGACGCTTCTTTTTGCTTGCATAAAATCCTGCAGTGAACTTCTCTACTTTCTGTGGAACATAACCTTGCTTACAGAGGATGAGGGAAATTTTACGTGCCTGTTGACAGAGGAATCACGTTGATCTGTCAAACTCAAAGCCAAAAGGATGCTGCTAGTGCTACTGTTTATTTAGCGGAAGTCGTGACCGTGACAATGATGATCATGTTGACCCAAATGAACGATCTACTTCGCAGCGGATTATTTCTGTTGATCGTTTTTGTCTTTCTTCCTCAAGATAATGGCTGTAAGTAGAAGATCGTTTGGTGGTAGCTTGTTTAAACTTTGTCAACAACAACACTTTACTATAATAACTAACCACCTCCCCCTCGGAGCCCTCCCCCTCCCCTCCCCTCCCCCAACTTGGCCCAAGCCATTCTTCATCCCGTCACAGTCACAGTGACACACATACACACATTTTCTCTCTCTGTGTATTTCTGTCTGTCTGTCTGTCTCCCCCCCCCCCCTCTCTTTCTTTCATCACCCTCTGACCTCTCCCCTGTTCACACAAGCCTTGTACAAAACAAGTAAAGTCCCAGACTGCCACTGCACAGTATCTGTTCAACAAATGCAGTGATGTACTGAGCATCAAAGTGTGATAGGACAAACTGTCCTGAGAACTCAAGAGCACTCAATAGGACAATGTTCTGGCTCTTGCAAGAATCAATGAGACAAAGCGTGCCAGTGTTAAAATTTTTAATCTGACGTTTGTCCTGACAGGGGAGAACACAATAGGACATTTTCAGTTTTAATAGGTTATGGCCTATGACAGGCAGGCCCTGGGACATCACTGCAAAATATTAGGTAATGACTTCACTGCTGCGGCAAGTATGCAAGCGTGCACACACACACACACACACACACACACACACACACACACACACACACACACACACACACACAGTGACACACACACAGACACACACACACATGCGTACACACACATACAGATACTTCCGATGGTAGAAGAAAATCCGTGTGGAAGGATTTCTCGGCCGGCAAATCTCTTCTTTTTTTTTTAACAAATAAATAAACATTAGTTTTCATGCCTGATGCACAGTTTCGCCCATTTAAATGAATGGAAACGAGTTAAACAGGAGTTCTGCTAAAGTGCTAGATATCTGTCAACAAATTGTCTTCTTTGTCTTTACAGGCGAAAATGTGAAAATTTGCAAGTCTTTGAAAATATATTCGCGAAATTTTTAAAAATTTAATAATAAAATAATAATTAATAATGCTTATATAGCGCATAATCTTGCAAAGCAACTCAATGCGCTTTTCACTCACCATTTGTACAAACATTTCAAACAGACTGGTTCACGTATCCTCACCATACATCTCTATGTCATTTTCATTAGAGAATGCATTGCAGATATAATCATAACACAACACACTTAGTGACTTGCACCCACCTCCCTTCAACCCCCCCCCCCCCACCCCACACCACCCCCCCCCATGCCCACCCCCGCCCCCCCCCCCTACTCCCCACCCCCACCCCATACACACTCCGACACAAGTGAGTCTTTGTATGTTGCTCATAGTTGAGTTACAAACATTGCATGAAATATGATGAATGCTTGTAACAAATATTGCATTAGTTGTTGTTGATGTACCCTGGCTGAAAGACTCCAGGGATCATCCCAACAGCTGAAGCACTTGAACACTATGGTACAAATGCATCAGCTAGGGGTGAGAACATTACGTGTGTGACCGTTTTTGATTACCCCGCCACACTCGCACAGTGGCAGTCACACTCTGACTTCGGGGGAATTGCATTAGTACTTTCTACTTTAACCCTTTCACCGTCAAATTCGCATTTTAGCACCACAGTGATTTAACACCTATGTCACTAAAAGGCATCAAATTGGGGTCTATTATCCAAAGACCATATTGTCTTAGTTTTGGGAAGTAAGGATAGACCTTATTTTATAGACGTCACAGAAGAATCACCAATACTGCAGATGGATTTTGTTCTCTACCCAGGTAAATGTAATGGACATTTTTGGCTGAAATATGGCTGGCGGTGAAAGGGTTAATAATAAGCGACTTACCCTGGTAATATTCTCTGTCATTCACATCAACAGTTTCTTATGTCCTTTTATTTTTTCAAACAGTGGTGCTCATCCCCGAAGAGGCCGCGGCCAGAACAGACAGCAGTGGGAATTCAGGTGGCGTCGTCTGTGAGAAGTTTGTGGAGCAGAGGTGCATCCACCCGACAGGGTGCAGGCCCGTCATGATCAGGAAGAGATGCCCACCCCCTACAACGCCTACGGGTCGATCTCAGTGCTTCGCCTCATGGTTGTTCAACGCTACACATGGTATACATAGGTGCTACAGTGGAACCTCCCCTATAAGACCTCCCATTATAAGACTCCCTCCCATATAAGACCTACTTCTCTGAGACATTGCCCTTCTTTGTAAGTATTAACATTTATTAATTACCTCCCTTATCAGACCCCTCCCTTATAAGACTTCATTTTGGAGGATTTTTGAAGGTCGTGTAAGGGAGGTTCTACTGTACTCTCATTTTTACACTGATTTCAGTATTTTTAATTTTTGCCAGAAACTGATCTTCAGTATTTTTCAATTGTCCCGCCCCCCCCCTCCCACCCCCCCCCCCCCCCCCCCCCCCCCACCCCCCCCCCCCCCCCCCCCCCCCCCCCCCCCCCCCCCCCCCCCACCCCCCCCCCCCCCCCCCCCCAAAGAAAAATTGACCACAAGCCATTTGGGGTGGTTTGAACTTGGTTCTATTTTGGAAGCTTACAAAGGCAATGCAATAATTTTACAAGGCTTATGAGACTCGAACTGTCTGTCTGTCTAGATCTTGTTATCTCTCTTTCTGAACTTGCCCCCCTGAATCTTCCGACAACCCTGCCGGGGCCATGGGTCCCTGGACCCCTGCCTTTCAGTATTTTTCATTTTGGGGAGAACTTTGCCCCCCTGAATTGTCTGACGGGGCTGTGCCCCTGTACCCTGCCGGGGCCATGGGTCCCTGGACCCCTGTCTTTCAGTATTTTTCATTTTGGGGAGTTGCCCCCCCTGAATTGTCCAACGGGGCTCTGCCCCTGTACCCTGCTGGGGCCATGGGTCCCTGGACCCCTGCCTTTCAGTATTTTTCATTTTGGGGAGTTGCCCCCCCCTGAATCGTCCGACGGGTCTCTGCCCCTGTACCCTGCTGGGGCCATGGGTCCCTGGACCCCTGCCTTTCAGTATTTTTCATTTTGGGGAGTTGTGCCCATGTGATATGTAGAACGTACACTTTTTTTTCAGTTGCCATATTTTTTAGACCAGAACTTAAGATTGTCGGCGCGCCTGCGCCATATTTTTTTAATTTTATATCAAAGACGCACATCAACATGTTGGGATGCGCCCATCTGGAGCATCCAGTTCAGCAGCCGTTTTACTTAATGAAACCATTGCGCCACGTGGCCCATCATTTTGAATATTGACTCCTCATTTTAAGCAGCCATGGGTCATATGACCCACGAAGTCTGAAAGCAATCCGAAGCTCTGCAGACTGTAACTTAGGCGCACCAAATTATAAGGCGCACGCACTCAAGCACCCACACCAATTTTACACAAAATTCAGATTTTGTTATTATTTTTTCTGACTATATTACTGCAATAAGTCAGAAAGATAAGTAGATGATAGAAAGCAAAGGGAAAAGGCACAGTCAAAGAAACTGGCTGATTAGAGGAAGTTACAAGCACAGAACTTCCAGAACGTGGGGGAACTATTTTTTGCGAAAGACCCTCCCGGTATCCCCACAGGGAGAGACTCGTGGAGCTCCCCGTATGGAGGCACGAGGCATCCACCCACTGCCCTGATATAATCAGGGCTCCCAGGGACCCCCATTTGGGGGTCTTTGAAGTACTAGAATTCTAAGGGGAATGTGCAGGGGGTCCCAGCGATGCACTATAAAAATTAATTTTAACATTCACAATGTCATTGGGACCCTCTATCCCGCCTCTAACTTAAAAAATTACAGACCTGTTTACTCTACTCTTTTCGAGTAGTATTCTACTCGATTTGGACCTCTACTACTCTTCAAAGTTAAAAATAATGCTCTAATTACTCATTTTCAGTTAACATTATTTGATGGTTTAACCCTTTCGCCGCCAGCCATATTTCAGCCACAAAATTCCATTACATTTACCTGGGTAGTGAACAAAATCCTTCTGTAGTATTGGGTATTCTCCTGTGACATACATAAAATAAGGTCTATCCTTACTTTGCAAAACAAAGACAATAGGGTCTTTGGATAATAGACCCCAATTTGATGCCTTTTAGTAGCATAGGTGTTAAATCACTGTGGTGCTAAAATGCGACTTAAGAGGTGAAAGGGTTAATGAAGAGGACTACTCATTTCACACCAAAACTACTCATTTCAGCTATCCAGACTACCCAACACTTGTGTATGGGGTAAACAGGTCTGCTGATAATATATTATAAACCCTTCTTCCAACAGGTTTCCATATTGTGCAAAAAGACTGCTGGTTCAACGGCATGGACTGCCACCACTCGGAATGTCGTCAGCGCGACCCCATCAAGGGAGTGTACTTCTGCTGTTGTGAAGGACACCTGTGCAACCAGAACATCACCTTCGTCCCCGGCCCTCATACTGTTGTTATGGTACGTACGATTTGGGAGGCTTGTGCAGCGTGCGGACCTGCCAACGTTTCCGCTTTGGGCGGAATTTCTTCCACTCAGACGATAATTATTCCGCCCTTCCGCTCGATTCTGTAAAATTCCGCTTTCAAAAATCTCAACAACAGCAAAAAAACTAAAGTAAACCGAACGCAGAGCAGCATAGCTGCCGTTCGTATATTCGATTTTCTAATCCGAACAGTATTTCCGGTCACCAACTTCCGTTCCCGCCAATTGAAGTCTGCAAGATGGCGAAGCGTGGAGGGGATTGTAGTGATTTGGCCGATGGGAAAAGAAAGAGAACTGAACAGAAATTTCGCAAGGCATACACTGAAAAGTTTCCGTATATTAGGAGCTCTAGTAAAGGTGTGTATTACGCCCAATGCATACCGTGCGCGAAGGACTTTACAGCGTCTCATGGAGGGATGATAGATGTGAAGCGCCATGTTACGTCTCAAAAACACACAGATGCGTCAAGCGCCCAGGAATCGACTTCGACCATGAATAACTTTTTCAAGTCGGCAGAAGAGGAGGCGACTAGGATGAGGTGATTCGGGCAGAGACTCTTTTTGCTGGATTTTTGGTGGAGCATAATAACATTGTGCTGAGCGCGGCCGATCATTCTGGACTCTTGTTCAGAACAGTACAAGTTAACAAGGATAAGAGTTAATTGCATCAAATCATGTTTGTTTGTGAAAGGTAAGGTTTCCTACCGAAATTCCTCTTAACTCCTTAAAATTCCTCTTTTCTGTTTCAAATATTCCTCTTTGGTCTGTTAGGGGGTTGGCAGGTCTGAGCGTGTGCACAATAGATCCGCAATCCGCAAGTTCCCGTCAGAAATAAGCAGATGCGGAAACTCATCATATCGTCGGTGAAATTCAAAAACGTCGTATCTTCGATTTTGATTTTTTTTTTAGTTGGATACATAGCTTTCTAATTTTTCACGACACCTTCCACCAAAAGCTCGTATCTCTAACGACTTTCTATCTGGGGTAAATGAGATTGTGTAAATAGAAGAAAAACTCATAAGTCCCAAATTCAGATCTAGTTAAGGACAAAAAACTCATCTTCGTTCTTTTCAAGTTAATTCAACTTTCAAGTCTAAAGAAATTTTAAAAAAAGTAATTTTAAAAAAATGCAGGAATAAACTCGCAATGTCCTTAACAACATATTCATCATAGTTAATCAACTGTGGTCAACGCAGTTAGTTTTTAATTTTTTTTTAAAAATTTTTCTCGAAACTACCAAAATTCAGATGCGAGGTTTTTTAATTTCACCGACGATATGCAATCTCAAGATCTGCGTATTTCTTACGTTTAAGTGAATGGGGTTTCCGTGCAGAACTAGTGGATTGCGTACCTACATTTGTTGTTGTTGTTGCTAATGTGCACAGGCTCTAAGGCAACCCCTTCCGAATTTTACACACAATTCTGATTTTTGTTATTACAGGGTTCATACACCCCTTCAGAACCCTTGAAACACCTTTAAATTCAAACCTGGTCAGGGGCAGTGGGTTATGCCTCCATACGGGGAGCTGGACGACCCCGCCCCCTCCACGAGTCTCTCTCCGTGGGGATACCGGGGTGGTGGTGGTGGGGTCTTTCGTAAAAATAGTTCCCCCACCTTCTGGAAGTTCTGTGCTTGTAGCTTAATGGGGGGGTCTTCTTATAAGGAAGGTTCCACTGTATACGTCACAATCAATTTCGCACATGCACAGACATGTTGAGAACAAATGCAATTTGAGAATGTTACAAATAGAGGTGGGGGGGAAAACTGGTTTGAACCGAAAAACCGGTACTAATCTTTCGCGGTTCGAAAAACCGGTTCGAGTTGCTGTGAACCGGTTTTTTTAACTACAAACTGAAAGTATTTTCTTCTTAGAATAATACATTCTTTTCGAAAGAACTGATTCTCAGCGCAGATTGGGTGTTTGTAAACCAAGAGTAGCTGTTTCTAGTTTGTGGTGGTGTATGGCTTTGACTTTGACTTTGAGTGTTGAGTTGAGTGTGTGTGTGTCATAAGTCATACATTTCTTTATTGTGTGTGTGTATGTGTGCGCGTGCGTGCGTACGCGTGTGTGTGAATATTCTGACAAATATGTGTTTGCATAGGTAAGACTAGTGATGAGAGTACTGGTTAAAAACCCGGTTCAATAAAACCAGTTCGGATAGGGGAAACCGGTTTAAAACCAGTTCAGAATTTGAACCGGTTCTCAACTCTAGTTACAAATGTTCCGTTCGTGGTGGTGCCGGGTCACATGTTATGAGCGCATGGGTGCAACTTTTCCTGGTATACAAGGATTTCCTGTTTTTGAATTTTACCAGAAAAGGAAGTTCATTTTTTTTTAAAAATTTGTCAAACAAGATCTTTGTGTGTCTATTGTTTTTTTTCCAACACTTGAACCCTTTCGCCGCCAGCCATTTTTCAGCAAAAAATGTCCGTTATTAAACTTACCTGGGTAGAGAAATAAATCTGTCTGTAATATTGGGGATTTCTCTGTGATATATTTAAAGTAAGGCCTATCCTTATCTCCCAAAATTAAGAGAACAGGGTCTTTGGATAACAGACCCTGATTCGATGCCTTTTAGTGACATGGGTGTTAATTCGTTGTGGTGCAAAGATGGCGGTGAAAGGGTTAAGCTAAGCATTTGTGTAAATTGTGGAAAAAGCAAACTAAAATACCTTCATAAATAATAACAATAATAATAATAATTAGCATTTATAGCGCCTAATCTTAAAAAAGCCCTAAGCGCATCCAATAATAATTGAATAAACCAGCAAGCAATATAAATAAAGAAATGACAAAAAATATATTATACACACACGCGCGCGCGCATGCACGCACTAAACACAGACACACACAACACGCACTAAACAGACACACACACAAACACACCACACGCGCACACACACACGCACACGTACAAACAACACGCATGCACACAAACACACGCAAATCAATTTTTGCTTTAGCTGCAGACCCTGTGGACATTACCCCTGGACCCCGGCCTTTCAGTTTTTTTTTCATTTTATGTAGTTGCACCCATGTCTGAGCGTCAAAATGCGTCAACTCCTGCCCTGCTCCCCCCCGTGGTGAAGGATCCAACTCAGATGGTCAACGCCATTCTGTTCTCCTCGTGTGCCCCGTCCTTGTGGTGTTGGGATGTGTGGAAGGTGAGTGTGTGTGTGTGTGTGTGTGTAGTGGGGACCCCTGCCCGTGGTGAAGGATCCAACTCAGATGTGTCAACGCCATTCTGTTCTCCCACTCCTCGCTCCCCATCGTGTGCGCGGCAATGCCATTCTGTTCTCCATCGTCCCCATCGTGTGCACGGCCGTCCTTGTGGTGTTGGGATACTTTGTGTGGAAGGTGAGTGTGTGTGTGTGTGTGTGTGTGGGGGACCACTCCTGCCCTGCTCCCCCCCCCCATGGTGAAGGATCCAACTCAGATGATCCCATTCTGTTCCCATCGTTCCCATCGTGTGCCGGCCGTCCTTGTGGTGTTGGGAACTTTGTGTGAAAGGTCCACTCTCCCTGCTCCCCCCCCCCCCGTGGGGAAGGATGAAGCCCCTCCAACTCAGATGATCTACGCCATTCTGTTCTCCATGTCAATGCCATTTCTGTTCTGTGCGCGTCCTTGTGGTGTTGGGATACTTTGTGTGGAAGGTGAGTGTGTGTGTGTGTGTGTGTGTGTGTGTGTGTGTGTGTGTGTGTGTGTGTCTTTCATTTTTTACCCTTTCACCGCCAGCCATCTTTGAGCCTGGCCAAACATTTCCATTAAACGTACTTGGCTACAGTAGAGATTTCGTCTGCAATATTGTGGGATTTTTCTGTGACAAAATTAGAATAAGGTCAACCCTTACTACCCAAACTTAGGAACACAATATCATTGAATAATAGACCCTGATTTCAAGAGTTTTAATGGTGCGGGTGTTAAACGATTGTGGTGCAAAAATGCGACATTGGCGGTGAAAGGGTTAACGTCTATCCACTACACGTGATATTAGACCCCCCCCCCCCAAAAAAAAAAAAAAAAGAGAGAGGTATGCATAAAGGTGAATATGTGCTTGTGTACTTGCATGTATGTATGAGTGTGTGTGTGCATGTGTGTGTGTGTGTAAGATGAGAGAGGTTTTGTGTGTGTGTGTGTGTGTGTGCAAACTTCCTCTTTCCCTCCGTCAGCGACCGACCCTCTCTGCTTTCAAATCTAACCTCAAAACCCACCTGTTCCCTCCGTCATTGAGGCTCCACTCTCTTTCTCTTCTCTCTCTTGCCTTTAGGTTTTTTTCTGCTGTATGCCATTTATGTCATACGTGTGTGTTCGCTTTGTATTGCATTTTTGTTTGAATGCGTTATGAATGCTAACGTGTGTGTGCGCTTTTGATTTGATTTATGTTAAGATTCAGCACCGTATAAATACTGTATGTTGTTGTTGTTGTGTATGCGTGTGTGTGCGTGCGTGCGTGTATGTGTGTGTGCGTGTGTGTGTGCGTGTGCATGTGTGTGTGTATACATGTGTGTGTGTGTGTTTCTTTCTGTCTGTGAGTGTTGTCATATAGCCTCCTCCCTGTCTTTTAGTTCTCTCCTGACTGGAGTGTATTTATTGTAGTGTGTTGTTGTTGTGTGCATGTGTGTGTGTGTGTGTGTGTGCGTGTGTGAGTATGTGTGTGTGTGTGTGTCTTTCTGTCTCTGTGAGTGTTGTCATATAGCCTCCTCCCTGTCTTTTAGTTCTCTCCTGACTGGAGGAGTATTTATTGTAGTGTTGTTGTTGTTGTGCATGCGTGTGTGTGTGTGTGCGTGCGTGCATGAGTATGTGTGTGTGTGTGTGTTTCTTTCTGTCTCTCTGTGAGTGTTGTCATATAGCCTCCTCCCTGTCTTTTAGTTCTCTCCTGACTGGAGGAGTATTTATTGTAGTGTTGTTGTTTGTTGTTGTCGTGCCCTGGCTTAAAGACTCCAGGGATCATCCCAACAGTCAAAGCAATTGAACACTATGGTACAAATGCCCCAACTAGGGATGGAACAGACCTCTTTACTCTACTCTTTTAGAGTAGTAGTATTCTCAATTTGGACCTCTACTATTCCAAATTGAAAATAATGCTCTAATTACTCATTTTCATTGAACATTGTTTGATGGTTTAATGAATAAAACTTCTCATGTCACACCAAAGCTACTCATTTCAGCTATCCAGACTACTCGAGACTTGTGTAGGGGGTAAACAGGTCTGATGGGAACATTATGTGTGTGACCATTTTTGATTACCCCGCCATGTGGGCGACCATTGTATTGTATTGTGATTGTAAGTACTGCTTTATTTTTTTCTCCAGCGTGCACCTGACTTCCAGGTTTTGGAGTGCACCCAAAATGTGGTTCTGGTTTTCGGAGTGCACCCAAAATGTGGCTTCTGGTTTTTGGAGTGCACCCAAAATGTGGCTTCTGGTTTTTGGAGTGCACCCAAAATGTGGCTTCTGGTTTTTGGAGTGCACCCAAAATGTGGCTTCTGGTTTTTAGAATGCACCCAAAATGTGGCTTCTGGTTTTTGGAGTGCACCCAAAATGTGGCTTCTGGTTTTTGGAGTGCCCAATATGTTTCTTCTGGTTTTGGGAGTGCCCCAATATGTTTCTTCTGGTTTTGGGAGTGCCCCAATATGTTTCTTCTGGTTTTTGGAGTGCCCCAAAAATGTGGCTTCTGGGTTTTGGAGTGCCCCAAAAATATGGTTTCTGAGTTTTGGAGTGCCCCAAAATTTGGCTTCCGGCTTTCAAGTGTGTGTGTGAATCACTGATTGCGAGTGCATGCATTTCTGCCTGCATTCTTGCCTGTTTTAATGTGCGTGTGCGTATGCGTGCATGCATTTCTGCCTGAGTACGTGCCTGTTTTAATGTGCGTGTGCGTATGCGTGCATGCATTTCTGCCTGAGTACGTGCCTGTTTCAAAATTAGGACAGAGAGCTATTCAGCCGTACTAAGGAGTCAATAAGTAAGCGCTTAACCTAAAAAAAGAAGAAGAGATAGATAGTCGGCTTAGTCTGACCTGTTTTTAATGTGTGGCGTGATCCTGTTGATAAGAGTCTGTTAACAATAGCAAATAACTGCCTTTTTAAAATAATAATCCGCCTGAATGATAGTGGGCGGTTCTGATAAACTTGAGATCTATATATAGAGGAGTGTGCGCATTGTCTTTCTGTCATCTTTGTGTGGTACAGACAAACCTCTATTTTAAGACTTCCAAAATGTCCGGAAATCAGTAGTAAATTGGAGGGGTCGTATGACGGAGGTTTTCACCGGCAGTCGTAGAAAGAAAAAGTTCAGCACAGTTCATACTCTCTTCTTCATGCACACATACAATGACATATTAAAACTGGATTTGGGTCTTTCCAACTCCATAGGATTGTGCAATCCTTATTAGTTTCACTTTGCCAACTTCTTTTAATCACCTCCACTTTCGTCCAAAGTCAGTGGTTTTCTTTTTCAAAGTCAGTGGTTTTCGTGCTTTTCCTACGCTCTCCGCCATCTTTTCTACAACAAGGGAAGCGACTCCGCTTTCAGGCCCTTGACCGTGGTTGTTTCCCTTTGCTCGAAGTCTATGCAGACGACAACAGCGGTCGTAAAAACCAACAAAATGGCGGTCGTAAGTCGCGTTTTAGAGGAAGTCGTTTAAGAGAGGTCGTTTACATAGTAAAATGCATCTGTGCCAACAAATCCGGTCTCAAATGAGAGGTGGTCGCTTAACAGAGGGTCGTAAAATAGGGGTTTGTCTGTATTACTATCAGTTCAGTGTGGTTTTATTTAACCTCTGGGCTCTATTCATTATTGACGACACGGTGGAACCTCCCTATTATCTCTCTCAACACTAATGTACGCTATAGCGTACATGCCGCGCACAAACGTTCCACACTAGGCAGGTTTGCATCACTACATAGAAATTATTAAAAAAAATAATGCTTAACCGCACAGTTTTAGAAAATTTGCGGTATTGTTTATAATAATAAAAGCTAGCATATGTTATAATTTAAATTTTTTATTATTAGCAGATTAAAAAAAAAAGCATGACAAAGAAGATGAAGAGAGGGGTAGTGACTCATTTGCGTTCATTGCGGTACTGAAAATAGACTGGAAGTGTTTTCATTGGTTGAAAACTATGAAGGGACCGTAGAGGAACACTTCTATACCAGTTTGGGTTGCATGGCTTCGCGGAGTTGTGAATTGTGAATGGTTAAACGCTATATACGCTATAGCGTACATTTGTGTTGAACGGTTGTAAAGGGAAGCAATCGGCCAGTGTTGAATGAGTTAAGACCTTAAAAAATCGACCCAAAAAGGTCTTATAGGGAGGGGTCTTACTAGGGAGGTGGACACTCAGCAGTCTGGATATGAAGGGGGAAAATCGGTAAAACCTTTTTTTTGGCCCATGAAGTCTAAACGATCTGAAGCTCAGACACATTATTGGCCCCTTTTGGAAATTGACCCCTCTGCACAAAATGAGGGGTCAGTTTGGGTAATTGACCCGGGGCCTCCTTGACAATCTGAAGATCTGTCTGAACTTGTTTAACTCAATGAAGTCATGTCAGAGACGTGTTCCAATCCTTTGGAGTCACGTTGGAGGTTTTTTTCCCAACAATTTTCTATGCTGTGTGAAGCAATAAGAGGGAAATAACTCGCTGTTCCTATGAATCCTCAGGCCTTCTTCTTGCAGTTGCTTCCCTTAAACTGGCTCTGCTCCTTCCTATTTTCGTTTGATCCTTTGAATGAAATTTGTATAATCTTCAATTCCAATATGGCGGCGACCACATAGTTCACTTTATCCGAACCTTAAAGGAAGAAATATTTGTGTTTGTAGCTTAAATTATGTTCTTTACAAACATCTTTTTATTTATATACCAAACCAAGTCTATCAAAACTTGACTGGCTTTGTAATAATAGATCAAGATCCTAACCAAGTTGCCGGGTGGTCGAATCAGTAGGTTTTTGTTTTTTTGACGAAGCGCATTTCATCAGATTACTGACATCATGGAATATATATGCGGCTCACTCACAGGGTTCGTACGGTCTTTAAAGGTCGGTACAAATTTGTAAAAAACGCCACCCCATTTTTAAGCCCTTAAAAAGTGTAAAAACAGCCATTTTGTCCAGAGTTTTTTAAAAGTCTATTTTTTGTCAACAAGCTTATCCTTCCCAGTACATAATTTGATGATCAGTTCTATTCAGAACAAAATGCCCCAGTACAAATCCTGAAAATTCTGGTGGGTCACTGTGCATTTGGTGTTTGATATTTTACAAGTCACAGAGACTTATCTCCTTTGAAATTCGGGTTGCTCCCATCTGGAAAGATCGTCGACGCAAGCGCAGCGCCACCCATTGTATGTGTGTGTGTGCATTACCGTCATATACAGTCCTTATTTTTTGGGGAAAGGTCTTTAAGAAGTCTTTAAAAAGTTTGTAAATTTGGATGGGAAAAATCTGTACGAACCCTGATTAGTCTCATTCAAAGTAAGAAGTTTCCAAAAGTATCACTAGGTGCATGTCACATGTTTGTTTGTATGATGTGCATTTGATTTTTTGGCGATCTTTATAAAATGACCTGAAATTATGCGATCTGATTGATTCTGATGGGGAAATTCCGCCATTTTTGGTGTGACTCAGTTGAGTTAAGACAACACAGACAAAAAAACTATCACTTTATGTTATTGGAGTCCATACAAATAAACTAAAGAAAAAAATACATATAAAAGAAAAAACCTTTTTCTTCCATCCCCCTTTATGTCTTTTTCTTTTATGTGTGTTTTTATTTAAAGTTTATTTAATATTTATCTGAGTAAGAACAACACAAAGTATGAACACACTAGAGTCGAAAAGTTTTATTCTCTCAGACAAAAACTAAATCTCTGTATTATGTTCATACCTCTTCCCATGGCAGTGTGTGTGTGTGTGTGTGTGTGTGTGTGTGTGTGCGTGCGTGTGCGTGCGTGCGTGTGCGTGCGTGCGTGCGTGCGTGCGTGCGTGTGTGTGTGCCCTTTTCTTCACCACGACAAACAACCTTCTACCAGACACAGGAGGTCAGTAAGAGAGAGAGAGAGAGTGTAGGAAAGGGGTGGGTTAGAAGGGGGATGGAGAAGGAGAGATGGGTGGGAGGGAGTTCCATCAACAATATGCAAATTTTGTTCTTGTTATACGTCTTAATTTCATGATTGTTCTGCATTTTTGCTTATAATAGCGGACGATGTTGCCATTTGTTACTATTTATCTGTTGTCTTTCTTGTGCCTTCCTGTCTATGTATTGTCCTACATTTGTTTTTGTTTTTCCCAATTTTCTTTCTCAGGTTATTTTTGTTTGTCCGGTGTTTTTTGTATTTGTTTATTATAAAAAACAATACTAAAAGAAATATATGTATATCGTATTGTATTATGTATTGTTTATAAAAAAAAATCAATAAAAAAATAAAATAAATCTCTTTTCCAGCGATGCCAACACAACCTGTACAACGGCCACCACCAGCTCCCCACCATCGACCCAGCCTCCCCACTCTCTCCCTCCTCCTCCTCCCCCCTCTCTCCCTCCTCCTTGCCGTTAAACCTTGACCTGCTGGAGAGGATCGAACTGCGGGCCCGCGGGCGGTTCGGCTGGGTGTGGAAAGCCCGCTGCTCCTGCTCCCGAACGAGCCCCCAAAATTCTTCGGAAGAGGCAGAGGAGGTGGTTGTGGTGGTTGCGTTGAAGGTGTTTCCGCTGCAGGACAAGCAGTCGTGGGTGACGGAGCAGCAGATTTACAGCCTGCCGCAGATGTGCCACGAAAACATTCTGAAGTAAGTGTAAATAAAAGTGTGGGGTTGGGGGAGAAGGGAGAGATTGGAGGGGGGTGGGGGGTAGGACGGTCTTGGATCACGGAGCAGTAGATTTATAGTTTGCGCCCGATGTCCCATGAGAATATAAGGTTGGAAAAAAGTGTGTGTGTGTGTGTGTGTGTGGAAAGCTTGAGAAGCCCCCAGAATTCAGCAGAGGTGGCGGTTGCGTTGAAGGTGTTTCCGCGGCATGACAAACGGTCGTGGGTCACGGAGCAGCAGATTTAGAGCCTGCTGCAGATGTGCCAAAGAACCATTCTGAAGTAGGTGTAGAAAAAAAGTAGGGGAGGGGGAGGGTAGAGGACAGGGGGGGGCGAGAAGGACAGTCTTGGATCACGTTGCAGTAGATTTTTAGTTTGCCCCAGATGTCCCATAACATAAAAATATTCTGAAGTAGGCTGAGGTTTGGAGAAGAAAGTGGTGTGTGTGTGTGTGTCAGGGTTCCCACTGTCCTTACAGGTGCTTATAGGTTTTTATATTTGTGGATGGGCCTCATAAGGCCTTATAGGTGCTTATATTTAACCTATCGGTCCTTACAGAAAGTACTTAGGTCCTTATGGATAACAAAAAGTCATCATTTGTTTGCAAAGGACGAACAAAAATCCGAAGTGTGAACATTTAGTCTTAAACCTTTGAAAAATGACATAGATTTTGACCGCATTTGCGTCCAATCGCGTTCAGAATGAAGTGGAAGTGGAGCAGACGACATAACAAGGGAGGTAAATCACCGAACTCGCTCAATGAGCCTGACCAGAAGTAACTGGTTGACAACGTTGCCGTGACAGACAAAGATCCCAGGAAGGCGCAATGTTTTGTGTGCGCTATATCACTGCACTTTGCGTCAATAGGCACAGATTTTTTAGAGAATTTTCTTTAGGCTCCAGACGGTTTACGTCCTTATGAGAAGTGAAATGGTGCTTATAAGGTCCTTATATTGTAAAAGATCTGAAGGGTGGGAACCCTGGTGTGTGTGTGTGTGTGTGTGTGTGTGTGTGTGTGTGTGTGTGTGTGTGTGTGTGTGTGTGTCATTCGGACCTCGGAACCAAACTCTGGAGAACGGCAGACGACCTTCGCCGGACATCCAGGTTTGCGGCAGCACTCGGGTCTAAGGTTTTGAATGCGTAGCCTGTTGAACGCAGAAGAAGAAGAGCTTTATAACATAGTTTACAGACTTTAAAGGGGACGTAAGTTTTGTGCCTGGAATTGCTCCTTATAGATAATTGTCGCACACGTTTTTTTGGCGCAAGTATGCTTCAGTAAATAATGATTCTTCTTCTTCAGAAGAAAAGCTTTATAATGTATTTTACGGACTTAAGGGGACTGACAGTTGTTTTTTTCCTAGACTGAAATCCCTGCGCCTTATAATGTGACTGATATAAGGCGGACTGGTACGTGTTGAGGGGGCGTTCTTCTTCTTAGTAAGAAAATAGAGTTTAAAAAATCTGAATTTAAAAAAACTGAATTCTGACAAAGTTTCGAAAAATGAATGGGATCACACAGATTGATTATAATCAATCAGGTAATATAGTAAAAAACTTACAATACTTTAACCCTTTCACCGCCAATGTCGAAGTGCTACACCACTATGGTTTAGCACCTATGTCACTAAAAGGCGTCAAGCCAGGGCCTGTTATTCCAAACGACCTTATTGTCTTTACTTTTGGGAGGTAAGGATAGACCTAGTGTTAAATATGTCACAGAGGAATTCACAATATTGCAGATTTTTTTTTTCTCTTCTCAGTTGAGTTTAATGGTATTTTGTGGCTGAAAAATGGCTGGCGGCGAAAGGGTTAAACAATTTTTTGTTTTATCTATGTGAACCTTATCTATGCTTTTCTTAATGTTCATGCTTTTTTGTGCATGCAGAAAAGTGGTTATTATCTTTGCCAACGTAAAAGACACTGAACCCAACCATCATTGATCGTCAGGTTTATAGGGGGAGACCAGAGGGGAGACCACCCCAGCAACACAGAGTTCTGGCTCCTGACGGAGTTCCACGAGCTGGGCTCTCTGTACGACTACCTGAAAGGGCACGTGATCTCATGGGCGCAGCTGTGCAAGATCGCTGAGACCATGGCCTCAGGGCTGGCTTTCCTTCACGACGAACTGCCCGCTACGAGAACACTGGTCAGTTTTGGATAGTGTGTGTGTATATATGTGTGTGTGTGTGCATGCACGTGTGTGTGTGTGCCCTTTTCTTCACCACGACAAACAACCTTCTACCAGACACAGGAGGTCAGTAAGAGAGAGAGAGAGTGTAGGAAAGTGGTGGGTTAGAAGGGGGATGGAGAAGGAGAGATGGGTGGGAGGGAGTTCCACGAGCTCGGCTCTCTGTACGACTACCTCAAAGGGCACGTGATCTCGTGGGGGCAGCTGTGCAAAATCGCTGAAACCATGGCCTCAGGGCTGGCTTTCCTTCACGACGAACTGCCCGCTACGAGAACACTGGTCAGTTTTGGATAGTGTGTATGTACATGTGTGTATGTGCGCATGCGCTTGTGTGTGTGTGCTTTTTTCTTCACCATGACAAACAACCTTCTACCAGGAAAGGGCACGTGATCTCGTGGGGGCAGCTGTGCAAAATCGCTGAAACCATGGCCTTAGGGCTGGCTTTCCTTCACGACGAACTGCCCGCTACGAGAACACTGGTCAGTTTTGGATAATGTGTATGTACATGTGTGTATGTGCGCATGCGCATGTGTGTGTGTGCTTTTTTCTTCACCATGACAAACAACCTTCTACCAGGATGTGGGAGGTCAGTAAGAGAGAGAGAGAGTAGGTAAGGGGTGGGTTAGAAGGGGGATGGAGAAGGAGAGATGGGTGGGAGGGAGTTCCACGAGCTCGGCTCTCTGTACGACTACCTCAAAGGGCACGTGATCTCGTGGGGGCAGCTGTGCAAAATCGCTGAAACCATGGCCTCAGGGCTGGCTTTCCTTCACGACGAACTGCCCGCTACTAGGACACAGGTCAGAGAGAGAAAGTGAAACGAGAAAAGGAGAGAGAGAGAGAGAGCGAGAGAGAGTGAAACAAGAAAGAGAGTGTGTGTGTGTGTGTTTGCGTGTGTGTGTGTGTTTGCGTGTGTGTTAGTATGTGTGTGTGTGTGACTGTGTGCGTGTGTGTGTGTGCGTGTGTGTGTGCGCGCACATTTATTCATGCATGCATGCGCAAGATCATTGTCCTTCCAAGATTCTGAAAAAGTTTCGAAAAATGAATGGATCATACCAAATTAATACATTTGACTTTCAGACAACGCACGATTATATAAGGGGTAACCAGGTCAAGAAAAAACAAACAAAAAACCCAAACAATCAACAGCCTTTCTTACATTGTGTGTGCAGGGTGCGAAGCCGGCTACCGCTCACCGCGACTTCCAGTCGAAAAG
Source organism: Phymorhynchus buccinoides (assembly GCA_017654935.2). NCBI lineage: Eukaryota > Metazoa > Mollusca > Gastropoda > Neogastropoda > Raphitomidae > Phymorhynchus > Phymorhynchus buccinoides. The sequence continues at coordinate 11,520,201 of CM065712.1, read as the reverse complement.
CGTCTAGCTGTCTTCTCGCATTGTGTGTGAAGCCGGCTATTGGTTCTTGCATTGTTGTTGCAGGATGTGAAGCCGGCTATTGGTTCTTGCATTGTTGTTGCAGGATGTGAAGCCGGCTATTGCTTCTTGCATTGTTGTTGCAGGATGTGAAGCCGGCAATGCTTCTTGCATTGTTGCAGGGTGTGAAGCCGGCTATCGCTTTTTGCATTGTTGCAGGGTGCGAAGCCGGCTATCGCTTCTTGCATTGTTGTTGCAGGGTCTGAAGCCGGCTATCGCTTCTGGCATTGTTGTTGCAGGGTCTGAAGCCGGCTATCACTTTTTGCATTGTTGTTGCAGGGTCCGAAGCCGGCTATCGCTTCTTGCATTGTTGTTGCAGGGTCTGAAGCCGGCTATCGCTTCTTGCATTGTTGTTGCAGGGTCCGAAGCCGGCTATCGCTTCTTGCATTGTTGTTGCAGGGTCTGAAGCCGGCTATCGCTTTTTGCATTGTTGTTGCAGGGTCCGAAGCCGGCTATCGCTCACCGCGACTTCAAGTCTAAAAACGTCTTGCTGAAGGGGGACCTGAGTGCCTGCGTGGCCGACTTTGGCCTGGCCATCAAGTTTGAGCCCGGCAACAGCCCCGGGGAGATACACGGACTGGTAAGTAGGACACGCGCGTAGCATAATTGCCTACAAACACACCTGTAGCATAATTGCCTGCGTGGCCGATTTTGGGGGTTGGCAATCAAGTTTGAGCCCAGCAACAGCCCCGGGGAGATACACGGACTGGTAAGTAGGACACGCGCATAGCATAACTGCCTACAAACACGCCTGTAGCATAATTGCCTACAAACACGCCTGCAGCATAATTGCCTACACGACACACCTGTAGCATAATTGCCTACACGTCACACCTGTAGCATAATTCTTGCTGAAGGGGGACGCACGGACTGGTAAGGTGCCACAAATCAACACACATGTAGCATAATCGCCTACACAACACACCTGTAGCATAATTGCCTGCATGGCCGATTTTTGGGTTGGCCATGAGGTTTGAGCCCGGGCAACAGCCCCGGGGAGACGCACGGACTGGTAAGTAGGACATATGCGTAGCATAACTGCCTACAAACACGCCTGTAGCATAATTGCCTGCGTGGCTGATTTTGGGATTGACCATCAAGTTTAAGGTGCCACAAATCAACACGCCTGTAGCATAATTGACTACAACATGCCTGTAGCATAATTGACTACAACATGCCTGTAGCATAATTGACTACAACATGCCTGTAGCATAATTGACTACAAGCATGCTAGTTGTAGCATGATTGCCTACACAACACGTCTAGCATAACTGACTACAACATGCCTGAAGCGTAATTGACTACAAACATGCTTGTAGCATGATTGCCTACACCACACGCCTGTAGCGTAATTGCCTGCACAACACGCCTGTAGCGTAATTGCCTGCACAACACGCCTGTAGCGTAATTGCCTGCACAACACGCCTGTAGCATAATTGCCTGCACAACACGCCTGTAGCGTAATTGCCTGCACAACACGCCTGTAGCGTAATTGCCTGCACAACACGCCTGTAGCGTAATTGCCAACACAACGCCTCTCTTCGCATCGACATGTAGAAAATGTTATGATTTTATATTCATTAAACTGTTAATATTGTTATTTTCGTTGTTCAGGTGGGCACTTGTTCGTTTCATGAACTCAGAAGTTCTGGAATAGGTGATATAATTCAACCGTGACGCCTTCCTTCGCTGGCATGTACAAAATCAGGGCTCCCAATCGTCCCGCAAAACAAGGGGTCCCAGGGACTCCTTCACTTACAGTATAGAGGATCCTAGAGGCATGATAAAGGGTCCCAGTGGCATTGCGAATGTTAAAAAGATTTTTTCTCGTGCATCTCTGGGACCCCCTGCACATTCTTTTAGAGGGTCCTGTAGAATTGTAGTGCTTCATAGACCCCCAAATGGGGGTCCCTGGGAGCCCTAAAAATGTTACGATTTTATATTCATTAAACTGTTAATATTGGGTTTTTTTCGTTGTTCAGGTGGGCACATGTTCGTTTCATGAACTCAGAAGTTCTGGAAGAGGCGATAATTCAACCGTGACGCCTTCCTTCGCATCAACATGTACAAAATATTGTGATTTTATATTCATTAAACTGTTAATATTGGTTGTTGTTTTTTGTTCAGGTGGGCACTCGTCGATACATGGCCCCAGAAGTGTTGGAAGGGGCCATCTGCTTCAACCGCGACGCCTTCCTTCGCATCGACATGTACGCCTGTGCTCTGGTGCTCTGGGAACTCTTGACGCGCTGCACAGCTGCCGAGGGTGAGAGCTTTCAGTAGTAGTAGTAGTAGTACTAGTAGGAGGTTTATGTCTGTCAAGATCGACCATGGATAAATCGCCCAAAGCTGAGACAAGCAGTATTAATTCTGATGCATGTATGCAGTGATGCACCGAGGTTGGAAAAGTGATTTTGTTGTGTCTCCTTTTTGTTGCGTGTCCTCCTTGCATTCAAAACGGGCTTATAGTCCGAAACGTATGCATTGTTTTTTCTAATAGAAAGACAGACTGATGTGTTGTTCCTGATAGGACAGACTGTCCTGAAGCAAGAAAATCAATAGGTCAAAATGTCCTGCACCTTAGAGACCAATAGGCCAATTTGACATTATGTTGAAAAATAATAATACAGACAAACCCCTATTTTACGACCCTCTGTTAAGCGACCACCTCTCATTTGAGACCGGATTTGTTGGCACGGATGCATTTTACTATGTAAACGACCTCTCTTAAACGACTTCCTCTAAAACGCGACTTACGACCGCCATTTTGTTGGTTTTTACGACCGTTGTTGTCGTCTGCATAGACTTCGAGCAAAGGGAAACAACCACGGTCAAGGGCCTGAAAGCGGAGTCGCTTCCCTTGTTGTAGAAAAGATGGCGGAAAGCGTAGGAAAAGCACGAAAACCACTGACTTTGAAAAAGAAAACCACTGACTTTGGACGAGAGTGGAGGTGATTAACAGAAGTCGGCGAAGTGAAGCTGTAATACATCGATTGCACAATCCTATGGAGTTGGAAAGACCCAAATCCAGTTTTAATATGTCATTGTATGTGTGCATGAAGAAGAGAGTATGAACTGTGCTGAACTTTTTCTTTCTACGGCTGCCAGTGAAAACCTCCGTCATACGACCCCTCCAATTTACGACCGATTTGTCCGGACATTTTGGAAGTCTTAAAATAGAGGTTTGTCTGTACAAAAAACATGTGGGGGGTGGGGATGGGACTTAATAAAAAAAATCAGGCAGAGTAATAATCATCTGCTTCAGTTGAATATAGATAATCAATGTTAACTGCTCACCTACTCTTCTGCACAAAGTGCAAACAAAATTTTCATTCTCGTACACCATCCAGGGATACAGTTTTTGCCAGTTTTCATGAAAATGGGGTATGGCAGAGGTTTCTTGTTTCGACGATGTCCATCACTTCATTGGTAGTACTACTACTAGTACTACTCAAAGTGGAAGGCCTACTCTTGCTCGCGTTGTCATCCAGATCCTCAGCTTGATCAGAAAGCATACTTGATGAAGGCCTAACGAAAAACAAGCCTATGCTTTTCTGACCTTTGTCTTCTTTTAGGGTGGCATTTTCGTGTTTCCAGTATTATTTCTTTCAACAAGGATTGAACGAACAACAGCGTGTGTTGATCGTCTGCTATTCGCTGAAGACACGAGAGTTGTTCCCCTTGTCAACATTCCTGGAAAAGACCAATGGTGTATGATTGTTAATGTATTATTATGCTTCTGAGCACGCGAGGGAGAGATATTGAGTGCACATGTGGTGCGTGAGTGTCAGTACACTAATTCCCCTCATTCTAGCTCCTTTCAGTTTCCCACAGAGAGCTATTTGTTTCAAGTTATTTCTTTTAACAGAGGCAAATATTCTTATCATTGACTGTGGTTAGGGATAGGAAAAGACCTTACAAGTGGCATACCACCATGAAACTATGTAAGCCTAATGGATAACACAGTTTAAATTGGTTTATGCTGGTGACGAGAGTTACCTAAAGGCATGAACTGAAAGGAGCGGAGAAAAGCTACTGTGGAGTGTAAACGTAAAATTCTATGTAGATGTATTTAAAAAACAAAAAAAGGTCGCATGAAACAAGAAAAACATCACAGCAAAAAATGTATGTAACGTAATATAAGCTATGAACATAAACATTTCTTCTGTTAATGTTTGAATAAAGCGAGTTATGTGGTCGCCGCCATATTGGAATCAAGCAAATTCGAAGACGATAGTGGTTCCATTCAAAGAAGTATGAAACGAAATTATAGGAGAGACCAGAACCGGTCTAAGGGAAGCAACTGCAAGAAGGTCTGAGAATTCATAGGAACAGTGAGTTATTTCCCTCTTATTGCTTTACACGGGATTCTAAATCGCCGAAATTGGTTGGAAAACTCCTCCGACGTGACTCCAAACAACTGTCGGAAAAATGTCTGACGTGACTCCATTAACCCTTTTTCCGCCCAGCCATTTTTCATTTAAAAAAATTCCTTTAAGCTTACCTGGGTAGAGAAAAAAATATGTCTGTAATATTGGGGATTCCTCTAAGGCCTATCCTTACCTCCCAAAATTAAGAGAATAGGGTCTTTGGATAACAGACCCTGATTTGATGCCTTTTAGTGACATCATTGTGGTGCAAAAATGCAACGTTGGTGGTGAAAGGGTTAAGTTAAAATATCATCTTCCCTTCAGCTTCAGGGGGGGGGGTGTCACCTGAATCCCTGACTTTCTAATTTTGTGGAAGCTCCCTTGTAAAAGTGGTGGTATGTTTGAATTGTGACTTTTCAGGCCCCGTGGGGGAGTACCAGCTGCCGTTCGAATCGGCGCAGGAGGTGGGTCCTCAGCCCACGCTGGAGGCAATGCAGGAGTATGTGGTCACCAAAAAGAACAGGCCCCCCGTCCTGCCCCACTGGAAGAGGCACACGGTGAGTGTGTCGGTGTGTGTTTTGTGTGTGTGTGTGGTTGTGTGTGTGTGTATGTGTGTTTGTGTGGGTGTGGGTGTTGTGTATGTGAGTGTGTGTTGTGTGAGTGAGTGTGTGTTGTGTGTGTGTGTTGTGTGAGTGAGTGTGTGTCTGTGTGTGTGTGTGTTTGGTCACCACCATCGAAGAGTGCTGGGACCAAGACGATGATAGTGATGATGATGGAGATGATGATGATGGAGATGATGATGGAGATGATGATGATGAAGACGACGATGATGAAGACGATAATGATGGTGATGATGATGAAGACGATGATGATGGAGGTGATGATGATGACAATGATGATGATAATGATGAAGAGGATGCTGATAGAGATAACAATGAAGACAATGATGATGGAGACGATGATGATGAAGACGATGATGATGGAGATGATGATGATGATGATGGAGATGATGATGAAGAGGATGCTGATAGAGATGACGATGATGATGATGAAGACGATAATGATGGAGATGATGGTGATGATGATGAAGACGATGATGATGATGGAGATGATGATGATGATAATGATGAAGATGATGATGATGGAGACGATGGAGATGATGATGACGACAATGATGACGACGACAATGATATTAATGACGACGATGATGACGACAATGATGATGACATTGACGACAATGTCACTGACAACATTTGTTTTTGTTTTTAATTCTCCGTCCACCCGCAGGGTGATGATGATAATGATGCTGATGATGGAGATGATGATGCTGATGCTGATAATGATGATGAAGACGATGATGATGATGATGGAGATGATGATGATGATGACGACGACACTGATAATGACGACGATGATGATGACAGCGTCACTGACGACACAGTGGTTTTATTTTAATTCTCCGTCCTGCAGGGCATGAACAGCCTGGTCACCACCATCGAGGAGTGCTGGGACCAAGACGCGGAGGCCAGACTCTCGGCCGGCTGCGTGCAGGAGAGAGTGGCCTCTCTTGCCCGCTCCGCCACCTTCACCCCCACCCCCACCCCCACGGACCCCCCTCCACCATCCCCCTTGCACCAATCGGCACCCTCCCACCCGCCTAGCCCCCACCTGACGTCCACTCTTTCTCTTCCTCCTACTACTACTACTGCTGCTGCTGCTGTGTGCGTCGTTGGCGATTCAGGGGATTCTTCCGCGGCGGCGGTGTTGATGGTGTGCGCTTCTTCTTCGTCGAATTCGTCATCTTCGTCATCGGAGTTACCGGTGAAAAACGACGATGGCGGCAGCGACAACAGCAACAACTCTCTTTGCTGAACTGCAGGGTGGAAAGCCCCCCCCCCCCCCCCCCCCCCCTCCCACTTTTTGTTGTTGTTGAGATTGCGCGGTTTATGATTCCTTTTTGTGATGTTTCATTGCATGGGTGCAACTTTTCCTGCTATACAAGGATTTCCTTTTTTTCTTTTTACAATTTTACCAGAAAAGGAAGTTCCTTTTTTTTTCTTCCAAATTTGTCAAACTAGAGATCTTTGGTTCAAACAAGAATTTTTTCACAAATAGAAAATCATAACAAAGCAGCAATATGTTTATGAACTTCGAGTACGAGTACAACAAGCTAAGAGCTTATACAGGGTACTCCATTACTGGAGTTGCACAGTAAAGGGTTACATACGCAAAACTAATCATTCAATGAAAAATAATAACATAAAAGCAAGAACAGTAGTAAACACTTATAAACTAGATCTTTATGTGTCTACTGTATTTTTCAAACACTTTAAAATAAGCATTTGTAGAAATTGTGGAGAAAAAAAAGACAACTAAAATACCTTCATAAATCAATTGTTGCTTCAGCTGCAGGAGGACATTACCCCTGGACCCCCCGGCCTTTCAGGGTTTTTTCATTTTGTGTAGTTGCACCCATGTCATCGTCTTCGATGTCGTATTTGCCTGTGAACATTCAAAAATGACGATGACAACAATTCCTTTTCATGCTAAACCGCAGGGTGAAAACAAGATTTTTTTGTTTGTTTGTTTGTTTTTTTTTTGGGGGGGGGGGGGGGGGGGGGGGGGTAATTTTTCTCTTTTTGTCCCCCCTTCTTTTGGGGGAGGGGGAGGGAGGATGGGTGTTGCGAGATGACGGTTTGTTTATCTTTACTAATATCCCTTCTACCCGTTGGCTTGAAGGTGGTATGGTATGTCCGGAAGAACTGCTTGTTGTTCAGCTGGTGTTTTTCTTCTTCTTTCTTTTGAATGATAAGAATTCCCCGTGGGGATACCGGGGGTGGGTGGGTTTTTCGTAAAAATAGTTCCCCCACCTTCTGGAAGTTCTGTGCTTGTAACTTCCTCTAATCTGCCACTCTCTTTGACTCTTGCCTTTTCCCTTTGCTTTCTGTCATCTACTATCTTTCTGACTTATTGGCCGGCCCATTCTCCTGTCTTTTTTCAAAACAAATTCTTCCAAATAATTTTTCTCCTTTGAGCTCCTCCGAAATCGGAATGTGTCGGCTGTACGCAAGCGGGGGAGACCAGTGAAAACTGAAAACCGGACACATGTGTACCTTACCCGTTATGGCCATATGGCCTGGGAACGCAGAAGAAGAAGAAGAATGATAAGAATCCATAGAATTGAAACGGACTGCAACGTCAATGGACTGTACAACAAATAAACAAACAACTACATGACAAGTGTAAGGTGACGTTACTTTATTCACAAGAGAAAACCAAAGACTGTATAGGGGAAGATAAGCATCCAGTCTCTTTTCCCTATATGAGTAGTGAGGACAGAAACACTGGTTATGTCCCTTTGAAACGTGACACATTTTACACATCGATAGGCCAGTTGAATTCTCCGTTCAAGTTCCAGTCTGAGTTTTTGGATAGCCTCCACTGTGAAAAGTGTACTGGCCCCACTAACGATGTATCAGCCCGGTTCGCCGAGCTCTTAAGTAATTCATCTTACCCTTTTAGAATATCTTTGACAAAACAAAACTACTGGATATTTCGGCGAATGCGCCTTTATCAACACAGACACGCAAGAAAACAGCAAACACAGTGGAACCTCCCTTCATAAGACCTCCCATTATAAGACTCCCTCCCACATAAGACCTACTTCTCTGAGACATTGCCCTTCTTTGTAAGTATGAAAATGACCTCCCTTATAAGACCCCTCCCTTATAAGACTTCATTTTGGATGATTTTTGAAGGTCTTTTAAGGGAGGTTCTATTGTATAGCAAAAGGAGCAAAAAGCAGGCAGGGGGGGGGTATTGTTTTTTGCTCTTGTTGTTTTTTGTTCCTTTTGTTGCCTGCTTTTTGCTCCTTTTGCTATATTTGCTGTTTGCTGTTTTCTTATGATTGCAAGCGCTTAGAGCTTTTGCTAAGATTAAGCGCCTTAAATATTAATTATTACTAGCGCAACGCCTAGTACTGGCGTTTCTGAACCGATTCGCGTGATCTACCTGCCAAATTTGAAGGCAATCGGTCCAGAACTACCAGAGATACGGGCGCCGAGAGTCCGGCGGATACGCGTTTCGCGCATTTGCCAAACCGCGCAAATGACACGGCCGCCTCGGTTGCCGTTGCCATCGCCCCGTTAGGGCTCACAGCAAATTTGAAGCGATTCGGTCAACAAACGGCGGAGTTATAAGGCCTGTTTTGTGTTTCAGACAGACACACACACGGAGACTTGGCTTTTTACTATATGATGATTTTGAGTTTCCTCATGTAATGTACACAAGCCTTTCATGTTTAAGCTTGTAGCATGTTAGCTCTAAGAGTAAGCGCCATAAATATTAATTATTATAATAATAATGATAATAACTTGCATTTATAGAGCGCCCTTTCTCTCTTGAGCTCACGGCGCTTCACTATTATTTAAATGAATACATAGATCATAAGCTACTACAATATTAACTATCAAAAACGTGCACATAGCCACAAAACGCACGCACACGCACACGTCCGCACACACCCACACACAATGTGGGGAACATAGTTTCAAGGCAGGAAACAGGACAAGGAAGAAATCGAGGTATTGCCGGAAGAGGTGAGTTTTAAGAGCGGTTTTGAAAGATTTAGCAGAACAAAGTTCATATGGTAGGGAGTTCCAGACAGAAGGGGCGCTGAAAGAAAATGAACGTTCACCATACATCTTAGTGTTATTATGAATTTGCTCGTGTAATGTACACAAGACCTTCATGTTTAAGCTTGTAACATGTCTGTGTGTTTCTAGTATGATGATGATGATGATGATGATGATCATCATGATTTAGGAATGTCGATATTGATTTGATGATGCTTAATCTTGTAAGATAGATTCTGTTGCTGTAAGCGCATGCACGGGTGCTACTGCTACTCTTTCAGTTTTACACTGATTTCAGTATTTTTAATTTTACCAGAAACTGAACTTCATTTTTTTTTAATTCATCCAAAAAACACAAATTTGACCACAAGCGATTTAGGACGTTTTGAACTTGGTTGTTCTATCTTGGAAGTTTACAACAAAGGCAATGTAATAATTTTACAAGGCTTATCAGACTCAAACTGTCTCTGTCTATCATTTTAACTGTCTGTCTGTCTCGTTATCTCTCTCTTAACTTGCCCCCCCCCCCCCCCCCCCCCTTCCCCCCCCTTCTGAATCATCCGACAGGGCTCTGCCCCTATACCCTGCCGGGGGCCATGGGGCCCTGGACCCCTGCCTTTCAGGGTTTTTTTCATTTTGGGGAGTTGCACCCATGCACATGTAGTGTTAGTCATGAGAACGCAGCAGTTTTGTTCATCACTTTATGTTGTAACCAGAAATTTATTGAGTTGATTGTGTGTGTGTGTGAGAAAGAAAAAGAGAGAGATACCAGAGGGTGTTGTTTTGATCAAATGTTTCACAAGTTATCCTGACCGTTTTATTTATTTAAAGAAAAAAGTTGTTCTCAGGATTTGTTGAAACTGCTAAGATTTTCGGAGAGCAATGAAAAACGGGCACTTTTCTGATCAAACTGTTTGCACCATTTCCCAGTATTTGTTGTAAAACAAATCTTCTCAGGATTTTTTTCGAACTGCTTAAAGAATTTCAGAAAGCAACGTGGGTGGGGATTTTTCCGTTCAAATGTTTGATGTGACTTCCCGGTTTTTGTTGTTTTGTTTTTTTAAATCAAAACGTTCTCAGGATTTGCTCAAACACTAAGAACCATAGGAGAGCAGTGAGAGCGGGCGCTTTTCTGATCAAAAGTTTTGATATAATTTCCCAGTATTTTTTTTGGTGTAGTAATATTCTTCTCAGGATTTTTCTAACTGCTAACAATTTTGGAAAGCGAAATGTGAGTGGGCGCTTTTCTCATCAAATATTTGACGAGAAAATTGTTGACACGATTTTCCAGCGTTAGACTTTTAACCCTCTTGCTTTCAATTTGGCCCCCAAAACCGGCCAGCTGTAAGATGCTTCCAAGTACAGTCAAACCTCTATGATAAGTTGAAAGACCTCCTCTCATTTAACTCATTCCATGCTGGCCAGTTGCTTCCCTTTGCAAGCGTTCTGTACTGGCCGATTTGCATAGGTTGCCAAAAAATTATTTTCTTAATAATGGTAACAGATACAAACGTGACATTTAGGCAATATGTACACAATATACAGTACTAACACCTGCAACAGTTTCAAAGCATCCACTTGATTAGTTTTTATTTGTGATATTTTAAAATAAATGCATGTTTTGTCAAGCCAGGCACACTCATAATAGCGAAAATATAATTTTAAGGTCCCAAAATAACCGGCAGCCAGCCAATCAGTGTTAGAGGCATGAATGAAATGTAGTAGTAGCCCTCCGAGCCACTTTGAAGCACGCATGACTGTTAACCTATGAACTATGAATTTTTAAAGTTCACATGCGATATCCCGTTACCTTAGTAACGAGGCGTTGTGCGCATGCCCTGCGACGAGAGCGCAGGTTAGTATAGAAAGAGTTAAGACTGATTATTTGGGCACGGATGTAATGTATCTTAACCTCTTCGCTGCCCACGACGTATATATATACGTCCTCTATAGCGCTTCAGTACTTGCCACCGACGAATATATATACGTCGCCGCTAAGTAGCGATATTGCTGCGTTCAATAATTGCGCGGCAAGCCGGCGGCGCATGCGCAATTAGTAGGCGGCACTGAAGGGGTTAATATAATTTATGCATAAAACTGACCTCCGTTATAAAACCCCTCCGATTTAAGACCGATTTTTCCTGACTTTTTGGAAGTCTTAAAATAGAGGTTTGATTGTATTCAAGTCGCCCCAAAACCGTCTGTAGCTTACCACCCACCCCCCACACACACACACATTCTGAGCCTCGCTTTGATGGCATTTCCAGCACGCAGAAAGTTCTGGCTTGTTATACACAAACACTGTGAAAAAGCTTCTCCCTTGCAGTAGTGTTGAAATAGTAAATATGGTGCTCTGTGTGTTTTCAAAAGATAGATTTTCTAAATAAAAAATCCAGTGCAACATTCTGAGCTTTGATGGCATTTCCATCACGCAGAAAGTTCTGGCTTGTTATACACACACACACTGTGAAAAAGCTTCTCCCGTGCAGTAGTGACGGGATGGTAACTGTACTATGGTGCTCTGTGTGTTTCAAAAAGATAGATTTTCTACCCCCCAAAAGTGCAACATTCTGAGCTTTGATGGCATTTCCAGCACGCAGAAAGTTCTGGCTTGTTATACACACACACACTGTGAAAAAGCTTCTCCCGTGCAGTAGTGACGGGATGGTAACTGTACTATGGTGCTCTGTGTGCTTCAAAAGAGGTTAATTTTCTAAGTTAAAAAAACTGCAGGAAAAAAAGATTGAAGAGTAGAAACGTTTTTTTGTGTTTTTTTTTTTTCTGTAACAAATGCGAATGCACGAGGGTTAAGGAATTCTTGGGATTGTTCAAACGGCTAAGAATTCTCAGGATTGTTCAAACGGCTAAGAATCTTAAAAGGCAAAGTTAACAGGCATTTTTCTGATCAAATGTTCGACTGACCCGAATGCTCAGTATTTTGTTGTTAGTCTCAGGGTTTAATTATTTTTTTAACATAAAGAATTTTTAGAAGGCAATGTTATTTGCGGGCATTTTTCTGATCAAATGTTTGACAGGCACGAATTTCCTTTTTAATTTTTTTTTAAAGACCCCCCCCCCCCCCCCCCACACGTCACGTGTCACTTTCCCTGTTATGCTAGGAAGATTTCTTAAGATTTCTTACCAGCTATAAGAGGGAAAACATGTGAAAATCGTGATTTTGACATGTGACGTGGGGGGGGGGGGGGGGGGGGGTGTCTTTAAAGTCTTCTCAGGATTTTTCCCAACTGCTAATATATTTGGAGAGCAATGTACGTTGTAAGTTTTCTCCTCTTGTGGTTAAGATGTGGGGCAATCTTGCAGGAACCAAAGGGGGGAAGAAAACAAATACAGACAAACCCCTATTCTACGACCCTCTGTTAAGCGACCACCTCTCATTTGAGACCGGATTTGTTGGCACAGATGCATTTTACTATGTAAACGACCTCTCTTAAACGACTTCCTCTAAAACGCGACTTACGACCGCCAAGTTTTTCTTCTGTTTTCACAACCTCATTTACCCCAGATAGAAAGTCGTTAGCTTTTGGTGGAAGGTGGCGGGAAAAATTAGAAAGCTGACTGTATATCTAATCTAACTCCACTAGTGGCACTGTGGTAACGCATTCGCTTCGTGTCAAGTAAACCCGAGTTCGAACCTGGGTACAGGGGATTTTTCCTCTCACTCTGCACTAGGCCTTTCGGTCTGAATGTGGAGTCTTTCGGATGAGACGATAAACCGAGGTCCCGTGTGCCCATGCACTTAGCACACGCTAAACCCAGTGACAACGAAAAAGTTGTCATTTGGTCAAAATTTACCACCACCACCCTTTCCTTCCTCATCAGTCACAGACAAGAAATCGCGAGCAAAATGTTTTTAAAAAAAGGGTGGCGCGCCTCTGGCTGCGACGCGCTCTCCGGGTGGGAGCAACCCGATTTTCAAAGAGATGCCTCTGTGACTATAAAGTACCTAATACCCCCAAAAATCGAGATACGAGGTTTTTGAATTTCACCGACGATGTGTGATTCTGCCTCCACCCCCACACATCCTGTCAACACACACACATCGGAAATTATTTTCAATGCGGTCACCACTTCATGATTGGGAAGATTCAGAGAACATTAAGACGTGCGTGATTTCAGGTTGGAGAGAATCATTTTACTTAACTTTTTTTCCACCCATGAGTGTGAGTGTGTGTGTGTGTGAGTGTGTGTGTGTGTGTGTGTGTGTGTGTGTGTGTGTGTGTGAGTGTGTGTGTGTGTGTGTGTGTGTGTGTGTGTGTGAGTGTGTGTGTGTGTGTGTGTGTGTGAGTGAGTGTGTGTGTGAGAGAGAGCATTGTAAATCTTATACGCTTGCATTAAAAACAGTTATTGATATATATGTGCCTTCTTTTTTTTCTTTTTTTTAATCTTTTCTTTGATGACCAAATAGCATTTTTCTATCCCTCATAATGACTTACCTACGATTACGTATTTCGATTACGACAGTATTACGATTTGTGCATTGTTGTTGTGAACGGATGGTCTTTATTGATACTGTATATGAAAATTATTATGGGCATAGTATTATTATTATTATTATTATGATTCGTTATTCATTGTTGGCGAATTATTTGTGGATACGTTGAGAGAAGGGCATGGGAAGAAGAATGTAATTATTCATATTGCCGTTGTTGTTTGTGTTGTTGTCTGTGTTTAGGTGTGTACATATACAGACAAACCTCTATTTTAAGACTTCCAAAATGTCCACAATACAGACAAAATGTCTATTTTAAGACTTCCAAAATGTCCACAATACAGACAAACCTCTATTTTAAGACTTCCAAAATGTCCACAATACAGACAAACCTCTATTTTAAGACTTCCAAAATGTCCACAAATACAGACAAACCTCTATTTTAAGACTTCAAAAATGTCCACAATACAGACAAACCTCTATTTTAAGACTTCCAAAATGTCCACAATACAGACAAACCTCTATTTTAAGACTTCAAAAATGTCCACAATACAGACAAACCTCTATTTTAAGACTTCAAAAATGTCCGGAAAAATCGGTCATAAATTGGAGGGGTCGTATGACGGAGGTTTTCACTGGCAGCCGTAGAAGGAAAAAGTTCAGCACAGTTCATACTCTCTTCTCCATGCACACATACAATGACATATTAAAACTGGATTTGGGTCTTTCCAACTCCATAGGATTGTGCAATCGATGTATTACAGTTTCACTTCGCCGACTTCTGTTAATCACCTCCACTCTCGTCCAAAGTCAGTGGTTTTCTTTTTCAAAGTCAGTGGTTTTCGTGCTTTTCCTACGCTTTCCGCCATCTTTTCTACAACAAGGGAAGCGACTCCGCTTTCAGGCCCTTGACCGTGGTTGTTTCCCTTTGCTCGAAGTCTATGCAGACGACAACGGTCGTAAAAACCAACAAAATGGCGGTCGTAAGTCGCGTTTTAGAGGAAGTCGTTTAAGAGAGATCGTTTACATAGTAAAATGCATCCATGCCAACAAATCTGGTCTCAAATGAGAGGTGGTCGCTTAACAGAGGGTCGTAAAATAGGGGTTTGTCTGTATTGATTGATTTACATTTTTAATTTATTATATTTTTTTTTTGGGGGGGAGGGAGTGTCTACATATGATATCTATGAATCGTGTCGTGTGTGTCACTGCGTGTTGTGTGCGTGTACACGTGACAACATTTTTCAAGAATTACATTTTACAATGCATTGTAATTTACCGTAAAAACTGGACTATAAGACGCACCTGTCTATAAGCCGCATCCCTTAAATTGACAAAACATTAGGTATTTATTCACACATAAGCCGCACAAGTTTATAAGCCACAGAGAAAATTGTATGTGCACAAACCAACGCAAATATAGAAATGATCCTATCAGAACTTGAGTATTTAATGTTTTCAAACACGTTAAACGTGAGATTTGAATCGATTGATTAACAAGACCAGTTTTGGGTCTAAATAAGCTCAAAACCAGGTGGAAGAATGTGGCCAGAAACAGATTTAATCATACTGATCAATGTAGAATGGAAAAAAAATTCACAGGTAAGCCGCATCAGTCTATAAGCCGCATGGGCCAAAGTTGAGGAGAAAAGTAGCGGCTTATAGTCCGCATTTTACGGTATGTTCAATTTGCTTAAGTCTTGAGGGTTGAAGCAAATCAGCTTTGTTACTTAATTAACACATGGACAATCTGAAACCTTATTATTTGTGTTTTTTAATCACTGAAAGTGCGTGTGTGTGAGCGCCCGCGTGCGTTTTGCTATAAATTTACTGTGTTCCTCAGTATTATCGAAGATTTAGCTATGTTATTTTTAATATATATATATTGTACGATCATTTTGACTGATGAATAGTGAGCAACTTATGACGCGGATTTGACCGCCAGGGGGCAGTCAAACCGGTAGGGACTTATTGCGTGATTTTCTTAGTTGGGTGTAGTGAGAGAGAGAGAGAGAGGGGGAGATGAGTGACCGCCAGGGGGCAGTCAAACCGGTAGGGACTTATCGTGTGATTTTCTTAGTTGGACGTAGTGAGAGAGAGAGAGGGGGAGATGAGTCCCTCCATCTCTCTCTCTCTCTCACTACGTCCAACTAAGAAAATCACACGATAAGTCCCTACCGGTTTGACTGCCCCCTGGCGGTCAAATCCGCGTCATAAGTTGACCATTGTTGAATGATTGGGTGTTTGTTGTTAACGGTTTTATTATCATTTTGACATTTGTATGCTTTGTAATGGTTTTTTGTCAGCTGATGGTATGTTATCAAGATTTTAATATCATGAAAGTTAGTTTTTACGTCCTCTCGGCTGCAAAACGGCACGTATAGGACGAACCATAACTGTTTTAATATCATTTTGACAATCATACAATTTGCACTGTTGTTGAATGATTGTGTGTTAAGTCCTCTCGCGCACATATTGTCCTTATGTGCACATTAGTCTAATATGACCCTGTTTCTGCTTCTTTAAAAAAAAAATTGCAAGTATTTATTTCATTACTCGCCATGTTACATTACCATACAAAATGTGAAGCCATTCTACCCACTGGTTCATGAGATACAGCTCGGACATGAAGGAAGGGAATTCCGTTTTGTGAGTCTTCCTTGGCGGAGGTTTGCGTTGGTGGTTCAAAATTCAGGATCTGAATAGGTTGTGACATGCTGATCAAGAATATAATGGTTGTGGGAGACCCTAGGATTATTGTAGATCATGGTATCCGTGAGAGGACAAATGTTCGTGGAAGGACTTAACAATTGTGCGTGTTATTGAGATTTTGATATAATTTTTGACATTCATACAATTTGTACTGCTGTTCAATTATTGTGTGTTGTTAAGGTTTTAATTTGATTTTGACATTCATATGATTTGTACTGTTGTTGAATGATTGTGTGTTTGTTATTAAGATGTTAGTATCATTTTGACATTCATACAATTGTTGTTGAACGATTGCGTGTTTGTTATTAAGATGTTAGTATCATTTTGACATTCATACAATTGTTGTTGAACGATTGCGTGTTTGTTATTAAGATGTTAGTATCATTTTGACATTCATACAATTGTTGTTGAACGATTGCGTGTTTGTTATTAAGATGTTAGTATCATTTTGACATTCATACAATTGTTGTTGAAGGATTGCGTGTTTGTTATTAAGATGTTAGTATCATTTTGACATTCATACAATTGTTGTTGAAGGATTGCGTGTTTGTTATTAAGATGTTAGTATCATTTTGACATTCATACAATTGTTGTTGAAGGATTGCGTGTTTGTTATTGAAATTTTAATATCATTTTGACATTCATACAATTGTTGTTGAATGATTGTGTGTTTGTTATAAAGATTTTAATATCATTTTGACATTCATACAATTTGTACAGTTGTTGAAAGATTGCGTGTTTGTTATTTTAAATTTTTAATATACCCCTTACCTGCCTGCTAGTAGATAGTCTCCTAGTGTTTGATGTCATTGATGATGTCATAGTCCTGGGTTTCTGGTTTAGATAAGCCAGGACAGATATATCTCTAGACCATTTTCTCAGATTGAGTCGAACAGATTTGTTTTAAACTTTATAAAAAAAATCGATAATTTCTCAATTTTCCTCTGGCTGTGAAAGGGTTAAGAGTGTAGATTTATTAGCTACAGGGCACAATGATGGAGGTGTCATGTTATGAATTGTACTATATTTTTTTAAAATGTTTTTGAGGTTGTTGAACATTGCTAAGATTCATTGATATGTGTGTGTTGTTATACGTGGTCGAACTTTACGTGGTGACAGTCCTGAGATGACCATAGCTGTTGACGGGACTATAACAGACTAACTAATTTAAGTATCATTTTAACCCTTTCAACGCTAGCCATTCCTCAGCCAAAATTTACCAATAAAATTAACCGGGTAGAGAAAAGATTTCGTCTGCAATATTGGGGATTCCTCTGTGGCGTGCATAAAATAGGGCCTGTCCTTACTTCCAAAATTAAGAACATAGGGTCACTGGATACCAGACCTTCATTTGATGCCTTTTAGTGACATGGGTGTCAAATCATTGTGGTGCCAAGAGGCAACAGTGGCGATGAAAGGGTTTAACATTCATACAATTTGTACTGTTGTTGAACGGTCGTGTGCTTGTTATTAGGGTTTTACTGGAGCGTGAAAACCCTAGACCAAGCTTCCGTGTTGCAGCATTTTTGGTTCCAGTGACATTGACCTTTGACCTTCAACCTCAAACTCGGCCTAGATACCCCGACTACCTTTCCGCATGCAAAATGTGGGGGGTCGGAGGTCCCTCTGCGCAAACACTATAGTGGTCACATGTGTAGCATAGTGTACCATAGTGTTCAAGTGCTTCGGCTGTTGGGATGATCCCTGGAGTCTTTTAGCCAGGGTACGTCAACAACAACAAGAATAACAAGTGTGCCATTAGTTGTGATTTTATATTGAGCTAACCATTTTGACGTTTGTTGAATTGTTTTTAAAATATTCAAGGTTTAGCTATGTTACTGTTGCTACTCCCTATGGGTATATGTGCTTGCATGTGTAGGAGTGTTTGTGTGCACAGGAGAGTGTGTGTTCGGCTAGAGAGGGGGGGGGGGGAGTGAGTGAGTGCACGTGCATGTTTTGTGTATGTGAGTACGCGTGCGTTTGTGTGTTTGTACAAGTGTATGTTTGTGTAAGTGTGTGTGCGTTTCAGTGAGCATGTGTTTTCTGTGTGTTTGATGAAATGTGTCTGTGTGCAAGAACGCGTTCACTCGTGTGCGCGCACGTACGTGCGTGTGTGCGTCTGTCGTGCGTGTGTGTGTGTGTGTGTGTGTGCCTATGCGAGTGTTTCAATGCCGATTGTAAAGCGCTTAGTGCTTGATAAAAAGCGCTATATGTGTGTGTTTATTATTAGGATGATTATTTCATTGCCAGTTTGACATCGTTGTTATCCGTGTGCATTTTGTAGCAACGGTTTAGCAACTTTATATTTATTGCTATTACATAATTCATTTTTTCAAAATTTAAGTTTGACTTTGTGGGCTCTTTGTACTCGAACGGAAGTGCGACCGTTATTCCTCTTAGCATTTTTGCTCAAAGTTTTGATGACGACATTTTTATTTATGAACAAGATTGTTAGCATTGATGGGAATGCAATGCACAACAAGTTTATTTCATGCAGCAATTCAATCATAGCTTTAAATTTACGATTCAAGTTTGGTAAAGGTCAAGATGTTCCACCCCCCCTACATTTCTCGGTTAATTGTATTTTTCCCTTTTTGCTTTTCTTACCATACATGAAGCTGTATTTTATTAACCTTTTTAGCTAATAACCTTTTTGGAATACTAACCCTAGCCCTAACCCTAACCCTACCCCCCACCCTATAAGACGGAAAAACGCAACGAACCACAACTGTGACAAATCGCGGTGTACTGCAGTACATAGTGGGGGGTAGGGTTAGGTTTAGGGCTAGGGTTAGTATTCCAAAAAGAGAATTAGCTGAAAATGTTCCTAAAATACAGCTGGTAAGAAAGGCAAAAACGGAAAAATACAATTAAACGAGAAATGCAGGGGGGGTGGCACATCTTTACCTTTACCAAAAGTTTTATATAATTTGGGATTGACTTTTTTCTACATAGAAATATTTTGAGTGCGTCCGCTTTTTTGTCTGAAAATTATTTTTTGTTTCTTCTTCTTCGATCGCTCAGACAGTTCCCTGTCAATTATGAGCGCAGATGCGTCATGCTGCCGTTATGCGCCTAACTAAGAAATAGTTAGGCCCATGCAAGTCCGACTTCAGCTGGAGGAAATCTTTTTGAAAGTGTTTCATGAAAAAAGGCAGGAGGAGAATGGACCGGTAAGGCAGAATGATAGTAGATGACAGCAAGCAAAGGGAAAAGGCAGAGTCAAAGAGAGTGACAGATTAGAGGAAGTTACAAGCACAGAACTTCCAGAAGCTGGGGGAACTATTTGCAGGAAAGACCCCCAGGTATTCCCAGGGGGGAATTTTGTGTTGATGTCACTGTTTTGAAGAATGTATTGTACCAGTGAAAGGGTTAAATTGAGCGAATGGAGTCGTTTCTGGTGGACAAATAATTGTTTTCAGATGAAATAAACATCGTATGTAGAAAAAAAGAAGGAAAATGGATTGCTTTTTTGTGATATAAAATACAGGCATCAGAATAGTCTGAAGTCCAATCCTCCGAAAACCAAGGGTAGATTGAAGAGGGACAACACTGAAATGTGTTCCCAGCACCTCCAAAAAGGCTTAATATAGTGAGAAATCACTTTAAAATGCTGTTTAACACAAAGGATAACACTCAATAAAAAGGCCAAACCTCTGGCAAGAGAAGCCAATCCTCTGTCAGAAATTCTCAATGCTCTGACAATTCTGATGCCTGAAAATAGCACAGTGTGTGTGTGTGTGTGTGTGTGTGTGAGAGAGAGAGAGAGAGAGAGAGAGGGAGGTTAAGAGAATTGTATTATTACAGTATAGGCACCAAATGGTAACAATGGTAAAGCACAAACAGGAGGAATGCACTGGTTTAGAGAGAGAGAGAGAGAGAGTGGGGGATAAAAGGAGAGAGAGAGAGAGGGAGAAAAGGAGAGAGAGAGAGAGAGAGAGATAAAAGGAGAGAGAGAGAGAGAGGGAGAAAAGGAGAGAGAGAGTGAGAAAAGGAGAGAGAGAGAGAGAGTGGGGGATAAAAGGAGAGAGAGAGAGAGTGGGGGATAAAAGGAGAGAGAGAGAGAGAGAGATAAAAGGAGAGAGAGAGAGAGGGAGAAAAGGAGAGAGAGAGAGAGAGTGAGAAAAGGAGAGAGAGAGAGAGAGTGGGGGATAAAAGGAGAGAGAGAGAGAGAGAGAGAGATAAAAGGAGAGAGAGAGAGAGTGGGGGATAAAAGGAGAGAGAGAGAGATAAAAGGAGAGAGAGAGAGAGATAAAAGGAGAGAGAGAGAGAGAGATAAAAGGAGAGAGAGAGATAAAAGGAGAGAGAGAGAGGGATAAAAGGAGAGAGAGACATAAAAGAGAGAGAGAGAGAGAGATAAAAGAGAGAGAGAGATAAAAAGGAGAGAGAGAGAGAGAGAGATAAAAGGAGAGAGAGAGAGGGATAAAAGGAGAGAGACATAAAAGGAGAGAGAGAGAGAGATAAAAGGAGAGAGAGAGAGTGGGGAGAGAGAAAGAGAGAGAGAGAGAGAGAGATAAAAGGAGAGAGAGAGAGAGAGAAAAAGGAGAGAGAGAGAGAGAGAGATAAAAGGAGAGAGAGAGATAAAAGGAGAGAGAGAGAGGGATAAAAGGAGAGAGACATAAAAGGAGAGAGAGAGAGAGATAAAAGGAGAGAGAGAGAGAGGGATAAAAGGAGAGAGAGAGAGGGATAAAAGGAGAGAGAGAGAGAGGGATAAAAGGAGAGAGAGAGAGAGAGGGATAAAAGGAGAGAGAGAGAGGGGGATAAAAGGAGAGAGAGAGAGGGATAAAAGGAGAGAGAGAGAGAGGGATAAAAGGAGAGTGAGAGAGAGATAAAAGGAGAGAGAGAGAGGGATAAAAGGAGAGAGAGAGAGAGAGGGGAGAGAGAGAGAGAGAGGGATAAAAGGAGAGTGAGAGAGGGATAAAAGGAGAGAGAGAGAGAGGGATAAAAGGAGAGTGAGAGAGAGATAAAAGGAGAGAGAGAGAGAGGGATAAAAGGAGAGAGAGAGAGAGGAGATAAAAGGAGAGAGAGAGAGAGAGAGAGGGGATAAAAGGAGAGAGTGAGAGAGGGATAAAAGGAGAGAGAGAGAGAGAGAGGGATAAAAGGAGAGAGAGAGAGAGGGATAAAAGGAGAGAGAGAGAGAGAGGGATAAAAGGAGAGAGAGAGAGAGGGATAAAAGGAGAGAGTGAGAGAGGGATAAAAGGAGAGAGAGAGAGAGGGATAAAAGGAGAGAGAGAGAGAGGGATAAAAGGAGAGAGAGAGAGAGGGATAAAAGGAGAGAGAGAGAGGGATAAAAGGAGAGAGAGAGAGAGAGATAAAAGGAGAGAGAGAGAGAGGATAAAAGGAGAGAGAGAGAGAGAGATAAAAGGAGAGAGAGAGAGGGATAAAAGGAGAGAGAGAGAGGGATAAAAGGAGAGAGAGAGAGAGATAAAAGGAGAGTGAGAGAGAGATAAAAGGAGAGTGAGAGAGGGATAAAAGGAGAGAGTGAGAGAGGGATAAAAGGAGAGAGAGTCAGAGAGAGAGAATGAACGAAACGAACAAACAAAATTGTATTTATACAGGGTAATGAGATAAGTATAAATACTTTTCTACACCCAGTCTTGAGAGAGATGTGTATGTGTGTGTGTGTGTGTGTGGGGGGGGGGGGGGTGTCAAGAAAATGAACAGCATAAAGTCTGTTTCACAAACATCATGTCAACTTTATTTTTGTTCTCAGTTTTATACCCATAACAATCATTAGAAGCATTAATTATTCACAAGACGCTAAAAAGTTATAACCCGACAATACCTCCTTGTGCTTGATAAATTATTATTAAGAGAATTGTACAAAGGGCGGTTTTCTTTCAAGACTTCATTTGCCGTCATAATGCTGAGCAAATTGAGACAAGAGAGAGAGAGCAAGAAAGAGGGAGAGAGAAAGAGCAAGAAAGAGAGAGAGAGAGAGAGAGAGAAAGAGAGAGGGAGAGAGAGAGAAAAAAAAGTGGGAGAGAGAAAGAGAGGGAGAGAGAATTGGAGAGAGAGAGCAAGAAAGAGAGAGAAAGGAAGAGGAGAGAGAGAGAGAGGGAGAGAGAGAAAGAGAGAGAGAGAAATGGAGAGAGAGCAAGAGAGAGAGAGAAAGAAATGGAGAGAGAAATGGAGAGAGAGAGAGCAAGAAAGAGGGAGAAAGAGAGAGAGAGAGAGAGAGAGAAAGAGAGAGAGAGAAAGAGAGGAGAGAAAGAAATGGAGAGAGAGAGAAGAAAGAGGGAGAAAGAGAGGGAGAGAGAGAGCAAGAAAGAGAGGGAGAGAAATGGAGAAAGAAATGGAGAGAGAGAGAGCAAGAAAGAGGGAGAAAGAGAGAGAGAGAGCAAGAAAGAGAGAGGGAGAGAGAGAGAAAGAGAAGGGAAGAGAGAAAGAGGGAGAAAGAAATGGAGAGAGAAATGGAGAGAGAGAGAGAGAGAAGAAAGAGAGAGAGGACAGAGAGAGAGAAAAGAGAGGGGAAGAGGGAGAAAGAGAGAGCAAGAAAAAGAGAGGAGAGAAGAGAGAGAGAGAGAGAGAGAGAGAGAAGAGAGAGAGAGAGAGAGAAATGGAGAGAGAGAGAGCAAGAAAGAGAGAGGGAGAGAGAGAGAAAGAGAGAGAAAGAGGGAGAGAGAGAGAGAGCAAGAAAAAGAGGGAGAAAGAGAGAGAGAGCAAGAAAGAGGGAGAAAGAGAGAGAGAGAGCACTCAGGTACATATACAAAAAGCACAGGGAACTGTGATCCCCATTTCACAAACAAAAATGAGAAAGCAAACACCCCCCCCCCCCCCTCCCAAGAAAAGAAAAGCTGTCCAGACACCAATTGTTATTGACTTTCATCTAATTTGTTGCTGCTGTTTTTAATAACAGAAAATGTGAAAGCAAGCCTTTTCCGATTTAACATACTTTAAAAAAAAAAAAAATTAAATTCAAAATACATTTTTCTATTTGTTTGTAGTGGTGTGTTTGGGAATGAGAACCTTTAAAAAAAAAATCAATATTATAAACAACTTTAATAAAATAAAAAAATGAAAGAAAAAGCCACGACTATTTCGACCAGTTTCTAGGAACTACTCTAGACGTGTTACATGTTAAAATACTAACACACAACAATAAGTGACTCGTATTAAATTAATAAATATTGAATAGGTTATCATTAATAATAATAACACATAACGAGGAATGTTTTTATTTTGTTATCACAGTCATGGACGGATGGGGAATGGTTTAAAAATAAACCATCTCACATTCACAAACTTAAAAGGAATTCTTTTTTTAAAAATTAGCGCACATACACGACACGCGTGGAAACCCCATGCATAATCCGTAAATAAGGAAAAGATTTACAGGCATCAGAATTGTCAGAGGATTAAGACTTTCTGACAGAGGATTGGCTTCTCTTGTCAGAAGCAAATAGCATTTTAAAGCGATTTCTTACTATGCAGTAGAACCTCCCTTATAAGACCTCCTCCCACATAAGACCTACTTCTCCGAGACATTGCCCTTCTTTGCAAGTATCAAAATTGCCTCCATTATAAGACCCCTCCCTTATAAGACTCCCTCGCACATAAGACCTACTTCTCCGAGACATTGCCCTTCTTTGCAAGTATCAAAATTGCCTCCATTATAAGACCCCTCCCTTATAAGACCTCCTCCCACATAAGACCTACTTCTCCGAGACATTGCCCTTCTTTGCAAGTATCAAAATTGCCTCCATTATAAGACCCCTCCCTTATAAGACTCCCTCCCACATAAGACCTACTTCTCCGAGACATTGCCCTTCTTTGCAAGTATCAAAATTGCCTCCATTATAAGACCCCTCCCTTATAAGACTCCCTCCCACATAAGACCTACTTCTCCGAGACATTGCCCTTCTTTGCAAGTATCAAAATTGCCTCCCTTATAAGACCCCTCCCTCATAAGACCTCATTTGGGATGATTTTTGATGGTCTTATAAGGGAGGTTCCACTGTAATAACCCTTTCATCGCCACTGTCGCCTCTTGGCACCACAATGATTTAACACCCATGTCACTGAAATGCATCAATAGAGGGTCTGGTATCCAGTGACCTCATGTTCTTCATTTTGGGAGGTAAGGCCCTATTTCATGCATGTCACAGAGGAATCCCCAAATATTGCTGACAAAATCTTTTCTCTGCCCCGGGTAAGTTTAATGGTAATTTTTGGGCGAGGAATGGCTAGCGTTGAAAGGGTTAAGCCTTTTGAAATGAGTTGGGAACTCATTTCAGTGTTGTCCCTCTTCAGTCTAGGGCCTTGATGGCCCTTTTACTGCAGTTTTCAGAGGTTTGGACTTCTCACTATTCTCATGCCTGAAGTAAGGAAAAAACACATGGACAAGCGTCTGTATATTTTGTCCTCCTTTCTTTTACTGATAAGGTTTGTGCACGGGACATCACATATGTGTGTATGTGCGCTTACACGTCATATACCACACATTTAAAAAAAATACCACTGAATCCAAAGTTTGGGCAGACACCATGAAAATTGCAAATGAAAAAAAATAAATAAAAAAATCAGCCACCTCACATTCACAAACTTAAATTTTTTTATTATTTTTAAATTAGCGCATGTACACAGCACACATGGAACCCCCATGCATAATCCGTAAAATGTAATACCAAATTAATTATAAAACAACTTCAAAGTGTTGCTGAGTGAATATAGTGTGTGTGCATATGTGTGTGTGTAGAGACACACAGTTTCTGTAATCTGGACTCTACAAGTTAAAGACCCCCCACGTCACGTGTCACATTCCCTCTTATGCTAGGAAGATTCCTTAAGATTTCTTACCAGCTATAAGAGGGAAAACATGTGAAAACTGTGATTTTAACATGTGACGTGGTGGGTCTTTCTTTAACTCAGAGTCCAGATTACAGAAACAGTGCGCCTCAGGACTGTCACCACACCACGTAAAGTTCGACCACGTGTTACACAACACACATCAATGTATATCTTACCAACGTTCAACAGCCTGAAAACATTAACAAAAATATAGAACAATTGTGACCCAGCACCTCGAAAGGGACATCAAGTCGCTGGGCTAGTTTCTCACAACAGGCTTGCAAAGTCAAAAATCTCCTCTTTTGTTTGTGGCTCAAGCCACAAACCTATAACTCACTTTGTCGGTCTGTCGGTCTGTCTGTCGGTCCAAAATTGTCGCACATTTGGACAAAATTGTCGCACTTCAAATCGAGGCTACACTTCTGGCCGCTCTTTAAAATGATGTATTTTAAAAGCGTACAAAATAATAAACATACGTAATACAGACACTACAACAGACACGACGAGTATGCTGTGCTTCTTTTGATGAGCATAAGTAGGATACATAGTTTTAAATGTTTTCCAAAAGATATAAAAAGTTACGAAATGGTGCAGAGATAACATTCTGGTTTACAGATTAAAATTATTGAAAAGCCAGGGGAGGTAACTCATGATTGGAGTGGTACAAATAGACCGCGTGCCACAAACTATTGCGATTTCGCGCTTGTTTTTAATCAATTTTGAGTTATGGGTATTTTCATGCTCTCCGACATCTTATCTTTCATCTCCATAAAGAATAATCTGTAATAATAATGTCTCTCTAAATATTCCAAAAAGTGTTTTAAAATTAGTAGGTTGATGCATTTTCTTAGGGCAGGCTAGACTTTAGATTTCTCAAAATGGCTGACAGTCACCTTACCAACTTGAAATGCTCATAGCTCTGCAACAACAAAAAAGAATATACAAGAATGGTTTGTATATCGTTAGAAAGCCAATTGCCTGAAGTTTCCAAATGGGCCATTTTTACAGAATGGTTATTTTGACACTTAATATCCCTTTCACAATTGTTCTATATTATTTGGTCATGTTTTGAGGTTGGTAAGATATACATTGATGCGTGTTGTGTTATACGTGGTCGAACTTTGCGTGGTGACAGTCCTGAGGTGACCATAGCTGTCGAGGGGGGCCATAAATGACTAACTTAAACATAACTTAGAACTTGATCAAAACAAACAAAAAAGCAATCCAACAAAACCCTGGGTCGTTCCATAAAAATAATTGACTCTCGGAAATAGCAACAAAAAAATAAAAAATAAACAGCCTTTCATAGCAGAAGCACATACCAATGTATCGCACAATACAAAAACCCTTCAACCCATTGTAAAATTAAAAAAACAAAAACAAAAAAACCTGCTCTGATTATATTGATAGCAATAATCATATATATCACTGACCATTTCTTTTTCTCCATCATTAAAAGAAAATCAAACAAACAAAAAAACTAACACACACACACAAAAATCAACCAAACCTAAACATACACGAAACATCCATTCTTTAACCCCTTCGCTGCCGCCTACTACTTGCGCATGCGCTGTCGGTTTGCCGCACGATTTTTGAACGCGGCAATATCGTTACTTAGCGGCGACGTATATATACGTCGGTGGCAAGTACTGAAGCGCTATAGAGGACGTATATATACGTCGGTGGCAAGTACTGAAGCGCTATAGAGGACGTATATATACGTCGTGGGCAGCGAAGGGGTTAAAATCATCGTAATCAGCTTGATCATAATCACAGTCATTTAGAAAAAAAACATAAAAAAAAAAAACACCCACCAAACCACACGAAACATCCACTCTTTATAAAATCATCATAATCAGCTTGATCATAATCACAGTCATTTAGAAAAAAAACATAAAAAAAAAAAACCACCCACCAAACCACACGAAACATCCACTCTTTATAAAATCATCATAATCAGCTTGATCATAATCACAGTCGTTTTCATTTTTAACCTCGTGGAGCCCGTTTTTGCACACGCTCACTTCATCACACACTTTTAATTATCATTTAGTGCAACTAAGTAGCAAAACACTCGGGCTTGGAAATTTAAAAAAATCGACAGAATTGTGCGTTGAAATAAACATGAAACCCTTACCCCCACCCCCACCCCAAGACCCTCCACACACACACAAGAACGAGACATAATACGTTTTCTGTTTAACCCTTTCGCCGCCAGCCATTTTCAGCCCAAAACTACCATTAAACTGAATTGGGTAAATATACAACAAACAAACAACTACACGACAAGTGCAAAGTGACGTTATTTTATTCACAAGAGACAAAACAAAACTACTGGATATTTCGGCGAATGCGCCTTTATCAACACAGACAAACAATTAAACAGCAAATATAGCAAAAAGTAGGCAACAGAAGGAGCAAAAAACCATCAAGATCAAAATAAAAACAATACTTCCCCTCTACAGTCCAACGCGATTTTTTCACGATTTTTTACACGTTGGACTGTAGAGGGGAAGTATTGTTTTTATTTTGATCTTGATGGTTTTTTGCTCCTTCTGTTGCCTACCTTTTGCTCCTTTTGCTATATTTGATGTTTGCTGTTTAATTGTTTGTCTGTGTTGATAAAGGCGCATTCGCCGAAATATCCAGTAGTTTTGTTTTGTCTCTTGTGAATAAAATAACGTCACTTTACACTTGTCGTGTAGTTGTTTGTTTGTTGTATGTTCCAGTGACGTTGCAGTCTGTTTCATTTTTTTATTTTTTCATTTTTTTGAATTGGGTAAAGAAAAAAAATATCTGCTATATTATGAATTCCTCTGTGACATGTGCAACATTAGGCCTATCCTTACCTCCTAACATTAAGAAAATAGGGTCTTTGGATAACAGGCCCTGTTTTGATGCCTTCTAGTGACATGGGTGTTAAACCATTGTGGTGCATAAATGCGACATTGGCGGCGAAAGGGTTAAAAAAAAAATTACAGTTCAAAATATGTATATAAAGAACGTATTTCTATTTGAAGAAATAAAAAATCTTTTACAGATTGCTAAAAGTTCAAGCAAACGCAGGCTTTTGGAATAGAACTGTCTTCAAATTCGCAGCAATACATATTCGATTCAAACATGTATTAAACAAACAAAAAGAGTTTAATAGAAAAATAGAATTGAGTTTAATTCTAAAGAAAGGCGCTATATAAATACTATATATTATTATTTCATTATAAAACACTGTTTCAATACAAACTGTGTGCTGTTAAATTCATACACAATTGTTATTTCCTGATGTCAAACAATAATCTTACTTCCATGAAAAGAGTTTTATAAGATATAATAAAAGAGAATGACGCAGTAACAGATTAAACATCTTTTCCAATGAGCAACTTAGGACGCGGATTTGACCGCCAGGGGGCAATCAAACCACTAGGGGCTTATCATGCGATATTCTCAGTTGGGCATAGTGAGAGAGAGGGAGATGAGTCACACCCTCTCTCTCTCACTACGCCCAACTAGGAATATCGCGCGCTAAGCCCTGCGTCCTAAAACTATTTTTTGTTAATCAACGTTTCAACACTAGGTTTATTATATTAACTTAGTAATTAGAAACAAATTGTACAAGACATTGCAATCACTTTCCAGCATCACGTTTTAAAGTGTTTCAGAAATGTTTTGCAGTATGACTAATGATGCTTTTTCTGAGCATGGAATTGGCACTCAAAAGCAAAGGACAGAGACGAGAGCGCGAGAGAGAGAGAGAGAGAGAGAGAGACACTGAGATTCTATTTTCAATGTGCACAGAACTCAACAAACATACCCAATCACAAACATGCAAACGCGCATTGTCATATCACAAATCCATGTAACAGTACTAAGAATCAGCAGTGACGCTGCTTTCACTGGTTACTTCCCTTGCATCATAAATCTGACTGAAAGAGGGGGAGAGGCGAAAAAGAGAGAGAGTGTGTGTGTGCGTGCGCGCGCGCATGCGAAGCGCAAGCGAGCAGGACTGCTAGTAATCTACAAAAGAAAAGAAACGGAAATGGTCCCTTTTTGACACATTGTCCAATTTTCTGCAGACTGACTTCTTTTTTTAAAAGTACAACGTCGAACTATTACAGTGGAACCTCCCTTATAAGACCTCCCATTATAAGACTCCCTCCCACATAAGACCTACTTCTCTTGAGACATTATCCTTCTTTGTAAGTGTTAAAATTACCTCCCTTATAAGACCCCTCCAAGACCTCATTTTGGATGATTTTTGAAGGTCTTATAAGAGAGGTTCCACTGTATTACAGAACCCCCCCCCCCCCCCCCCCCCCCCCCCCCCCACCCCCCCCCCCCCCCCCCCCCCCCCCCCCCCCCCCCCCCCCCCCCCCCCCCCAACTAGCAAAGCTAATCAAATTTTACGTTTTTTTGCAAACTGATCACAATGGAGGCAAAACCTTTATTTGTGAAAATATTCTCTCACACCCAATGTCCTTGCACACTTTCATCTGATTTAACTGAAAAATTCATTTTCTACTGTTGGAGAAGTCAGTCTGACCTTTAAGAAGAAGAAGATGATTTCCTAAGAGAGAGAGAGAGAGAGAGAGAGAGAGAGAGAGAGGGGAGACACAGAGAGAGAGAGAGAGAGAGAGAGAGAGAGAGAGAGAGAGAGAGGGGAGAGAGAGAGAGAGAGAGAGAGAGAGAGAGACACAGAGAGAGAGAGAGAGAGAGAGAGAGAGAGAGAGAGAGAGAGAGAGAGAGAGAGAGAGATAGTCTGACATTTAAGAAGATTTCCTAAGAGAGAGAGAGAGAGAGAGAGAGAGAGAGAGAGAGAGAGAGAGAGAGAGAGAGAGAGAGAGAGAGAGAGAGAGAGAGAGAGAGAGAGAGAGAGAGAGAGAGAGAGAGAGAGAGACAGAGAGACAGAGAAAGAGAGGAGAGAGAGAGAGAGAGAGAGAGAGAGAGAGAGAGAGAGAGAGAGAGAGAGAGAGAGAGAGAGAGAGAGAGAGAGAGAGAGAGAGAGAATATGAAATGTTTTAATCAGATATAGGCATAGGCCTCTTCCTGATGGGGGTGTCACAATGATAGAAACGAGAGAGAGGGAGAGAGAGAGAAAGAGAGAGAGAGAGAGAGAGAGAGAGAGAGAGAGAGGAAGAAAGAAAGAGAGAGAGAGAGAGAGAGAGAGAGAGAGAGAGAGAGAGAGAGAGAGAGAGAGAGAAAGTCTAAAGACTGAAGACTGAAAAACTTCATCTTACAAGGATTGAGATATTCTAGGCCAAACCTATTCTTCCAATCGAGAGAGAGAGAGAGTTGTTGTACCCTGGCTCAAAGACTCCAGGGATCATCCCAACAGCCGAAGCACTTGAACACTATGGTACAAAGTGCCTCAGCTACTATAGGGATGAGAACATGACGTGTGTGTGTGTGTGTGTGTGTGTGACCGTTTTTGATTACCCCGCCACGTGGGCAGCCACACTCCCAACTTCAGAGGATATACAGAGAGAGAGTGAGATCAGTAAACCAAAGTTAGACTTTTCAACAACAGACGAATGTAAGGGGAGGGGAGGGGAGGGGAGTGGAGGGGAGGGGAAGGGAGGGGGGGGGGGGGCAGCAGCATCACACGATAAACGATAAACGTGACATCAGAATCGGTCGGTGTAGTGAGCTAGGAAGTCTGTCTCCAGGGGCTGCTGTTGCCGTAGCGACGGGCTGAGCGCGTGCAGTTCCGCAGAGCCATTGTCCAGACCCATCAGCTGAAACAGACAGACAGATTAGGTTAGGTACATTATAGTCACAGAGGCGTCTCTGTGAAATTCGGGTTGCTCCCACCTGGAGAGCGTGTCACAGCCAGAGGCGCGCCACCCCATTTATTTATTTTTTTTTTTTTGCGATTTTTGTGTGACTGATGAGGAAGGAAAGGGGGTTGGGTGGGGTAAATTTTGACCAAATGACAAACTTTTTCGTTGCCACTGGGTTTAACGTGTGCTAAGCGCATGGGACCTCGGCTTAGCGTCTCGTCCGAAAGAGTCCACGTTCAGACCCGCAAGGCCTAGTGCAAAGTGAGAGGAAAAATCCCCTGTACCCAGGTTCGAACTCAGGTTTACTTGACACGAAGCCAACGCACTACCACTCTACACTATTATTAATAATAATAATAATAGTACAAATAACAACACTAAGGCTCTTGGAAATGTCCATCTTAGTCAGCCACACAGACAATAGGATGAAAGAGAGCGGGGGGGAAAAAGTCTACCTAAAAAAAAATGATGTTTACAGTATTTCTATTATTTGCTGGAGCAGACCTTCTGCCGCAGGCAAGCAAACTTGAATTTCAGTTACCATATTTTTTGGAATAAGCAGACCTGTTTACCCCAAATTTTCACTGTCAGTAATCCAAACTCTGAAATAAGTAATTTCAGGGGTGGGGTGGGGGGCAACTGGCACACAACGCTACTACAATATATCTTATTGCACTGTACAGAGGCACCCCTCTAAGACCTTGAAAGTGCAGTGAAACAAGCGCGAAATCGCAATAGTTTGTGGCACGCGGTCTATTTTTACCACTCCAATCATGAGTTACCTCCCCTGGATTTTCAATAATTTTAATCTGTAAACCAGAATGTTATCTCTGCACCATTTCGTAACTTTTTATATCTTTTGGAAAACATTTAAAACTATGTATCCTACTTATACTCATCAAAAGAAGCACCGCATACTCGTCGTGTCTGTTGTAGTGTCTGTATTACATATGTTTATTATTTTGTACGCTTTTAAAATACATCATTTTAAAGAGCGGCCAGAAGTGTAGCCTCGATTTGAAGTGCGACAATTTTGGACCGACAGACCGACAAAGTGAGTTATAGGTTTGTGGCTTGAGCCACAAACAAAAAAAGTCTTATCTGAGAGGTTGTCTTATTAGAGAACCAAGCACAAAACCAGTCCCAAACTTTCTCGTCGATGACCATGGTTTCTGTTTTCCTTACTTTCGCTAGTTTCCTGCCCCCACACTCGCCACTTTCCCATCGTGATTTAATCGACTCCTTATCCTTGATTATGTTTTGGATCTGTGTTTTGCCGACACTGAGCGAGTTTGCAACTGCGATCGCAGTCTCCCCTTTCTCACTTCTTTCCACAACACGGACGCGTTCTTCCAATGTCAATTGTTTTCTTTTCCGAGTCGCCATATCGATCACTGACTTGAAGAAGAACAGAGAGTAGCGGGCCCTTCTACAAGTCGCATGAGTACACGGGGCGTAACTCTCCAAGCAAAAGTTAGGGGGCGCGCTTCCAATGGAAATTCCATGTTTACATTTCTGACTACTTTTCATCGAGAGATCGATTTGCACGAAACCGACTGCAGAAAGATAAGATTGCGGTCGCATCTCAACCCCTAAAATCGGGTCGTAAGTCGGAACTCAGGAAAAGTCGTATTTGCGGCATAGGATATATAGTGGAATGAGTTTGGGAGAGAGAAAAAAATCAGTGGTATGTGAGGAGAAGTCGCATTTGCGAGCGTCTTATTAGAGGAGTACCACTGTATTGCCTTGGGTCGAAATGACAAAAAATACTGTGGGCTGAAATGATTGCATACCATCTAGTCTATAGTACGGCCGTCCACGGCAAATGCCGTATTGGGGAGACAACTTACCAGGTGGCAGGGCACGTTCTTGTTTCCTCCGATCAGCGCAGGGTCGCTGCCTAGAGCCAAGGCTGTCACCCTGCGCAATAAATCAATCAATCATCATTCTCTTTATCATTATTGTTGTTATTATCATCATCGTTTTTGGCTTTACATCGGTCATCATCATCATCATCATCACACATACACTTGTACCCCCGTGGGGATACCAGGGGGGTCTTTCGCACAAATAGTTCCCCCATCCTTCTGGAAGTTCTATGCTTGTAACTTCCTCAAATCCATCACTATCTTTCACTCCTTTGCTTACTGTCATCTGCTGTCTTTCTATCTCACTGGTCCATTCTCCTGCCTTTTTTCTATAAATTATTACAAAGACTTCTTCAGCCGAAGTTGGACATGCTGGGCCTAACTGTTTCTTAGTTAGGCGCATAACGGCAGCATGATGCATCTACGCTCATTTGACAGGAAACTGTCTGAGCGAATGAGGAAGACACATACACTTGCATGTCACACACACACACACACGTACACACACTTTTCTTCTTCTTCGATCACTCAGACCAGACAGTTTCCCATCATATGAGCGCAGATGCATCATGCTGCTGTTATGTGTCTAACTAAGAAACACAGTTAAAGAGTTAACTAAAAGGGTTTGTTTTGTTGTTTTTTAGGAAAAAAAGGTTGGAGAATGGACCAATGAGGAAGAAAGATGATAGATGACAGTAAGCAAACACACACACACACACACAGAGACACACAGAGACAGACACACACACACACACACACACAAACACATGTTCCCCGTCCCCACCTCCCGCCTCCTCCCCCCACACAAACCAACCTGCCAGAAGAAACGGGGTCCGACTTGACCGGGAGGAGCCCCGTCTCGACGAGGTCAAAGGTGAACAGCATGGAATTCTGGGCCAGCACGAAGAACACGGCTGGACGACTGCGGGACCACTGCACGGCCATGATTGTCTGCCCTTCACTGAACATCGGCCACGACGACAGTGGGTGCTCTGTTCAAAAGTCGAGTCAAGTTAAAAAGTCAAATTAAATCGACAGCAGGTGCTCTGTTCAAAGTCGAGCCACGTTAAAAAGTCAAATTAAATCGATAGCAGGTGCTCGGTTTAAAAGTAAAATTAAGTAAAAACATTTTTTGTTTAAAAGTCAAGTCAGGGAAAAAAAATTGGGTCGGCCATGATTGTCTGCCCTTCGCTGAATATGGGCCATGACGATAGCGGGTGCTCTGTTCAAAGTCAGGTCAAGTTAAAAAGTCAAATTAAGTCGATAGTGGGAGCTCTGTTGAAAGTCAAATTAAGTAAAAAAAATATTTTTTTTTAAAGTCAAGTCGGGGGGAAAAAACACTTTGGAGAAAATTGGATCGGCCATGATTGTCTGCCCCTTGCTGAATATGGGCCACGACGATAGCGGGCGCTCTGTTCAAAGTCAAAGTCGAGTCGATTAAGTCGAAGGAGAGAACCAAGTCGGAGAAGTTCAAGTTGGAAAAAGTCAAAGGGAACCAAATCAGAAAAGTTAGACAAGTCGATAAATACACACATGCGCACACACACACACAAGCACACACACATATATACACAAGCATGCACACACACAGAGAAAGACATGCACACACACAGAAAGACACACACACACACACAGAGAAAAAAAAAAAACACACACAGAGAAAAACACACACACACAAAGAAAGACACACACACACAGAGAAAGACACACACACACAAAGACACACACACACAGAGAAAGACACACACACACAGAGAAAGACACACACACACAAAAGACACACACACACAGAGAAAGACACACACACACACACAAAGACACACACACACAGAGAAAGACACACACACACACACAGAGAAAGACACACACACACAAAGACACACACACACACAGAGAAAGACACACACACACAAAGAAAGACACACACACACAGAGAAAGACACACACAGAGAAAGACACACACAGAGAAAGACACACACAAAGAAAGACACACACACACACACAGAGAAAGACACACACACACAGAGAGAAAGACACACACACACAAAGACACACACACACAGAGAAAGACACACACACACACAAAGACACACACACACAGAGAAAGACACACACACACAAAGACACACACACACACAGAGAAAGACACACACACACACAGAGAAACACACACACACACAAAGACACACACACACAGAGAAAGACACACACACACAAAGAAAGACACACACACACAGAGAAAGACACACACAGAGAAAGACACACACAGAGAAAGACACACACAAAGAAAGACACACACACACACACAGAGAAAGACACACACACACACACACACACACACAAGACACACACACACAGAGAAAGACACACACACACAAAGACACACACACACAGAGAAAGACACACACACACACAAAGACACACACACACAGAGAAAGAGACACACACACACACAGAAAGAACACACACACAAAGACACACACACACAGAGAAAGACACACACACACAAAGACACACACACACACACAGAAAAGACACACACACACAAAGAAAGACACACACACACAGAGAAAGACACACACAGAGAAAGACACACACAGAGAAAGACACACACACAGAGAAAGACACACACACACACAGAGAAAGACACACACACACACACACAGAAAGACACACACACACACACACACAGAGAAAGACACACACACACACAGAGAAAGACACATACACACACAGAGAAAGACACATACACACACAGACACACAAAAAGACACACACACATACAGACAAGCACGCACACAAGAAGACACACACATAAGCACAGATACACACACACACAGAAATGCACACTCACACAATCTTCCACCACTCTCTCCCTTTACCCCCCCTAACTCCCTACAGTGTGCAGTTCTCTCCTCCTCCTCCTCCTACTCCACCCTTACAGCTTATTAAGAGTACGTATGCACTCACTTTGAGATGTGTGGTACAGATGCACTGAGCCATCTTCACACCCAGCCTGTCAACCAGAAAAACGCACATATCAAAATACACACAAACTAACAAACAAACAAAAAACTAAAAAAAAACTAACAACAGCACACAAAAAAATACAAACGAGAGAATCAAGTCGGAAAAGTTAAAATCTCTTGCACACCCAGCAAAACACACACACAGACACACTCACACAGACGCAGAGACAGGCACACACACAGACAGATAGAGACACACACAAACACACAGACGGAGACACACACACACACATGCACAAAGACACACACACACGCACACACAGACGGAGGCACACACACACACACACGCAGACACACACACACACACAGACATACACACACAGACAGACTGAGACATACACACACACACACACACACACAGACAGACTGAGACACACACACACACACCTGGGCTCCCAGGGACCCCCATTTGGGGGTCTATGAAGTGCTAAGATTCTAAAGGACCCTCTAAAAGAATGTGCAGGGGGTCCCAGGGATGCACTAGAAAATTTCTTTTCAGCATTCGCTATGCCACTGGGACCCTCTATCCTTCCTCTAGGACCCTCTATACTGTAAGTGAAGGAGTCCCTGGGACCCCTCGTTTTGCGGGACGATTGGGAGCCCTGCACACACACACACACGCACACAGACGGAGACACACACACACACACACACACACACACACACACACACACGCACAGACGGAGACACACACACACACACACACAGGGGGTAGGTACTCACCAGAAAGTAAGGCTCGCCAAACGGTGAAAAATCTAGACAGGTGATCTTCTTTGGAGAATCTAAAAGACAGACAGACAGACAACCAAATGACCTTTAGCTCTGAATGATGGTTGGTTGATGGCTCATCCCGTATGAGCTGTTTTGCAGCCGAGTGGACATAAAACCTGGCTTTCTTTCAACCGAATGAACATGAAATTGTAAAGCCACAATCCATACAAGCAGGCACATATGTAGGACACATTTTGAAACAGTGCTCCCCCCCCCCCACCCCCCATGGGGATACTGAGGGGGTCTTGGCTGGCTGGGTCACAGTAGATTAGGGTTGTTTTTTATTTGTTTTTGTTCTGAGTGCGACCTTCGGACCTCGACCAAACAGTATCAAAAAATCAAAGTGTTGATTGTGGATACTAAATGGAAGAAGAAGAATAGTTCCCCCACCTTCTTGAAGTTCTGTGCTTGTATGTTCCTCTAATCTGTTACTCTCTTTGACTCTGCCTTTTCCTTTTGCTTACTGTCATCCACTATCTTTCTGCCTTACCGGGGTCCATTCTCCTGCCCTTTTTTCAACAAGAAACGTTTTCAAAAAGATTTCCTCCAGCCAAAGTCGGACTTGCTGGGCCTAACTATTTCTTAGTTAGGCGCATAACGTCAGCATGACGCATCTGCGCTCATAATTGACAGGAAACTGTCTGAGCGATCGAAGAAGAAGACGAAGAAGAAGACGAAGAAACAGTGCAAGAGAAAACCAAATTTTCAATGGAAGTTTTATTCTTAATTGTCTTCTTGAGATTTTGATTCAACAAGTTTCTCAAGTAAGATGGGTTATTCTCCTGACTTGTATACCCAACAAAATGTGACATCAGTGAAAAAAAAAAAAAGTTAAATTAATATTTAAGAAATTGATATGTTTTCAGACTTTCATTCTGCTACATGAAGGTGTGTAGGAGCTCCACCCCCCAATTTAAAAAAAAAAGAAAGTTAAATTAATATTTAAGAAATTGATGTTTTCAGACTTTCATTCTGCTACATGAAGGTGTGTAGGAGCTCCACCCCCCAATTTAAAAAAAAAAGAAAGTTAAATTAATATTTAAGAAATTGATATGTTTTCAGACTTTCATTCTGCTACATGAAGGTGTGTAGGAGCTCCACCCCCCAATTTAAAAAAAAAATTGTTATTTTTTTCAGTTTGATAGGTTCTTATAATATGATGGTGTTAAAATAGAACTGATGTTCACGATTGTTATAACACAAAGGAAAAAAAATTACCAATACAGTCAAACCTCTATTATAAGAGCCTCCGTTAAAAGACCTCCTCTCATTTAAGACCGATTGTTTTTGGAAACAGATGTTGAACTCTTCCTACAAAAACGACCTCCGTTATAAGACCCCCCCCCCTCCAATTTAAGACCGATTTCTCCTGAGTTTTTGGAAGTCTTAAAATAGAGGTTTGACTGTATGTAATAAATATGTTTTTTCTCTTTCTTCTTCCTCTTCACACTTTACTATCAATACAAAAACATGACACATTATCTCCTCCTCCTCTTCACACTTTACTATCAATACAAAACATGACACATTATCTCCTCCTCCTCTTCACACTTTACTATCAATACAAAACATGACACATTATCTCCTCCTCCTCCTCTTCACACTTTACTATCAATACAAAACATGACACATTATCTCCTCCTCCTCTTCACACTTTACTATCAATACAAAACATGACACATTATCTCCTCCTCCTCCTCTCTTCACACTTTACTATCAATACAAAACATGACACATTATCTCCTCCTCCTCCTCTTCACACTTTACTATCAATACAAAACATGACACATTATCTCCTCCTCCTCCTCTCTTCACACTTTACTATCAATACAAAAACATGACACATTATCTCCTCCTCTCTTCACACTTTACTATCAATACAAAAAATGACACATTATCTCCTCCTCCTCTTCACACTTTACTATCAATACAAAACATGACACATTATCTCCTCCTCTTCACACTTTACTATCAATACAAAACATGACACATTATCTCCTCCTCCTCTTCACACTTTACTATCAATACAAAACATGACACATTATCTCCTCCTCTTCACACTTTACTATCAATACAAAACATGACACATTATCTCCTCCTCCTCCTCTTCACACTTTACTATCAATACAAAACATGACACATTATCTCCTCCTCCTCTTCACACTTTACTATCAATACAAAACATGACACATTATCTCCTCCTCCTCCTCTTCACACTTTACTATCAATACAAAACATGACACATTATCTCCTCCTCCTCTTCACACTTTACTATCAATACAAAACATGACACATTATCTCCTCCTCCTCCTCTTCACACTTTACTATCAATACAAAACATGACACATTATCTCCTCCTCTTCACACTTTACTATCAATACAAAACATGACACATTATCTCCTCCTCCTCTTCACACTTTACTATCAATACAAAACATGACACATTATCTCCTCCTCCTCTTCACACTTTACTATCAATACAAAACATGACACATTATCTCCTCCTCTTCACACTTTACTGTCAATACAAAACATGACACATTATCTCCTCTCCTCTTCACACTTTACTATCAATACAAAACATGACACATTATCTCCTCCTCTTCACACTTTACTATCAATACAAAACATGACACATTATCTCCTCCTCTTCACACTTTACTATCAATACAAAACATGACACATTATCTCCTCCTCCTCCTCTTCACACTTTACTATCAATACAAAACATGACACATTATCTCCTCCTCTTTCACACTTTACTATCAATACAAAACATGACACATTATCTCCTCCTCCTCTTCACACTTTACTATCAATACAAAACATGACACATTATCTCCTCCTCCTCTTCACACTTTACTATCAATACAAAACATGACACATTATCTCCTCCTCCTCTTCACACTTTACTATCAATACAAAACATGACACATTATCTCCTCCTCCTCTTCACACTTTACTATCAATACAAAACATGACACATTATCTCCTCCTCCTCTTCACACTTTACTATCAATACAAAACATGACACATTATCTCCTCCTCTTCACACTTTACTATCAATACAAAACATGACACATTATCTCCTCCTCCTCCTCACACTTCACTATCAATGCACAACATGACACATTATCTCCTCTTCACACTTTACTATCAATACAAAACATGACACATTATCTCCTCCTCCTCTTCACACTTTACTATCAATACAAAACATGACACATTATCTCCTCCTTCTTCACACTTTACTATCAATACAAAACATGACACATTATCTCCTCCTCTT